>JARGYF010000069.1:0-409288 GCA_029203975.1 Mycena vitilis
ATTGACCAAAACGATCCGCGGTATGTCGGTTCTACGCCCGTATTCAAGCACTAAACCTTATCTTGGATCAGCCTCCCTGTAACAATGGTAGACCAGTTCTTCGCGGTTGAGGTTCCGAAAATCTTTCCGCTCCAATCCTCGATTCACATGAGGTCTTTGACTTTGAAACTGCTGGCACCAGTATTCCGATGACTGAAACGGAATCAACGGCCATTACTATAGACCAAAGTGATAAGACTGGCGAGCCTCAAACTCAATCCGTCGGGGAAGAGAGTTCTAACACGGATACGGCTGCAAACACTTCTCAGCCACAGGATCAGAATCTAGTGTCTGATAACAGTGGCCCCGCAAATACTTCAGACGACACGGAGTATGATGTTGAAAAAATCCTAGCCGTAGACCATGATCACGATGTGGGTTGTACCTTTTTTTGTTATCCAGCCGAACTTCTGATCTGCGTACCTCTAGGGAACTTGTACAATGCAAATTCACCGGTGTTGTGGAATCGGATGAGACTGGGTACACGAGAGCGACTTGAGGTAAGTCCAACCGAAGCACCTGTATGAACCTTTGCCAATATTCTCCTCAGCAACGGGTGTCAGGCCTTGCTCAAAAAGTTCTATGCCTCATTGAATGCGGGGAGCGGGACTCGGTCGGACAGCTCGTCGGATTCGCAATCGGGTTCTGACTCAGATCCTGGGCCGAAGCGCAAGAAGAAGAAGACCACAAAAGCTCAGGACAAACCGGGTCCAATCACAGCAGTTTCTCTCGAACACAAGGAGCATCTGGCAGCCCTTTTGAATGTTGATCGACTTTCCCTTGAGATCGCTGAGGTAAAGGCCGACCGTCCCACTCAAGGACGGGCTTCCAGAATGTTCTTTGGTGCCATGGTGTCGCCAATGCTAGTAGCAAACATCGTCGACACATGTTCCGCACAAAGCAAGCAACTCGCAATGTTGGAGATGATCATTGACAACCAGCGGAGCTCCAACCTCGCCATCGCTAGCGCAGAATTCACGAAGCTGGCCTCTTCTGCCGGTGTCATCTCTCAGGTCACCGCGTACGAGAAGGTCACCAGCTTCTTGACCCGAATCTTACGCTGGACTGGTGCGCGCGCACACATTGTAGTTTATCGCTGGTGTGCCAGCGTCGGTCCAACGACTATCAAAAATCTCTTTGAAGTTCATCGCGCCTCTGGCTTCAGCGGGTTTCAGAGTAATCGTCCACTAGGTCTAGTGGTGGATCACATTGTTCAGCACGTTTGCGAGGCAATGAGGACTCACCCTGACAAGCACCACAATTCCACACCGCTCCATGGACCTTTTGGCCCCATTGTTACAGGAGATATCACTCGCATTCCGGGGGATCTCTACGGACTGCTGGACATGGGCGGAAAACACAACATTCCTCCGATAACCCTGGCCGCTCCCGGCAGACTCAATCTCTACGCCGCTTGTCAAGTGTGCTTATTGGATGTATTCCAGAAAGCCGTTATAATGCCCGCGCTGCGAGGATGCAACGACGTATCTGCTCCCACCAACACACGAAGCCGGGTGAACTACGACAGCATCGTGTTTTCTAGAGCGATATGCCGTGGTGCCGTCCTTGAGTGCATCCTGGAAGTTTGTCGAGACGATGGCATCCTTTCGTCCCAAGCTCTCGAAACTGTAATCCACAGTCCATGGCTATCCTTCACGCTCAGTCGAGCAGATCGTCTGGGTCCGGCCTTACTCAATCGAGCGGAACTGACCTTGGCTCCATTGAAGGCATGGCTTTCCAAATGCCTAGAGAACACACCGCAGATACAGATGTTTGCAAAGCAGCTCGGTGATGAGATGCATTCGGTGCTGCTCGAGATGGCTGCTGGGGAGCCTCATCCCGACACCATCGAGAGCATCCAGGATGCCGCCAGACAAAAACCAACGCGTGCCATTCCGAAAGCCCGCCCCAAAAAAACGAGAATTGTCTCTTACAATCCTCCCCCGCTTGACGCTATCGTCCCGGTGGGTGTCACTCCGAAGTTTGCACTCGTGGCACTCGTTATTCGAGAGGCACTGAATCTAAAGAGGAATTTGGGTGCAGGCAATCCACACTTGCGACGACTGCTGCTGGGTCAACATGCGACACTGAGCATGGCAGGTGAACGCAATCGAGACCACGTTGACCCGTGCAGAGAGTTCAATATATATACGGCCCTGTTTCAGGCTCATTTTTCCGGAGTGCAGCTCACCTCACCTCAAGGGTTATCAAACACGATCTCGTGGTTCGGAACGGGGCAAGGTGCTGGCACCGAGAAATTCCTCAATAGCTTGCTGCCTGATGGAGGATTTTTCAAAGTGGATGCCGCTGGCATGGTCGGCCAATTCCAGAGCGGAATCGATCGCCTTGGCATGAGCGACATGCCAGTGGAGAACCAGAAGGCTTGGGGCAACCAACCCAATCCTGCGCTGGCAGCGCAACCAACAAAGAAAACAGAGGGAAAGCGGTCCCAAAAACAACCGCCGTACAAGGGCAAACGCAAACGGAATGCATCGAACTCCACACCAAAGGAGCAGTACACGTTACAGGAAAAGTTTGCCCCCTATTTTGCCGAAGTTGTGCAGGGTGCATGGTCGCAACACCTTGGAGGTGTTGCTGGGAAGGACCCGGCTACCGTTCCTCCAGCAGAACTTCCGCGGTGGTCATCCACAATCAAACTCCTTGCCGAACTTGAAATCCCAGCCTTCAAAACGGGACTGACAGCCATGCAGCTTGTGAACACCCTAGCGTTCTCGAAAGTCGTGCAGCTCCCTACCGTGACTGAAATGGCCGAGTGGATTTCGGACAACCCAAAGTTGGGAGCAGTCACCGGTCTGAGTTTATTGGGGTTCAGAACCGGCACCCGCGACCAGATCCAGGCGTCCTATATCTGCTTTCATCATATTCTAGAGAAATTTCTTACGCGCGCAGATCAAGAAGGTGTTGGGTTCCACCCGCCGTTCACAGAACATGTTCTTTGCAAGACTCCTCGATGGGACAAATACTTGGCCAGAGACAAGAGCGCAACACTAGTAGAGATCGCTGCCCAGCTGCAAGGAGTTCCATGGATCTCAGGCCAGAATATAAACGACGCGACTGCACTTCCTCTCCCTTCGGTCGTCAGTCGGGACGACCTGCAGTCAGCACTGAGTTCAGAGGTTTGTGCATTGATCTGATAGTTCTCCTTGCTAATTGACCTTCAAAGGGCGGGAGTGAGCCAGGCCAAGAACTCGAAGAAGAGTTGACACAAGATCTGTTCGATATTGAGGTGAGGTTCACGCTATCATATGGTTCAGTACAGCGATAGATTGATTGCCAAGGAGCATTTTTCGGACATGAATGTAGAGCAGCCCGAGTTTGTGCAAGGATCGAGCAGCACTGGGAGAGTTATAGTTGAGAGCATGAGCGCGCTACCTTGATTGTACATGTTTGATTCGCACACCTTTCTTCTCGCTTTACCATGATGACCATGTATTCCGTCAACGTTTTGAAAACATTCTCTGGCTCCAATCCCCGGAAGCTTCTTGTGTATCTTCTGGACACCCCTCTGGAGGCTTCTGGCAAATAATTCTCGCAAGAAAGCACCCGGGCCATTGGCTATGAACCCGACAGGGCCTTTGCACGAATGTATGGATATTTCTCTCAGCTGTTGGGGCGGATCATCACATCTTACATACCTGCCGTGTCTCTAGTAACTTTCCAAGGTCTAGCCGAAGTCTGCGGACCATTGGGCTACAAACTGAGCCCGCAAGTACTTTAGCAAGTCGCAATTGTTACCAATGTGTGTATAATTCAATTATCTCCTACCCCAAGCCTTCCATCCAGCACATCCACAGCATTGGGTAACTCCCTTGGAGATACTCCCCAAGTTTCCGAGCCGTCATGTTTATAACGAGTCGCCGGCGTCGTTGCCCGGGACCCGAAATTCCCATCACACTCAGGTGCGTATATCTCCTTCAATTCTTGCCCAATTTTCTTCGTCTGGCTGATCTCCTGCATCCTACAGGTCTCCAGCAGACGTGCCGGAAAGCCGCTCCGCCATTGCGCTCGAAACGAGTCGCCGGCGTCGTTGCCCGGGACCCGAAATTCCCATCACACTCAGGTGCGTATATCTCCTTCAATTCTTGCCCAATTTTCTTCGTCTGGCTGATCTCCTGCATCCTACAGGTCTCCAGCAGACGTGCCGGAAAGCCGCTCCGCCATTGCGCTCGAAACGAGTCGCCGGCGTCGTTGCCCGGGACCCGAAATTCCCATCACACTCAGGTGCGTATATCTCCTTCAATTCTTGCCCAATTTTCTTCGTCTGGCTGATCTCCTGCATCCTACAGGTCTCCAGCAGACGTGCCGGAAAGCCGCTCCGCCATTGCGCTCGAAACGAGTCGCCGGCGTCGTTGCCCGGGACCCGCAATTCCCATCACACTCAGGTGCGTATATCTCCTTCAATTCTTGGCCAATTTTCTTCGTCTGGCTGATCTCCTGCATCCTACAGGTCTCCAGCAGACGTGCCGGAAAGCCGCTCCGCCATTGCGCTCGAAACGAGTCGCCGGCGTCGTTGCCCGGGACCCGAAATTCCCATCACACTCAGGTGCGTATATCTCCTTCAATTCTTGCCCAATTTTCTTCGTCTGGCTGATCTCCTGCATCCTACAGGTCTCCAGCAGACGTGCCGGAAAGCCGCTCCGCCATTGCGCTCGAAACGAGTCGCCGGCGTCGTTGCCCGGGACCCGAAATTCCCATCACACTCAGGTGCGTATATCTCCTTCACCTCTTGGCCACTTTTCTTCATCCAACTCATGTTATCCATTGCTAGGTGTCGTAGCAGACAGGCCCGACTGCCGCTAGGGCCTTCGTGCCGAAATGTGATTCTCTTCCACGGACCATTCCGCTGGTCTTATATCCACAGCTGGGCTCTTGACTTTGCGCTTCACAATATTGGGGCGATGGTATTGAGTCATGGTCTTTACCGCGAACAGAAGCTAGATACGGACACCAGTAGTGTATATACGGACTCAGGCAGTGTATATACAGTATTTTCTTTTCTATAAATCATTGTAATCGGCACCAGCTAGACTGCACTCCGACGACATCCAGTGGTCGAAGTCCGTCACGGTGGCCAGGTCGTGGAAGACCACGGGCTGCAAGAGGACGTTCTCCAGCCACGCATTGAAGGGGATGTCGAGCGCATCACTACAATCATGGAAATGAAGCTGAATTCCGGTGTCCCTAAAGGGTGCATTGGGCGCTGCGCTCAGCTGCATCTGAGGAAAGGTTAGAATGAGCTATATGGAGAACGACCATTTGTGCTTACCTTCAGCCGGAAACTGGGGTCGGGGGAAATCAAGGCCATTCCAGTCATCGCAAGAACGAAGCTCTGCGCACGAATCAAAGGATTCTTGCGATTGGCTTGGTACGTCTCCCTCTCAATGAACTCTCCGCGCAAGGAGCGAGGATACCCGACTCCACGGATCCAGCGCAAGAAGCGCAACTGGAACTGCTCGTAGTAGAGATCGCGCACAGTGTCGGGGTCATCCGCGGTGGTGAATTCGAGGATCTGGATGACCTGGTCGACTGTCTGGATGCGACGATTGTACACGGTAGCTAAGAAAGCCTTGGTTTGATCAATGGTCGAGAAATGCTGCAAGATGTGAGGATTTGATCCAGCGCAAATGAGAGGAGACGTACACTGAGGAGAGTGTTCTGTCCTTTCAGTCGCAAATCAAAACCCTTCGCAAAGCCGTTCTTGAACTCGGGATGAACATAGGGATCGTAGGTGCCAAAGAAGTAATGGCATAGAAATCGGATGCGTAGAGCCCTGTGCTCTTCGGCGGAGCGCGGAACACAGAACTCCGTTAGCTAGATGGTGGCGGTCAGACCCACGTCCGTGGCTGTATTCACAAGATGACTCACTGAAATATTCAGATGAGCGGCGGCCAGCGCCAATCCGGGATGGCCATTATCCTCTGGAAACTTGAAGACCTTGTCGGCGGTGATATCCCACCACGGTGCAAGGTCAGCCGCAGCGACTGGGTCCAATGCATAGATGTAGGCCAAGTTGAGGTTGCCAATCCAGTTGCGATTTTGCTGGGTTGCGGCGAGAATCAAGAAAGGGCAGATGGGATCGGGCCCAATGCCAAGAGAGATGAGAAAGAGGGCAGCCCACGTGCCGTCCACCTTGTACGCTTGGATGCGGGCAGTCTTCGGCATGTCTGGGATAGGGTGAAACTGCGGGCGAGAATAGGAGCCAGAGCTCCAACCCCAGCGAGAACCGTCAGCGAGTCTGGCGTTGAGACCAGCTACATAGGTTGAGCGCTCAGGGCCTTGACCATTTGCTCCCGCATCGAGATGTCCAGGATCACTGTAGCTAGTATCGAATTCAGCTCAAAATTGGCTACAAGAGACAGAGTGGGAGCACGTACATGTTGTACTTGCGGCCGATATGCAGGAATCCAGTCGGCGCCACCGGAGTATGCAATATGACGGGTTTCTCGCCTTGCTCGGTAGTGGAAGAAAAGCTGTCCAGCTGACGGGAGGCGTCGTGGAAATGGGTGATCAATTCAAGCAAGGTGGCTGCTACTGCTTTGACGCTGGGGCCAGATATGTCCAAAGGCAGCAGCGAGTCCGCGGGGCCGACAGAGACAACGACATCGGTCTGCCACTGCAGAATACCACTAAACGGGAGGCGCTCAATGGCCGCATCTGCTTCAATCAGCCTGCGAGCCAGGGTTGCTGCAACTGAAGGAGCAGCCATCTCCCCCATGTCGGAGTTGGTGTCTGAGTCAGAGTCGACCTCGATGGTCAGCTCTTTGGCGGTAAAGGGCTTGGGCCGACGGGGGGGCGACAGTGTTGCGGGGAATTCAAAGCCAGAGTCGTCGCTGGCGACCGACTCGGAGTGTCTTCTCTGTCGTTTGAACGAAGTACCGTAGCTCTGATCATCCTGGTTTGTGGTCAGGTGAGGAAGATGCAAAGGACTTCGGGGACTTACGTCAGAAAACTGTCCTTCACGTTTGATGCGACTCAGAGGGCGGGAGCCAAAACGTGAATGGCCCTGTGTTTCGTCGAGGTCCTGCATCGGCATGAGAAGAACAGCCAACACTTAAATCGGTATATACATCATACCTCGAGAAGGCCATCTGGACAACCGGCGTCGGCACATTCGATTGTCCCGATGCGGTCAATGTTCATCAATTTGGTGCCCATGAAGACGTGCCACGCCCAGCGCTTGCAGAGATGAGAAGGGCCGAAGGCATCGGTGGAAGTGGGTGCCTGCAGGTGCTCCCATCGAGGGGCTTGAGACAGAATTAGTCGGCAGGCAAAATGCAAGAGGGTTCAAACGAACGCACCTGCAAAAAAAAGGCGGGTATCTTCATCTGTCGGATGGCGAACACGCTGAGTGTAGGTTAGCAGTTTTTTGTGAGTAAAATCCCTCTCAAGCAGCCCAAGCGCTGAGAATGCTCGATGGTGGGTGTGTGCGGTGGATTTCGGGCCTACCCCTTCCCAGGGAGAATGCTCAAAGTCGTAGAGCGTTGACTGCCCAGATGCGTAGCGCAAAACAATCCCGTGGGAGGCCAAGAGTGCACGAATGAGGGAATCGATTGTGAACCAGATGTTTGTCTGCTGGCCTGAGATGTCCGTCGTTGTGATGAGGTTCGACGAGTTGAGAGCACGCAACAGAGCGGGCATATCGTAGGAAGTCACAAATTTGTGTTCCGGTGTGGGAAGCGAAGGGTGGGCATTTTCTGGGTTAAGCTTAGAGGGTTATAAGCGTAATTCCAACATAAAAACAAGGAGAAACTCACCGTGAAAGGAAGGATACAGATCATGTACTTGAATGTGCTAGCTGACGCAGGAGGGGAGTCGATGACGATGACTGAGTTGGACGATGAAGAGAAGCGGCTCGATCCGCCAGTGCGCGCAGTGCCCTGAGAAGACTTGCGCTTGGCAGGGGAGGCTTTGGTGGTATTCATCCGATCGATGCTGTCCCCGCGCTGCTCATTCACCGTCCCGAGATATGGACCGTTTTCTTGAAAATGGCTGATTGCCCGTGGACGAGCCCTCTGAATGTAGGCGTCGACCGGACTGGCGAGGGACGAGGTAGGACGGGAAAAATCAAAGGAAGAAAATTGGGTGGAAGATGGATGAGACGCGCTTGTTGAGTGGGTAGCAGCAGTGTTCAAGATGTCAGCTGGGAGACGGTTATAAATATAAGTATGCCTCGAGAAGTCAACTGCATTGCATACCTGTCGGTTTGGTGCGAACGAAAGGGTTTCCTGCGAAAAGACTTGGAGTACTTGATGATGAGCTAGCCTGAGCAGGCGGGACAGGTCTGGTTGTCTGCTGGGGGGGTGGACCACTGGTGGTCCAGGAGGCATTCCTATGTGCCCACGTCAGTGAGGCGAGGACAATGTGAGAGTCGATGAGGAGATACGCACCTGAGTGTTCCTTTATGGAAAAGCCAATCCACGAGACAGAAGTGGCAGCCGGTCTTTGGCTCCCAGGGGTGCGAGGTCTGACCGAAGGGATTAATCAATGAACCCAATTGCGGAGGAATGAGCATGAAAGCTCACGCTGAAAAAGCCGCCACAATTACAAGACATATTGGGACCCCGCCTGCGCGCATTGTTTGGGTCGCGAGGATCATCTTGCAGGTCCACAAGATGAGCGAGATAGGGGTGCTCGCACAGGCAGCGACTGTCTGGCGAGGTAGGCCATTCCCGGATCTCCGTGAAGCACTCAGACAATGTCGACTTGAGTCGAGATACTCACCTCGTCACCGACAAGGAAGGTGGATCCACCGCAGCCACAAAGTAGGCATTGGCTGCGAGGGGGAAGATAATACTTTCCCTGCATGTAGGGGTTGGACATGGTTGGAGACGCAAGAGACAACTCGAAGACAGACACAGCATTGATTGCATAAACTACCTAGTTACCGATAGAAAGGGGAAGGATTGGGAACAAAATATATTTATAACAACCTGTCCCGATTGGGATGCGAGAAGAGGAGGAACCCGGATTCGTCGACCACTGATGGTCACGAGTGGCTGGTGTTTTGCGATGAAGATGCAATATAACACCCCACGCCGGGCCACGCAAGGCCACACTCGTGTAAAACGCGTGACCACTCAGTGTCACGCGTGGCCACGAGCCCCACGCATGGAAACGCGTCGTCACGCGTGGCCACTCGACTTTTGTCCAAAAACGACCGTCATACATAACTCATGCTGACAAGCTTCGGCAATGTGACGTTCGTTCGGCATGTTGCACTTTATAAGACCCGCAGTTCTCGCGGGGTGGACCCTCTCCGATGTCCCCATTCACGCGTAATATTGACACGACTTCGGACGAGGTAGCTACTGCTGCATTCGCTGACCAAATCAAGGGAAAGAATGGTAGAGTCCATGGGTCTTGGCAGCCACCGATAAATCACTCAATTCTTTCCAGTGCTTATCACCGGAACGTCCGTGAACGGCGTTGGATTTGAATCCGCCCGGGTCATCGCAAAATACGCCAATTTGATTATTATCACGGGATACAACTTGGAAAGGTTCGCGGAATTTGCCCTCGCTTATCTTGGTCGTTGATCAGCCGCAAGGCTCAAAGCTTCGGAAGAGGCCCTGAAAGTGTAAGTTCCTGGTGCAAACATCCGCCCTCTTGTCCTCAACCTGGCGTCGTTGGATGCGGTTCGGTCCGCTGCGGCAGAAGTCAATGCCTACCCGGAACATATCGATGTGAGTCAGTTGTCCTGAACGAAAATACGAGCTAATTCTTTTTCTCAGGTCCTAATCAACAATGCCGCGTCATCGTTGTGCGGTTTCAGCCTCACTGCAGACGGGTTTGAGCGGCAAATTGCCACGGCCCATCTTGGTCCCTTCCTGTTCACCGCCCTTATCCTCCCCAAAATTCTTTCGTCCCAAACCACGTCATTTACGCCGCGCGTGGTTTATGTTGCCAGCGGCGCCCACGCGTGGTGCGACGGCGTTGACTTCGAGGAACTGGAGCGGCCCAATCCGAGCACATACAAAGGCATGCGCGCATACGCGCAGGCCAAAAGCGCCAATATCCTCACCGCAATTGAACTGACACGACGCGCGGCTGGGCGGATTCACGCGTATAGTCTGACGCCTGGTGGTGCGTGCTTCCTATCAACCGATATCTCATTGGTTCCGATCATGAGTTGATCCAGCTGTCTCAACGAACTTTGTGGAGAGCGGAGAGGCGAGGTCAGAGCTCCTGGCATATGGTAATCTCCTGCTCACTCCTCCGATTATCGCAGTGCCTGATCTCACTTTGAAAGGAATCATCACTGAGGACGGCAAGCCGAATCCGAATGTTGGATTTCCGTGGAAAACCCTCCCTCAAGCCGCTGCGACGTATGCTTTTTCCTTCCGCGCTTATAATGATCTCAGCCTTGTATGTTTACAGAATCATTGTGGCGGCCTTCGACACGTCTCTTGAAGGCGAGCACTGCTTTCTCTGAGTATCTGTGTATCCAACACCATCCGCAGACAAGTCAGGGTGTTATCTGGCTAACGCTGTGTAGAATAATCAAGGCATCAAGCTACACAGCTCCGATCCCGTACGTCGGATAAGTCCCACATTCCACACAAACATTCCGCGTAAAACCTGCACGCTCATGCAATTTCCGACAGGTAACAGCAGAGAAGCTATGGGCACTCAGCGAACAATTGGTCGGTGTGAAGTTCCTTTCATCATAGATTGTGTTCGTTTCCACCACGGTACATTTTTGGATGTATCTTCGGACTCGAGGAAAAGGTTTGTTTGATCACAGATACAGCTAAGCGTGCCAGCATGTTTGCAACTCGGTCTCCACCAACAGCGAGCTTTTCATTTATCGGGTGTTACTGGTTAGATTTCCACTCCCTTGAAAACCTCGTTGAACATCTCGAAGTTGCCTGGACCGTTGGAGGGCTGACTGTAAATTGCGAACACGACCTTCTTGAACCACCCGCGGAACTCGGTCTCCAGCAGGATGTCTCGCATCTGAGTTGCCACGAGACATGGCGGGCACGCGTAGGCACCACAGCCCATCGCACCTAATGTGGTTTAAGCAGAACGCATGGATGCAGGCAAGAACAAGACGCACCGAGCACAAGGTACTGCTGCACGTTGTGTGCCGCCATGCGGTACACGAGGCGAATTTTTTCGTGGAAATACATAAGGGTACTGGGGTGCGCAAACTCCTCCATGTCGGGAGTCAGGTCGGGCCATGCGGGTGCAGCGACGGTGAGAACAGAGACGACCCGGCGATCCGCGATGGGGAGCTCCGCGCAGTCGTGGTCAAGGTCATCGCGGAAGATAACTATGCCGGGCGAATAAACGCCTGCGACACAGCCTTCGCCCACGTTTGGCCAAGGGTAATACTCCTGCCTCAGAATGATGTAGAGCGTAGAGGAGTAACACAGTGCCTCCTCCTGCGTCGTAGTCATCACCTCCAGCCACGGGCCTGCGGGGAGGATGTCGCTAGCGAGGTTGAGCACGGCAACTTTGGCGGCGGGATCGCTCGCCAGCATGGTCCTCGCAGCGGCGAAGGAGTCAGCGTTGATGACTTCAACGCGGTTGGGACATGCTCGGGGTTCGGACATGCTGACGAATCGAGTGCTTCAGAGAATTCGGTTTTCATCAGCTGACTTTTGATGAAAACCGAATTCTCTGAAGCACCTTGATGCTTGTGCTGGACGATAATGGCCGGGGCCCGTTCGACGATGTTCTTCGCGATACGCCGACGAATTTAATGTCGGGGGGCATGGTGGAGGATGAAAGAGTAACGCTGTGTCGATGTGTATCCACATACAGCAAAACACCGAACTTCCGCATCGCTGTGAGAACTTGATCTACTTCGCGCTGTTTTGCGGCGCACGTAGAATTCCAGAGATTGAGCAAGCAACAAGATACACTTCTCCACCCACTATTGAAAAAATCAAGAAGACGTTAATATTTCATCAATATATCAAAATACAGCGGCCACTGCCAGTAGCCCTCAGTTCCGACGTCTCCCCAAAAAGAAAGCGGTGGCTGAATGGGCCGAGGAAATCATGTTGGAAACGATTCTCGGATCACAGTGTTTCGATGATCCACCGTGTTCGTCGCCTAAGGTTGGCAAACAAAAACGATGGTGACATTATATTGGCGAGCAAACGAGAACAACGAGGGCATGCTTACCTAGTTCCAATACCACTTAACCTCCTTCACAACTTTGCAGCACTCCTTGTGTCTCTTCCAGTCCGCGCGTTGGCAGTCGGTGCTGGATGATCAGGGCTCAGCACATCCTCGTGAGGGTGCTAGTTTTGATCCCGCTCACCTACAGTAGCGCGTCAGCTCGCACTTTGCGCACTGCTTCAGGGTTCTGCGGGAGGCGTCCGCCTCGTTGTGGCAGACCGCGCAAGAAGAGGTCATGGGGTACTGTGCCTGCGTCCTTGGCAGCTCGGGATTGTTGGGAGGTTGCCCTGTCTTTGTTGCCATTTCGACATTTATCTGGCGCATCTGCGCGGCACAGGGGCCCTCGCCCGCGTCGCAGATGTTATGGACCTGCTCAGACAAAACAGGATGACGGGAACGAGAGAAACATTCATAGAGGGACACACGTAGCAGTTAAGTTTGGGTGGTGTGAGATGTACCCAGGAGGTGCACATCCAGACATTCTCGCGCGCAGGTTTCGCTGTAGCGAGGTCATTTCGAAGACCGCGATTATCTTTGGAGCCACGACGCACTGCAAAATGTACATCGCCAGTTCCTGTTATGCTTCATATCGTTCCCGATCCGCAGCAAAAAGCCCTGAAGCCATTGTTGCTTTTTGGCCGGCGTGGTCGCGAAGCTTGCAGGGATGGTGGGGTTCAGCGCGATCTCTGCCCGTCGCTGCTCCCAGCCGCTGAATCGATCATCGTTGTCGGGATCGCGGGAGCATGACCCATATACAATAACCAAAAGGTCGGCAACGCTCATGGTATGGGGCTAGAGACAATTTGAAGCGGGATTTGGGCGGGATCAAGGCGGGATGCCGGGCCGTTGCAGTTTATTTGGACTTGCTGTGGCATTTGATGCCGGATCAACGGCAACTCTTCAACCACAAGAGCTTGACAAGAGCCGCTGCTTCTTCCTTTACGCTCAGACGACCTGACCCAACCCTGGCCTCAAAATTGTGCTTGAGACCATTCGTCTACTACCCCGTCACTTCGGATATTGGCGACCTTGGCTGCCCTAAGTACTCAGGCTCTGGTCTGTAATTTCCTCTCACACCTCGTGTCGCTGACTCGGCGCTCGGCGCTCTCTGGCATCCTACCCGCCTCTTGCGATTTATTCTTCCTTACCTCGTGCTTTGGTTCATGATTTGCATCTCCGCTATATGCACGATAATTACTGCGGCGGAAAATCAAACGATAACATTGCAACGCCGACTCCGTGGCGTCCCAAATTTTGGAACTTGAAAGTTGCTTGAACGCAGAAATCTCATCTAGCCAAACTTTTAGTAATGATAATCCAACATTAGATCCGTTCACATCACTCCGTCGCAACCACGATTACCACTTTGCCGGCGGCTCCATTACCACCCTCTTTTAATGCGGTCAACAGCGCCTCAGGGCCGTTCTCGAGGCCGATCGTGATGTCTTCTCTCGCTGTCATCTTGCCTTGTGCAACCAGGGCAGGCATCTCTGCATAGAATCTCGGCGCAAACTTCGGTACAAGCTCGGGAAGCAGGAAACCTTCGATCCGCATACGCTTCTTGAAAATCTGGCCCAAGTTCTGGTGCGGCGCCGGAGGTCAACATTTGTAGAAGAGAAGGACAAAAAACTCGCCTTGACCCCGTAGCACTGCTCTGGAGCGACGTTGTACTCAGATATACATCCGCACGCCTATAGTAGGATAATAAATTAACTGGCGATGCATTGATAGCAATTTAGAATAACTTACGACGATGCGGGCATGCAGGCGGGAATACTCGATGGCAAGTTCGATGGACTGACCCCCAACATTGTCAAAGAAGATATCCAAAGGACCGTGCTCTTTCAAAACATCGGCGATAGGCGTCGTCTTGTAGTTGAAAGCCACGTCCGCGCCGAGAGAGCGCATGTACTCGACCTTGGCGTCTGCACCGGCCGAGGCGATCACTTTCAACCTAAATGGCTTCGGTTTAGATTTCGCTTTGTATGCGAAAGTTCAACATACCCCTTGGCCTTGGCAAGCTGAATTACCGCACTAGAAAATAAAATGTTCAGGCCTCCATCGCTAAGGAGCCAACTGCGACATACACTCCAACCGACGAGGCGCCAGCCGAGACGTAGATAGTTTCCCCCTACGTTGGTTAGTCGAGCTAGGATGTTGAACAGTGGTTCTTTACCTCTTTCGCGTCAGCACATCCTTCGAAGCCACAGAAAGCCGAGAGGCCTGGCACGCCGAGGATGGTGAGATAACGAGACCAAGGGAAAGCTCCTTGTGGGTCAGGGACGACCTGCAGAGAAAATGAATCCACATCGTAGGTGTAATCCGGCAGCTCGGCAGGGTTGTGCTTTCCCCGTCCTGTCCGGCTCAAATCAGCTTCGTGTCAATGAAGAAAAAACGACTGAATCACCCTCAATGTAAGGTTGGACTGTATACACTTGCCACGGACTCATGCCGTAGAGATGGTCCTACGTTTGACAATCGTTGAGGTGGAAGAAAAAGAGCTGGAAATGAACGGACTCCGGGGTTTATTCCTGCGATCAATTTGAATTTAGCCCTCGAGAACTATACCGGGGAAAGGCCATGACTTGCCTTCTTTCTCAGATCTCAACACGACCACAAGCGCGAAGCTTACGACCCTACCGAACGATTTAAGCCCCAAACTTCCCCAACTGGAATAAATTGCGCACGGGTCCCCCAAAGGGAAGAGGGTTGAGTAACTGTTCACGGACGGATCGCGCATTCGCTCTCGCATAAACGGTTCGGGGCTATATCAGATATGGTCAGAACAGGTGCTAAAGAAACGGAAAAATTCTACCTCAACATCAACGTCTTTGTCAGGAAACCGCCGTTCAAAGGCACGGCATCCAGATCAATTGAATGCGACCGGTCAAACACAACATGCTCTCCGGGGATAGGAAAGCCAGTGCCCGGCCGCTTTGCGAAGATGACTCGAGGGTTTTCGATGAGTGACATGGTGTTGAGGGAGACGATGTGGGCGCAGATCGAACACAGGTCGCGCGAACAGCCGGAATTTTATAGTTCCATCGCTTGTAGGTCCGGAGATAACAATACCTACTCCATGGCCATGAGGTCGACAACCGACAGAATTGCCAGCGCTTCAGAGCGCTTCTATGCCTTTGAATCAGACCGAGCAGACTTTCTGACCGAAATTAGGCGCACAAAAGAAATGAAGGTGCCTTGCCCGATAACTCGGAGATGGGCTTCCAATCGCGGACGAATCCCAGTGGAGCTGGTTGCAGTTGGCCCATGAGCCAGGCTCTGTGAGGCTCTGTGTTTGTACCAGTGGAGTCTAGATCTCTCGTGAACAGACGTTCGAACGAAGGCAGTTGGCACCTCGCTTGTTGACAGGCCCTCGCTTGTTGACATCCAGTGGTCTAGCGGCGCTCTGGTATACTCGGCACCACATATGAGCCCCGGTACTCGTTGCTTCGCCGTGCTTGAGATATCAACGTACCAAAAGACGCGGTGCCAATGAGATACATCCGCTACTCCGTCCGATTGCCTCCGAATCGACGCGTATCGATAAGACCCGCTGCGCCGCCCATTTCCATAAGGTTGGCATCGGATAGGACCCACACTGTGACGGTTGAACCCACTGTGACAGTTCGATTCCCATGAATAGCCCGCGGAAGGGGTATATCCGATCCACATGAGGTAATCATGGTACGAACTGGGAGTATCTCTGTCGCGGCCTGCTTCAGGTTAAATTGCTGACTCCACTTGAGCTGGGATTACGGGATTCAGGGGCACCGTTGAATGCAACCTGGGACTTCGAACCACAACCGGAGGTATCCACGGGTAGCCGAAAAACCAACGATCTGTCGGACGGATTCACAGAAAGAATGGAAGTCGAGACTCATCAGACGTGGGACAAATCAGTTTGGGTGGAAGAAAAGTGCCCTTTCCGGCTACGCGCTCGCGTCAAGATGCCCTGATCAGTAGAAGCTCCCTCATCATTCGAAGTTTATGCGAGTGTTTTGCCAGTTTTTGGGCTCGTTTACACGGGTGTCGAGGGCTTCTTAACATTTCTTCAGCGCAGGATCTGCTGTCAATGAAACTCAACATTGGGGCTTTGCGGGAACAAATTCAACATGGCACCGGAAGTTGCCGGTCCGGAACCGAAAACGCCCACAACTGATGGCGACTAATGATGGCGCCCCCAGCTGATGGCGACCAACTCTTCAAGTTGACGAGAACAGCAACTGTGATGGCTCGAGTGCTCAAGGCTGCTCAAGGTCCGTCGCCGATGGCTTGGACAGCATTGACCGGAGAACTGGAGGTTCTAACTGCTCAACAACTGATACCAGACGACATGGCTTTGAAGGGTCGTGGTCTTGGCAACTTCAGCTTCAAGCTTGTCCTTTCGTCGAAGCCTCTAAGCGCTTTGCCCACACTTCACCTCTCAATCTTCCACTGCAGCCGCGGCGGATCTGGTTACGATAGAAGCCGCCGTTCCTCGTGATCAAATTCCTATCCGCCTAACGCTTATGGACCAACAAACCCTGCTGGGAAACTGTGGGCCCACTTCGAGTCTCACCACATCCAGTGTCAGATCTAATATGGCTCCATACCTACCTCAATTACATATCTCAGCAATTCCCCCTGCCTGAATAAAGGCCATCAAGGCCTATTCCCAATTCGTGGCTGACTTTGGGCTCGGCAGATCCTGCGCGACCGTCAGCTCGACCGTCCCGTGGCGCTAGCTTGCACATGGACCTACAAAATCTGACAGCCTGACAACGGATGTCAGTCATGCGGTTTGGAGTGGACTTTATTTTATCCTGCAATCAGCAACTTGAACATCGCCAAGGTTGAGCACTGACCAACGGCAAAAAACTAAGAGATTGACATTTTCCAACGTTTCATTGACTCAGGAAACCGTATCGACGCAGCGCGGACTCATGCCGGATTTTACATAGATTCGGTCAACTCTATGTCTCCCAACATAAGCCGGCTGTCGGCGGAATAATTTCAAGGCATAAAGCATAAAAGTGGGGGTTTCTTGCAAGTCTTTGGGACGTTGTGGAGTGTGATCTCAAAGTCCCCATTTGGTTTCCCTTCGCCTACATAGCGTGGGGGCATCGGGTGTCCATCGAGTGTCCTACACATGCCCCGGAAAAGGTAGGACCGATTGCCGTGATAAATTGAACACCGACACTGGTTAACTATGCAGACGCAGCTGAATAGGGCAGGCAGTAAAATCAAAGAAAAATAGAGCTCAGAGGCAACCTCCCAACAACCTATTGAGCGTGAAATTGTTGGAAACCACGCATTCAAACAGAAGCCCGGTTCACTCGACTCGGCACCTCCCGGTGGTCTCCATTACGGTGAGCGCTGCTGGACCTACAATACATAACACGTCCGTGGCATCGGTAACAGCTTAGTTTCAACCATTCTGATCCGCTCATGAATTTCCTCATAAGCACCCGAAGGCAAGTGAGTCTTGTGCCGCCTCCACTTCCTACGTCTCTTGACAATCCTCAGACAGTGACAGTTCACGAAGCATTCCACCAAATGGTTCAAGTTATCTCCCTCGACAAAGCGGCAGTCATCTCTACCAGCCTCGAAGCACTGTTGTATGGTCAGCAACTCCTCATAATCTTTTGAATATATCGTCATTTAAAAATTCACTACTAGGATTCTCGGTCCTGATGTTCGTCGCGACCGTTTGGACCCTGGTGATGCGTAGGGCCAATGGAAGGATCCCCCGTCTTATGGTTGCGGTCGCCTCTCTGTTCCTGATCACCAGTTCTCTGGTGCGTCTCCGCGACTGGTATTGGAAGCTCGCTGACGATCCATCAACAACTAGCACATTGGCTGCGATATCTGGCGCCTTTACCGGGGGTTCATTGTATCCCGCGACACATATCCGGGAGGGCCAGCCGCTTGGTTTGCGAACGAGCGCGATCCGTCTTTTTTATTCAAACACGCTGCGTACGCCATCCAGACGGCTCTTGGGGATGGTGTGGTGGTAAGAGTCATTATAGCTTTTTGGCCATTGTTCATGCTTTCCCAGATATATCGCTGTTATAAAGTCTGGCAATCAACGTGGTCCATCCTTCTGCCCGGGATGTTGTGGTTGAGTTTTTGCTGTAAGCAGGTTGCCGAGCTTTTTCTTTGTACTGCCTCTCACTTTCGTGCGTATATAATAGCTGCCTCGATTGGTACAATCTACGAGATGGCACAGGTAGCGCCGAC
This sequence comes from Mycena vitilis, assembly GCA_029203975.1. Taxonomy (NCBI): domain Eukaryota; kingdom Fungi; phylum Basidiomycota; class Agaricomycetes; order Agaricales; family Mycenaceae; genus Mycena; species Mycena vitilis. The sequence goes on from JARGYF010000069.1 coordinate 18,412, forward strand.
CTCGGACTTCATTTATGCTCAGCGTACGGCCCGATGGGTTACCGCGCTCTATTCGACCACTTTTGCGTGTAATCTGGTTGCGTCCGGTAAGAGATGGAATCCATTCCTCTGCAGGTTTGAACTATATCTTCCGCCAGGGATACTCGCGTACAAACTGTGGACAGTTGACAAGAACGTCCAGAATATGCGTGTGGGCAAAAGTATGATCAAGCCTGTCCTCGCAACCATCATAGACGCAGGCGCTCTGTATTCTGCCGCCCTCATTGTGGCCATCGTTGGCTTCGCCTTGCAGTCGAATGTGCAGTATATTATGCTGGACATCACCGTCCCCATCATCTCCATCGTGTTCTTCATGGTCATCCTCCGTGTCGCGATCGCTAGCGCTGGTGTGGTTTCCTCATTTCAGAGGATGCCTTTGCCGCGAGGCGATACTTTCAATATGCAGGTCCACATCGAACAATTGGTCGAGAATGACCTGTCCGGAAAGGCGCATGATGTGGGCAGTGATGAGATGTCCCGGCGGAGTTGAATCCAAGGACCCTTCACGCTACATGATCACCTGTAGCAGCTATTTATCGGTCGTTGATACATAAAGATGTGGTTTTGGGGTCCGTAATAACTATCCTGGCTTGAACAGACTTAGCTTAAGCTGCAGCCATCTTGGTGGAGAAAGTGCTCAACTCTACATGCGCAGCCTGCCAGCCTTTGTGCCATCTGACTTATACCAAGTTGACCATTTTAAATTTGTCCAACATTGTCTCACTGGCCACAACCTGGTAACAATTTGACTTGAGAAAGTATCTCGAACGAACCCCAAACTTCAGCTGTCACCAATAAATATGCAACCCAAATCCAATCAGATACTTCAGTACTTACTTGCATTGTAAGAAACCTCTGCCTTTCAGCCACTGTTTGTTGCCGGCGTCCACCACTGATCATGAGAAACTGAGAGATCCGGAGTGCACAGCCGCATAGGTACTTTCAACCATAAAGTTGAACTGATCCGTGTGGGAAGGCCAGTCAGCCGTAGAATAGCATGTCGCAGCACACGCTCCATTCACTTCGAAAACTCCTGGGATGGTACACGCGCATGTACTTCGACATTCAAGTTCCTCGCCATTCATTTAATTCTGCACGGGGTGTAGAATCTGTTATACACTAACTTGGCGTTCAGAGACAATTCATGATTCATCTGGCGTCGCAGCGGCACAGTTCTACTTAAACTTCTCGACATTCCGAAACTGGGGGACAACAGAAGAGGAACATTATGTCGGCTGAGAGTCCTCCTGGAACAGCTACAGTGCAGCCCGCTTGGTAACGACCACAGGCAGATTGCCTTTTACAAAAACGAAATAGTCCTTGAAGTCGGTTTCCCATCGCGCTGTGTCGTACCCATCGGCGAGGCGTATGTCAACCGCTTGCGTTACGCACGCAAGGACCAGGCGTATCTCGAGCATCGCGAGGCTCTTCCCAGCGCAGTTCGCTGGGCCGGTGGAGAAGGGGATGAACGCCGCTTCGTTAATGATGAATTTTGCGTCTTCACCGAGCCACCGGTCAGGAATGAATTTCTCGGGGTCCGGGAAGAAGTTGCGGGGATCGCGGTGCAATAGGTATGGCGGGACTATGACGGCGGTCCCTTCTGGAATTACCAAGCTGAAGGAAAGAAAAATCAGAATAGCTGTGTGTCGCATCTCTGCAGACTACATACCCCGCGCCTAATGCTTTGGGACCAGTTCCAACCTCCGGTGCGCGCTGAAGTAGAGTTGGTATGGGCGGAAACAATCTTAGAGACTCTTTACTGTTTCCAATTCGCCGATCAATACATAAACTCGCTGGCTGGAGAGATATGCGAGACGTACATCACAGCGTTCAGGTAAGGGAGTCTTGATAATAGTGCGGGGTCCGTTGCTTCTTTGCTGGATGGGAACGCCTTGTCGACCTCTCCTTGTAGGCGCATGTACGACTCGGGGTGCGACAAGAGAAAGAAAAAGGCGTTGGACAGGACGGTCGCAGTTGTATCAGATCCTGCGATGATTGCAACTACTATCCGTCCCGATGGGTCTGATAATTCCCGTTAGGTCTGATAATCTTTTTCTAGCATTTTTTCCTGAGCCTTTTTTGCTTCGCTCTGTCCCGGGATAGCATCTATGACCAATTTTGTACCCTAATGTAAACTATAGGGAGCATCCGAGGGCAGGAAGGCACTCTACGAGGCAGAGCAAACTGGCAAGTCGCGTTGATGGGAGATGATGAAACTATTTTTAGAACGCCATTTTGGCGATTTTGAGGAACACTTTTGAATATATTCTCGCCCTCCAATGCCTTAGCCAATTTAGTTGAGCGTGCACAACATGTACACAAACCATATGTGAGCAAAAGAGTTTCCAAAAGCCTCCACGGAGAATGTGAATAAAAAGATTATCAGACCTGACGGGAATTATCAGACCCATCGGGACGGATAGTATGGCGTTTTGTACGATGATGGGAAATGGAATGGGCTCGGCGTCTTCGCGTTTGGCATCGAACTTGATTGGACAATGAGAACGGTTAATTCGGAAATGGTTGAGCGATGGAAATTGGCCAGCCTACCAGGTAATAAAACAAATCATTGTGAATGGAACCTTCTTGAAGGCGCCTCTCCGCTTGAGCGGCGGCAAATCTTGCGAACGCTTGAGACTGTTTGCCAACCGCGGACGGAAGATACGGGACAAAGTCAATACACCATGGAATATGCTGGGTTAGCGAAGGAAGGCTATATACTGGTCGGCCAATTGAATCAGATCCAGGATAAGTGCTCACAAGATGCCACTCTCCAGTTGATGCCAGAGACCATCTTTGTCCCCGTCGCGCATAAGTTCAAATCCGCCACCAAACCTGCAGTCCAAAAGTTATGTTCAGCGATCGCGGAGCCTCAAGGGTCCACAGACTCACGAAAGATCCCCCATGAAATCAAACCTGGGGCATAATGATTCATTTGGCATTTGATTCGACAAAACAGGAGACTCACGAGAAAAAGCTCAACAACTCCGAGAGATCCACGTTGTTGTCATCCTGGGATCCCAGTACCTCGACGAGCTGAGTTACGCGCCGAAGAAGCATTGGCTCGTACCCCTTTTTAAGAATGAATGGCCGCTGACTGATAGAGTAGATGTTCATGCTTTACCTTCACGGCCATAGAAATAAACGCGCTATTCCAGATCTTGCGTGCCTCGTCGTGAAAGCCGGAATGACGAGAAGCAACCAGGTTTGCCCTGGCCAGATCTCTCGGTGTCAGGTGCTTTCTCCTTGCTAATGCGCGGCCTTCCCACACTGCAGAAAGTGAAAAACTTCAGCGTCGTCATAGGAAATGCGGAGGAGACCGTACGCGGGCCTTTGGGCATGCCGTTTGAGCCCAATATCGATGGGACTAAAGATGTATCGATTATGGAGAGCTCGTTTGGGCCTGTGGGTTGTCAGAGAAAGTACATTCCCTCCAACCCGAAATCTCTTACCAATCCGGACCACGTCACCATACTTGTCGTGTAGGCTCTTCACGTATCTGTGCAACTCCCCCCGGTAGGTAATAAAGGTGAGCCATAGCTTTGATATCTTGCACAACACCGGTCCTGGATACTTTGACAACGGATGGACCGGAGAAACCCGATACGCAAGAATGAGCGATAAGAGCAAGGAGTAGAACAGTGAGTATGAGCGGAGAAGCGAGCCGAGGACGGTGGATGGACCCTCAGGCGGAAGCAACGCAACAAGTAGCGGGGGAACGGTGAGTATTCCTACGATGCGCGGCACGTCCGTTGGTTCATAGTTCTTGAAGAACCAATAAGACGCCTGAGGGTCAAATTTCAGTCAGCGTCGACAACCGCAGACAGTGACGAGGAAACCAACCAAAGAAGCCAAAATTGTAACTGCGTCTTGACTGGATTTGTCCATGGGGGCAGGAAGGAAAGCGCACTTGGAACGGGACACACTTGGACACACGAACAAGGCGACAGCGGCCAACGTGTTTTCAGAATGCAGCGGGAATCAGAATCAAGGGATAACGGACCAGACATAGCAAGGGCGTATCGACATCGTAACGCGGCGTTAAGAATTGGTTAAGAATGAAAGGAAATTTGTATCTGCCGTGGACCCATGGCGACAGCGGCTCAGGCTCAGTGAGTCCGGGTCCGGGTCCCTCGTTTGATCGCGCGGAAACTTGAAAGGAACCTTGCTTGGACTTTGTTTGAACTCTTTATTGTCGGACTTGTCCGTACTAGGCAGAGACTGCCACCGATTCCCATTACGCTGAAATCCATGCGTTGAAGGACCAAGGTCAACCAATTGCAAGGTCGCGCTCGGTGCAGCAGATTCGTGGAGAGCGGTCCATGCGCCAGTGGTAGCAGAGGCGCTAAGTACCTGTACTTACTTATCGTGCTTTTACCTGTTTTTACATTTTCCTGGTGGTAAGGGCGAAAGATGGCATCAAAGATAAGATAAGAGAACCGCAGTGCACAGCCGCAGGCCTGCTTGCTCTCAACCGTAACCTTGACGCAACCACCACGTTCCATCGCAATCCAAGATGGCCTCCGAATTTCCTTCGACGGTGTTCAACAAGGGCCCGACCTGGAAAGGCTTTGACGCCCTCAAATTCTTGGTTATCTTGTACGAGCCTACCCCTATTCTCACATCCAAGGGCATTTATCGTGTCTCCGCAGCGGCGCCTCGTACTGCGACGTTGGATACGAGTACACGGTTTCCCCGACTCCGAGCGACGAGAACCCCCTCGGCGTTGAGTTCCCCGGTGCCACATACGCGGAGGCGGGCGAGCCCAACTGGGTCGGACACCTCATCTCGAACTATGCGCTGAGCAAGCTTTTGGTGTATGATTACGCCAAGGGTGGGGCGCGGGTGCATAATGTGAGGAATCAGATCGAGGTAATGTTCAAGCACCATATCAGCCGCAAGCCGGCGTGGGCGCCGTGGACGGCGGAAGATACATTATTCAGTGCGTGCCAGCCCCTGTTCTTCGACCTGCGATACTTACGCGCTCGCGATAAGTTACGTGGGTGGGCATCAACGACGCTGCGTATGGACACGTTTCCCTTTTGCTCTCATCAGGTTTCTTACAAGCGGCGCAGATGGGGCAGCGATCATGCCCACAACCTGGAGGCGCTGTTTGAAGCGCAAAAAATACTCTACAACGACAACGGTGTGCTCTACGTCTGGGAGATTTTTGTCCCCTTCTGACTCTTCGATTCACAGGAGCACGCAATTTCCTGTTAGTGAACGTACCCGCAATCAACAGATCACCAGGTATTTTAACCGTTCGTTTCTTCTCTGGATTGCCCTTCAATCGCTGCTACCAGTCAAAGGAAACGCACCAAACTACATGAGCTGGAACAACGAATTGAGCAAGGCCGCCGCACTATTTGCAACAGCGCATCCGGACGCGACGGTCATGGTCTACTCGTCCTGGGATACATTCAACGCCCTGCTCGATGATCCCGTAGCTCACGGATTCCCTGCGGAGGATGCACGCAAGTCAAACTCGTCTATTTGGGTCGACCATCTCCATCCGACCAGCAAGGTGCACGATTTTGTCGCGAGGGATATGTTCTCCTTTCTGTCTGCGCAATCTCCGCTTGAGTGAAACTAACTGCATTCCTCTTCTCTGGGTAAGCCTTCCAGCTTGATTGCGATCCGACCCACCGTGAACCTGCTCCAGGCACCTTTTCTCGTCAATATCTCGTAAACGGCTTCTCAAGTTGCATAATCTTCCGATCGACTGTCCATTAAGCTCTCCTTCAACTCGTTCCCTTCCCTTTCCGCAACCAACCCAACTAATCTCCGTCCCCCTCCCTCTTGCAATGTTCTCTCAACTTGAACCCCCTCGCTCGGCGCGGAATGCCGAGGCCGTCGGCAGTCGGTGGCAGTGCCCGATATCCGCCACGTGTAGCGTTGATGAGAGATTTTCTTTCCTCTCTGCAGAGTCAGGCTCCCCCACCCCAGCGGCCATGTCCTCGCAGAACCCATACCCCCCGCAGACCAACGCGTCGTTCCCGGCGCTGCATTTATACCCCCTCGACGAGTCGTTCGTTCCGAAACGAATAGCGCTGGGCGCCGGCCAGCGCGTCAAGATCGCCCGCCCCCCAAACACCAAGACGCAGCCCGGCGAGCGGAACGGGTACTTTGACTCGCGGGTGCTCAGTCGGCAGCATGCGGAGGTCTGGGAGGAGGCTGGCAAGGTGTGTGGGTGGCACAAGACTCGGGCCAAGAAATAGCCAATGTTAATAACACCCGTGCTCGTGGCAGATATTCATCAAGGACGTCAAAAGCTCTAATGGGACTTTTATAAACGGCGAACGCCTGAGCCTCGAGGGCCGCGAGTCCGAGCCGTACGAGCTCAAGAGCGACGACATCCTCGTGAGTCGCCCCCGCTCCACCCGCGCGCCGTCATGCGAATAAGACGAAATAGGAATTCGGGGTGGACATCGTGTCGGAGGACAATAGGACCGTGCTGCACCGCAAGGTCGTCGCGCGCGTCGCATGCGTGTTCCCGAGTAGAAATGGGACCCCGCCGCCGCCGCTGGCGCACGACCAGTTCGCGACGATCGGCCAGACGGGTGTCGCGCTGAACGGTATCGGCGCGGGTGCACCACCGAGGCGGCCGCAGGTCCCGATGATACACCAGGGGCTTTCCGGGCTGGGAGGAATGGGCGGCGGAGCCCGCGCACCGGGGCGGGGGCTCACGCTAGACCACATCTTCAGCCGCCTCCAGGCCGAGCTCGCGAAAAGCCGCGACACGGGACACGACCTCCAGGTCCTCACCGGGGCTCTCAACAACATCGAGGACACGCTCAACGGCGCGCTGGTGCGTTCCCTTTTCTTCGCTCAATGGATGTATTGATGATGACGGAGCGTGATTTAATTTTAAAATTTTAGCCGGCTACGAGCGCGCCGCAGTTCCCCGACGTGCTGCCAGGAGTGAGACCGCCGCCGCCGCGCGCGATGTCCGTGCCCTCGTTGCCGTCAGTGCCGGCTGTACCGGAGAGCACGCCGCCGCCGCCTGACGCGGTTGCAGAGCTGCAGACGCAGCTGCGCGAGCACCAGGAGGCGCTCGCGGCGCACGTGGAGGGCATCCGCGCGCTGGAAGGCGTGTTGGCGGAGCAGGAGGCGATGAAGCGCGAGGTGCGCGAGTTGCGTGAGTTTGTCGGGGTTGACCGGCACGGCGAGGGCGCGGCGAAGGACGGGGAGGCTCTGGAAGAGGAGGAGGGTGACGATGACGACGACGACGATTCGGATACTCAGAGTATCATGACCGCGACGCCGCACGAGCTCGACCGCGTCGAGGAGGAAGAGGAGGACAGCGAGGGAGGTGGGTTTGTGGAGCAGCAGAGTCAGAGCCGTGAGGAGCAGGCGGCGGAGGATGCGGCGCGGTCTGCGCAGGAGGACGCCGAGGCGCTGCAGGAAGAGCGCGAAGAAAACATGATGCGCGAACGGGCGCAGACCCCTGAGCCGATGTCCGACTTGGATTCGCCCAGTCCGCCGCGGAGTCCGCCCGCCATGGCGGAAGTGCAGCCTCCTCCGTCCACGCTCTCGCTTACGGAGCTGACCTCGCGTCTCGCGCTGCTGACGTCGCAGCTCGAGTCGGCATTAGCGGCGTCCAATGCGCTGCAGGCGCAGCACGCGTCCGCGCAAGCGACGATCGTTTCACTGGAGGAAAAAATTGCCCGTCTCGAGGCACGGCCCGTCCCTGCCTCCCCGTCCCCACCCACAGTTGCGCCGCTTGCTCCCGTTTCCCCGAGCGTGCAGATTTTGGAAGAAATGCAGAGCCAGCTAGCCGCCGTGCGCACGGAGCTCGGACTCGAGCGCGGGCGGCGGGAGGCATGGGCGGACGGGGTGGAGGCGCGCATCCGGCACGGGGACCTCGGCGCGGCTGTCATTGTGCCCAATGGCCAGCTCGAGGGGAAGATACGGCGCAGGCGCGGGTACGGGTCGCGCGGGCGGAGCGGCTCGTCTGCGAGCGTGAGTCGAAGCCGGAGTCGAAGGCCGCGGAGCGAGAGCCCTGGTGTTGGGACGGACGATTCGATGCGGCTGGAGCAGCTTGAGCTCGGGCTGGATTTCAAGCCGGCTGTGTTGCCGGGGGTTGTTGCGGAAGTGAGGCTTTCGTCCTGCGTCCTTGCGCAAATACTCATATTTCTTCCACGTAGAAATCCCTCCGCGCAAACACCGGCACGACGCAGATGAACGTCCAGACCGCAATGGGGGTGCTCATCCTCGGTATGGCCGCTGCAGCTGTCCTGTGGCGCGTCAAGCCCGAGTAGCCGGTGCCCGACATCCATTATCGGGCCACCCCCTCCCCAAAAAAAATGTAAGAGCGCCATGAATACCTAGGGGCGCACCGCAAGACACGGCGTCCGGCCCCTCGCTGTTATGTGGATGAGCCGCCGTAGAGGTGCAGCTTGTCCTGGCGTTGAGACGTCGTCGGTAGGAGGTAGAGCACCCAGCGAGTGCTTTGCTCGAGCTGGGTGGGTGGTATAAACTACAGTACCTACATACATGGCTCCTATCGACGCCAGCACACTCATTACTTTAGATGGATACCAGGACGGAATAAATTATTTTCATGCGACTTTTCGTAGTCGTGGTCCGCGCCGCCTCGGCAGGGCGATGGCGTGCAAATAACCGCCGCATGTTTTTCTCAAATCCTGCGTCGAGACAAACGGGCTCTTGACGCGCTGTTGTAACCTGTAAACACCGCCCGGCCATCCAGCGCTACCCTTCTGCTAGACCTGTCTCGAACTGGAAGCTGTGAATCTACATGCTCGCACCATCCGATTGAGCCCTGCTGTTTCTGCTGTATCCGTCTTATAATCGCTGCTCCACTGCTCCCCTGCTCTATTCGCGCATCTTCTGCTTTCTACCATGTCGAATATCCCCCGCATTGACCAGGAAATCCATACCGTGCCGTCGTTCACGCTCGAATGCGGCACGGAGCTCAAGGACGCGCCAGTGGCGTACAAGACGTGGGGTCGCCTGAACGAGGCGCGCGACAATGTCATGGTCATTTGCCATGCTCTGACAGGGAGCGCCGACGTCGAGGACTGGTGTGTTGTCTCTGCTGGTGCTTGAAGCTCGAGTTAATCGTGTCCAGGTGGGGCCCACTCATGGGACGCAACAAAGCCTTCGACCCATCGCGGTTCTTCATCTTCTGCGCCAACACCCTAGGCTCCCCGTACGGCTCCGCGTCCCCCGTCACCACCGACCCCGCAACCGGGCAGCCCTACGGCCCCGCCTTCCCCCCCACCTCCATCCGCGACGACGTCGGCATCCAGCTCCGCGTCCTCCAAACCCACCTCCGCGTCGCCCGCGTCGCCGCCGTCATCGGCGGCTCCATGGGCGGCATGGCCGCGCTCGAGTGGCCCCTCGTCGCCCCCGCGGGCTTCGTGCGCCGCATCGCCGTCCTCGCGAGTTCCGCGCGCCACTCCGCGTGGTGCATCGCGTGGGGCGAGAGCCAGCGCCAGAGCATCTACAGCGACCCCGCATACAAGCACGGTTACTACGCGCCCGACGAGCAGCCGCGCAGTGGGCTCGCGGCGGCACGCATGTGCGCGCTGCTGACGTATCGCTCGCGCGATTCGTTTGAGCGCCGGTTTGGGCGCAAGGTGCATGTGACGGGGCCGCCGACGGCGCCGAGGTTGGTTGCTGGAGACGACGATGCGGGGGTGTTGACGCCGCCGGCGTCGCCTGCGATGGAGGCGGTGGATCTGCATAATGATGGGCACCGTACCGCGCGGACGCCGTCTGTTAGCAGCGCACCGACGTCGCCCACGCCATCGCGGGCACCGATCTTCAGCGCCCAAAGCTACCTGCGCTATCAGGGCGACAAGTTCATCGCGCGCTTTGACGCGAATTGCTACATCCACATTACGCGCAAGATGGACACGCATGATATTGCGCGGGGGCGGGTCGCGCCTTCCTCTGCCTCCTCTTCCACGACGCAATCTGTAGAGACGCTCGACAAAGCAGACACAGACGCCCTCCTCGCCCACACCCTCGCGCGCCTCCCCCCACGCGCCATCGTCATCTCCATCCAATCCGACGGCCTCTTCACTCCGCCCGAGCAGGCGCTCCTCGCCGCGCACATCCCCGACTCGGAGCTCGTGGTCATCCCCAGCGGCGAGGGGCACGACGGGTTCCTCGTCGAGTTTGAGGAGATCAACCGCGTGCTGGTGGGGTGGGTGCGGCGCGAGTTTGGGGAGCTTTATGAGGGGGCGGGGGACGGCGCCGGGGAGGGGGAGGAGGATGGGGAGGATGATTTTGCGGTAAAGAAGGAGAGCGTGTTTGGGGAGGCGGAGGTGGATATTACGCGGTGGTAGTTGCGCGTTTTGTTATGTATTGGGGTTTCCCTTTTTTTGTATCCTCTATACGCCCATCTATTAGAACGCCCTTAGAATGTCCTCTCTGACTTTCTTTCTGTTTTATTTCGATTTTCTGCGCCGCGATGGTAATGTCACGCATTTGCGTGACACTTCGCGTCTCTCTCATCTTCCGTCCACCTCCACTCATCCAACGGTCTATAGCAGAGAGACCTCTATAATATTGTCTGCCTCTTGCGGCCCTGGATTTGCCGCATTGAACCCCTCCCCTCCCCCAGAATCCTCCGCACCAAAAATGTCGACCGCCAAAGCCCGCACCGCGCACGCGAAAGCCATCCTCGGCCCCGAGCTCCACAACCGCCTCGCAGAAACCAAAGTCCTCCTCGTCGGCGCCGGTGGCATCGGCTGCGAACTCCGTGAGCAACCCCTACTCCTCCTACCCTGCGCTTTGAGTCGGCGCTTACTCGCGCGCGTAGTGAAAAACATCGTCCTGACGGGTTTCGGGAAGATCACGCTCTTGGATCTGGATACGATTGATTTGTCGAATCTGAACCGCCAGTTTTTGTTTCGCAAGAAGGACGTGAAGCAGAGTAAAGCGTTGGTTAGTGCCACAGCTCGTTTTTTTGAATCTTAATTGCCGTAGCATGGGGAGCGTGGTTTTGGGGGAATTCTTGCCGGCGCGATAGTCCTTGCTCTCGTGTACTCTGTGTCTGTGTGGAACCCCACTGATTGCCATGCAGGTCGCCGCACAAACCGCCGCGCCATTCAACCCCAACGTCCAAATCAGCCCCATATACGGCAACATCAAGGAGCCGCAGTACGACCTCGAGTGGTTCCAGCAATTCGACATCGTGCTCAACGCCCTCGACAATCTCGGTGCGTCGTCCTCTCATACGCACTAACGCGAAACTTACCGCTGGCGGATTGTTTGTTTGATTAGACGCGCGACGCCATGTGAACAAGATGTGCATGGCCGCGCAGATTCCGCTCGTGGAGAGCGGGACGGCGGGGTATCTGGGGCAGGTGCAGCCGCTCATTAAGGTGCTCTTCGCTGTTTTGCTTCTGTGTTGGTGCGAGGTGTGCTGACGCGTGGGCAAAAGGACAGGACGGAGTGTTTTGATTGTATACCGAAGCCCACGCCCAAGACGTTCCCCGTGTGCACGATCCGCTCGACGCCGAGTCAGCCTATACATTGCATTGTGTGGAGTAAGAGCTACCTCATGGGGCGCGTCGTTTTTGTTTTCCTTCATCGCAGCGCAGTAGTTAATGCGGTCGTATAGGCAGCTGTTTGGGGAGGATGAAGATGCTGTTGGGGAGCTTGACGAGGCGGAGAAGCAGGGCGAGAATGGTATGCTTTTTCCTTCGCCCGTCGTATCATTGTTTATGCGCTTTGACCACAGCTCAAGAAATCGCTACACTCCGAAAAGAGGCACAGGCATTCCACGCCGTCCGCCTCGCTTTACGAACATCCACCGCGTCTGACGCCGCCAAGCTCGTCTTCCAAAAGGTCCGTGTCATCGTTCATAACATAGATTACACCCTGACGCGAGTTCATCAGGTATTCGACGCCGACATCCGCAATCTGCTCATCATGTCCGACATGTGGCGCGCGCGCGCCCCGCCCGTGCCCCTCGACTTTGACGCGATCCTGGACGAGTCGTTCGTCTTGCGCGCGCCAGAAACTCCCGCCGCCCCTGCGTCGAATGGCAAGACCAACGGAGCGGCCAAACCCGCTAATGCGGTAGCGAGTGGGAGCGGATCCAAGACCGCTGCTAATGGCACAGCGACTAACGACGCAGTCACGGGCGCGCCGGCGGCTGGGTCCGGCTTGAAGGACCAGAAGCAGCTCTCGTTGAAGGATAATGTGCTGCTCTTCGTTTCTAGGTAGGCTCGTCCCGAGACTCCGCTCAGTCTGGTGCTGAAGACGAAATTAGTACGGAACGTCTGGCAGCGCGTCTGCAGGCGGGAGAGGAAACGATTGCATTTGACAAGGACGACGACGACGCGCTTGATTTCGTCACTGCTACGTCGAATCTGCGCTCTGCAGCATACGGTATCGGGGGGAAGACGCGCTGGGAAGTAAAAGGTACATCTCTGATCACGCTTTACCTACCACAGCTAACAAGCGCGTTCCAGAAATGGCCGGAAACATCATCCCCGCCATCGCGACCACCAACGCGATCGTCTCCGGCCTCATCGTCCTGCAAGCCCTGCAGATCCTGCGCAAGTCGTACGACAAGCTGCGCAACGTGCACCTGCAGGTCAAGCCCGCGGTCCCGCTGAGCACGATCACGATGTGCCCGCCGAACCCCGCGTGCGGCGTGTGCCGCGACACGTACGCGATGATCCTGTGCGACCCCAAGCGCGCGCGGCTCGGGGACGTCGTGCGGGGCATCATGGGCGAGGACGCGCGCGAGATCAGCGTGTATGAGGATAAGCGAGTGCTGAGCGATCCGGATTGGGAGGATAACTATGAGCGGACGTTGGAGAGCTTGAATGTGGCGCGGGGGATGTTCCTCACTATTGTTGATGAGGAGGGCGAGTGGGGGACGATCTCTGTCGGGCTTGGGGTGTTACCGTGAGGAGTTCCCCGACCTGTGTTCTTCTGCCTTGCTAACTGAGCTCTTTCAGAGCGAGCCACCCCGCGGATGCACCGCCGTTCATCCTACCCGACCCGCTGCCGCGCCCGCCGCGCAAGGTCAAGGCGCCGCCGCCAATGCCCGAGACGCCCCTGCGGCTGTCGCTGAAACGCGGGGCGCCGGACGACGAGGGCGGGGATGAGATCATCGACCTCGAGCCGACGCCCAAGCGCCCGCGGCTGCACGCGGCGGAGGAGGCGATAAAGAGCCCGAGCAAGAAGCGCAAGCTACATGAGGATGGGCTGATTCTCATGGATGGGAAGGACGATATGCTCGAGGACGACGTTATTGTAATTGACTGACACTCAGAATGTTGTTAGTGCCTGTGCCTGGCGGCCAGGCGGGCGCCTTTGTTTCTTTATATACTTATTTCCTCTTGCGATTCACGTCCGATTCACTGTGTCATGATACTTCGGGATGAGGGCCTGAACGAGAAGCGAGGATCCCCATTGTTGGAGTTACTTGTGAGCCAATTCCATGCGTATGTGTTTTGCTCCTTGCTTATCTCGGCTGAGACAGAAACTGTTTGGCGCCCGCCCTTGTTCTGAGGGAGCGAGATATATTTAGGACTGCCAACCTCTCATACCCGACCTTGTCTGTACAGCGAATGAACTCGAAAGAGCCCGTCGAGACACATCCGACCCGCCCAGGATCTCCAGGAGAGCAGTATCTACCTGGCAACATTGGTTCTGGTGAAAAGTACTACTCACAGACTGTCCGATTCTCCGCGGACAATAGCGTGCAGCAATGGTGGTCTCCGATCTGCCTATCCTCGCCCTCCGCTTCGACCGAGTACTGGTCGACTAATGTGTCGCCTCTGACGGTTCCCAAACCTCGCTCTTCGTCAATGGACGTGTCGGGAGCGAACTACTTTTCCCTATTCCACGAAAATAGTACCGCCCACTGGTATACCATGACGAGGAACCACAATAGCGCGACATGGTGCGAGCGATCGACTTGGTTTGAGCCGCTTCGTCAGCGCCATATTTCATCGCTTTCCTGTCTTCGCTTATATCCTTTGCTATAGCTTTGGAGGGCTGTATCAACCGACATTCCGATTCCGTTTGCGACAGTGATGTGAGTCTTTGTGGTTTTTCTTGGATACTATCCTAACTATCCAAAGTTTGCAGAAGAGAGTGGATTCCCCGAGTCCATTGAGTCCATCCCCGACACGCCTGAAGAGCTTGGGGACACTTTACCTCAAGATGAGGTCGATAAAAACACCAGGGAGATGACCTGTGGTCCCAAGGTGGAAGAACACTTTTGGCCCATGCGCTACCAGATTCACAGCGGGAAGCTGCATGTATGTAGCTCCCAGCTCATTTATTGCCCGTGTCACTGAATCCGTACAATTTTGCAAGCTTTATGAAGTACGCAATCCTACCTCGGTCTCGCGGCTCATCTGACACCGGTTTTCAGAATGCAATCCAAGCTTTGATCGTCTATGCACGTAAGGAACGTCAGCCGGCTATGCATGGCCGACTTTCCGCGCTATCCAACGAGCTAGTCTCACGTCGAGTGGGATCCTCATCCAGCCTGACATCTTTTCTTGACGAAAGCCGAAGCGTGTATGAGCGTTTGTGGCAGGCATGGACTCCACCAGGTGTTGTCGTCTTTGAGTGATTCAACATCTTTCCAGATTGCCTCCGAGATGCAAGCAAAAGACCTTCAGCGTTTGAAAGAAGCGATTTGGGAAGACAGTCTCATAATCATACTTGTCTTTTACGAGATACTCACCTCAAAAGCGGATCTTCAAGAGATCATGAAGTTACGAGGATCAAAGGCGCAATTTATGTTGGATTTGATGCAAGACGTTGTTCGACCGTTCTAAATTCAATACTACTCTGACCCGTTATCTACAGGCTGTCCGAACTCATATCGACTTGGTGCATCTACTCAGGGGAGGTGCTCCGCGCCTTCGGGGTGCAAGGAGGTTGTTTTTGAACAATGCCGTCGACCTCGGGCTGCTTCGTAACGTTGACCGAGCCTCTGCGCAGCTGGATGTTCGTCGCCTGATTGTCCAACTGTCCGCGGCCACCGATCTCATCCCGACATCCTTGGGTATCCGCGAAATCCAGTCGAGAAGTCCGTTCCCTTTAGCTGGGGGAAACTTTGGGGATATATTCAAAGCGCAGCATCAGGGGGAGTTTGTGGCCCTGAAACGATTACGCTTATTCCAAGCCGACAGCGACGAGGGCCGACAGATACGCCAAGTGAGATATTTCAACTAAAAAGTCCCTTGAACTTAGCACTGGGTAGAAATTCTTCCGCGAGGCACTGATATGGAAGAACCTTGATCACGACTACGTTCTTCCGTTTCTCGGGGTCGATTCGGAGACCTTCCCCGGATTTTTCTGCATGGTATCGCCGTGGATGAACAAGGGAGCCCTTGTCAGCAATAAGGGTGGACCGTGCCAAAGCACGATCCCAGTTTTGGTTCGTACTGTCGTTGCCGACTATCTTCACCTTCCTGAGCTTAGTTTTCAGCTGTATGAAATCGCAGTCGGACTGCAGTACCTTCATTCCCAAGATATTGTTCATGGTGATCTTCGCGGGGTATCGAAACCCTATCCATATACTCGCAGTTGCCTGACGGCTGTATCTTTCAAAGGCCAATATCCTTCTGGATGATCAAGGACATGCGCGCCTGGTGGACTTTGGCCTGGCTGTCTTTGCGGATGGACCACTGGCTCCGACGAACCGCGGCGGCTCTGTTCGCTGGATGGCACCGGAACTCCTGAATCCAGAATCATGCGGATTTAGCACGTTCAGAAGAACTTTCGCCAGCGACATTTATGCGTTTGCTTGCGTTTGCCTCGAGGTCTTTCTCCTAATCTCTGCTTTCGTTCAGGTTGTTGACTTGATCGTAGCTGTATACTGGGAAACCTCCGTTCTCCGAAATTTATGAGGGCGCAGTAATGCTCAAGGTAATCGCGGGTGTCCGCCCACAGGTCCCCTCCGTTGTGCCTGCGTGGTGCCAACAACTAATTACCAAGTGCTGGTGTCACTGTCCATTCGAACGCGTAGGAACCGGAACCATTATCGAGACGATAGTGCAGTCTGTGTGAGCATTCCAGACTTGGTGATTCTTAGGTACAATCACTGACTTTTTTGACAGACGAAAGCGACCCCGTTCACCCCAAGAATTTGGACCCCCTGGCAGACCGGTTGATAAAAGAGTCAAGCTCTGAGCCACCGGATACCCAGGCAGAGCTCAAGTAACAGTGTGATGCACAGATTGAGCATTACATCCATTCAGATACTGGTGTATCTTTGATACTTGAATTTTTCATGAGGCGGTTGGTCTTCTCCTTTTTTTCGACGAAGTTTGCGTTCTTGAATTACGTAGTACGTATAATTTCGCTGAGACTTTAGACTAACCTAGTCTCAGACAAGTCTGACTTGAGCCAAACTTGAGCTTGTCCCACGTGTGTTGAATACAGGATAGGAGCCACGATAATTTGGCTCCTATTCCAACGACCTTGCGCAAGATCACCATGACCGCCGATTCTACCATGAACAGCGTGGAAGTGCAGCGGGGAGACTCCGAAAGCTCTGCACATACTGTGTTCCGGCCCTCTGTACCTTCCGCAACTAAGAAGCTGTCAGCCAACGCCAACCTACCCGCATAGCGTCGGATCAGTTATTGTCTAAACATTTTGCGAGTGTGTGTTGAAGTCGTGGAACTCCGCGCAACCAATACTCCTCCTGCGGAACTTGAAGATGATGGGGCAGCGTATTCAGGCAAATCATGGCGATTGCCACTGAATACTGGAAGTGGGCATTCGACAGCACCGGGTTAGTAACAATCATCGTTTGTCTGCTCAGTGCTGAGTAACTTCAGTTTAGTAACAATTCAATAGTGGTAGTCCCCCGCCGCTGGCTATGCCTCGCGTGTTTACTCGCTCGAAAGATCAAGTTGTTCGGGAGCATTATGGTTTCCCGCCACCTTCAAGCCTGACTACTCAGTCACAATGGCGCGAACGGTTATACCGGGGCCGGGAGAGTATGTTCGACTAGTACTGTTTCGATGCCTGAAATCAAAGCGGGCAAATTGCGTACTCCGCGGTGCAAGCAGCGGGGATTTTCAGAATGCAGGCGTGGATTTGCACTGTCGACTCTCGCGGTCGCTCAGGGGATCATCGAGGTTGGAAGTTGTGGCTGGCCGGGCAAGATAAAATCCGCTAGCCTTAGACCGGAAGCCCTTGAAAAGCTCATTGCGGCGGACGTACGTGCTTGAGCACTATGCTGCAGTCATGTTTGGTTTCGGGCAGAACACCGATCGACCTGGGAACGCTCTCAGGAGTGGTTTCCCTTGTCATGCTCAGCTAGTCCATGATGCTTCACGCATTCATGTCATGGCGGCCCATGACATCGGATCGCTCGCAGAAGGTACTAGTGGTCGAGGTTGACGCCCTTGTCTATGACCGGAGAACACGTCCCGCCCTCCTCCCCATCCACGCAGGCCCTGTCGTCGACTGAAGACATCGTGAACCGAAGGTATGATGCGTCCTGGTGCCGGGAGCGGCAGCCTCTACGTGACCCTGTTTTATGGCATATATATAAGAGACTTTTACCTAGAGACAGATTGTAGAGCCGTACTTTATCAACTCCAGTGGGGATTCGTTACCGTGGCCAAATTAGCGCAGAATTTGAGTCTGCCAGCACCAAGCTTGAGGAAAGTTTGTGTCAGATAACACAGAGCCATCAAGCTTGAAGAAGCCGGCCGCAGAAGCGTCGAACGCCTTGCATTGGCCGGTACAACTTCAACCTGACTCAGGGATGCAATCACAATTCAGGGCCGCACGCCAACCGTCTGCAAAAATCCGTCGATATACGCGTCGATGTTCCTCAAGGAAGGGGCAAGTCTGTGTCAGTTCGAATTGGCCGCCGTTCACGCGACGCGATATTTGTTCGTGCTTTTCCCGTGACCGACGCGTCGTCACGCATCACACTCGCTTCTTTCCCCCCCATTTCGCTTGCACTCGCGACTCTGCCCTGCAGTGACCATATAGATCTTTCTGCGATCAATACCACAACTGCTTAATTTCATTATGCCACCTAAAGCGTCTCCACCTACGGGATCCAACGGAAAACCACCGAAAAAAACCAAGGCACTCACCGTCAAACTCGATGCTGCTCCGTCAAACTCACCGCGCATTAACCCACTGACCGCAGTGAGACTCCATCGGCAAACATATTCGATGCATGGCTCAAAAATACATAGTTTGCTACCGCACCTCTCTCCGCGACGAATGGGACGAATACCGTCCGCAACGCCTCACAAGCGAGTCAGAAGAGCAAGGGGAAGGAAAAGGCGAGGCCCACGCCTGCGTTCGTCGATGTCAAAGGTGCGTTCTCATACAGGGAGACTGTCCCTCGTCCCAACTACCTTGCCAGATGACCGTCTTTGGGTGGATATCTATGAGCCTACTACGGAGGTGGATATATCCTCAACGTACTGGTGTAAATTATAATCATTCTCCCAGGCGGAACTGGCTGTGCATGTCAAGAAAGTGCAGGACGTCCGTGGATGGCTCAACGAAGCTTTCAGTGGAGGACCGTCAGGAAAGCTACGGAAGTACCGCGTCAGTTTGCGTTTTTAGCGGCCCCAGATTGTGCTCTTACGACGCTCTTCTCTGCAGCGGATTCTCGCACTTACTGGACCAGCTGGCACCGCAAAGACAGCTACGATGCGCGTTCTCGCGCGAGAACTTGATTGCGAGATTCTCGAATGGCGAAATGTCATGGAAGCGTCCTCAGCCCATACCTTTGAAGGTACGATACCAATGAGGGTCGTGAGCGCTGTACTGACCTTAAGATGCTCTCAGACGACGACCGGCCACAAGGCTCTCCTTATCGTCCGACCTACGAGTCGGACAATGAAAGTCTGTTCTCGAAATTTGAAGCCTTCTTGACACGCGCCTCGACATGCCAGTCAATCTTCGCTGACACCGAGCGAGATCCCAAACTCGCATCCTCACAATCATCGTCTTCGACCCGTACCTCCGCGCGAAAGCGCCAGATAATCCTGCTGGAAGATCTCCCCAATATCCTCCACGCCAAGACGCAGACGCAGTTTCATGCTGCCCTCCAGTCCATCGTGACGTCGCCTGCTGTGGATCCTGTGCCCATCGTGATCATTGTGAGCGACGCGGGGATTCGGGGGGAGGCGAGCGACGAGCGTCTCGCAAGTGGGTCGTGGGGTAAGGATCGCGATGGTGTTCTCGACATCCGCACTGTATTGTCCAAAGACCTCCTCCATGGCCCGTATGTCACGCAGATTGGGTCAGTTTTGCTATCTTTTCCGTTTCCTACCCGCCGCTAAATCGAGTCCTTCCTAGATTCAATCCCATAGCACCGACGCTAATGAAGAAGGCCCTCCAAGCCCTGGTTTCCACCCATTTTTCGTCAAAGGTCAGCGGATCCGCGCCATCGAAGGAGATGCTCGATATCATCATCGAGACCTCCAACGGTGATATACGCAGTGCCATCATGGCGCTCCAGTTTTCTTGCGTGGTCGATATACCCGGGAGCAAGAGACGAAAGAAGTCGGGCTCAAGCACGAAAGTGGTGCTTGAAGCCGTGACGAGAAGGGAACAGAGTCTGCACCTCTTCCACCTGATTGGGAGGGTGCTGTACAATAAGCGTAGGCTACTCTGGGCTATCCTTCGTCTCTTCTCGACTTAGCGGTTACTTTTTCAGGGAAGGGAGATCCACCAAATCAAAGCGCGACAGCAAAAGACATACAGAAGGACAAGGAGCTTGATGCGACATTGAAAGACCCGCCCAAACTGCCTCCCTTCTTAGACGCTCATGCTAGGAGGACCAGTCGCGTTAATGTCGATGTAAGAATCGATCATTTCCCGCCCGCTACTTACTCTAATAATGACGGATCTCCCAGCTACTATACGCCGACTCTCCGATCGACTCGTCCCTGTTCTCCTTGTACATTCACCAGAACTATACTCAGTTCTGCAACGAGGTCGAGGAATGCGAGGGCATCGCGGACTGGCTGAGCTGGATTGACTCTAGTGGGGGCGAAGCGGTATGTTTTTTTTTGTACTATCGTCTATGATCCTCACGATCTTTTCAGTGGTATCAGGCGAACCCCCACCGCTTCCACCTGCTGACCATGGGCACATTGCACTCGTTGCCAACTCCCGTTCCGCGGCGAAGCCAGAAGCTGTTTAAGCCCGAGTTCTTCAACTTTCTGACGAAAGAAAAAGACGCTTGGGATGCAGTGCGGGACGTCCGTGGGTGGCTGGTGGAGGATGCGACATCGAAGGTATTTTCTGCCCTCTCTGGCCGCCGCAACGCGCTGACCGGTCCGTTACAGGAGGGAGAAGGATGGGGGCTGGGTGGATGGAGTCGCGCTGAGGTAGCGATGGGGCTCGGAGGCGTGCTCAAGGCACGCGACTTGAAGCAAGGCCAGCCGCAAGCACCAGCGTCCCACCGGCTGTTCTCGAGCCTTCCTTTCGTCTCGGGAGGCGACAACAGGGGACTGCGTCAGCTGGGCGAAGGGGATTTACCCAGCGACAATGTGGATATCCCGGAAGACGATGGCGGTCCGCGAGGCGGCTGGTCGGATATCGCGGACAGTCAGGAGGGTGGAGGCTGGCTTGAGAACGACGATATCGAGGATTTCTGAATAGAATAAATTTTCCCTCATTCAGTTTGCATTCAGTCATTGCCCAATCATTGCCTTGCGTTTCCGGGGGTTGACGCCGGCGGAACGAAACAGCGGCAAATTCAGACATAAATCCTTGGTTCTTACCACTGCCAGTTCCCAAGTTAATCCCGATTTCGGCGTCGTTCGAAGCATACGCGAATGCCCTTCAGCTAACGGCTTGTAAACTGCAAAATCCACTTGAGCCTTCAAAATGAGCCTGCCTCCTCCTGCAATTTCCGCTGACCTATGGGATTCTTGTGTGTGGAATGCCCTTCGGGCCTCTCGATGCTGACGGCTAGCCAGTAATCCCTATCGACGCGGACCCTGCTGACTCTGACCCGACCCCCACTGTTACGACCGTAACAGTGCCGACCCCCACAATCACACCCACGTACAAATGTTCTCGTACTTGAGAGCCTGTTTTTGACGCCGCGTCTTGACCCTCTAGGTCCTCGTCTTATCAGCATTACCAGGCGTACTCGCACTACCAGCAGCCTTCATATCAACCCCAGCAGTCTACATTCCAGACCTACCAGCAGTATGCGGCCGCGGCACCGCAACAGACGATGGCCCGGCAGGCCATATCGAATTCCCACCAGTCGCACCAGTCGAGCGCCGGGGCTCTAGACACGGCGGACGTCGCGACGCTCAACGATGCGCTCGGCAGTGCAGGCGTTGATCTCAGGGCACGCAGTCTCCTCTCGTTCTTGATATATTGCACTATTAAAGCATATCGCAGGCAGAGGAAGAGACCCTGCAGCGCTCGCACGACCAGCCCCAGTCGTTCCGCCCGTACGAAGACCGTTCCAAGAAGCAGCCCGCGCGGCCAAACTTCGACGTGAACTTCCTCGGCACGAGCATGCGCAGCATTGCCTCGCACCACAAGGTCGCTACCGTCCCCGAGGAGTGCGTCAACTACCTTGCGCTTGCGCTGCGGGCGCGCCTGCAGGACCTCGTCACGGGTACGATCGACGCCGCGCGCCACCGCACCAGCGCGCAGTTCGACCGCCCCGCGTCGCTGTACGATGACGGCTCCGCGGCGTGGGGCCTCCTCGTGCGGAGCGACGTCGCGAAGCAGCTCTCCGCGCTGGAGAAGGTGGAGCGTGAGGAGGAGATTCGGCTGCGGGAGGTGCGGGAGAGGCGCGAACAGGCTATCACGGCGGCGCTCACCGCCCTGCTCGATGGAGAGGACGTACATGTGGACATCCCGCAGGACGACGACATGGACGGCGGTGCGAGGCGGCGGCAGAAGAAGAAGGCGGTGTCGGAGGAGGTGGGGCGCAAGATGGCGAACGCGGCAGCGAATCGCGCGGCGGGGATCACGGGCAAGTATGCGTGGCTCACGTCGAGCAACGGTGCTCGACCTAAACCCGCTGGCTCACCGACGGCAGGCGTAACCTCGCCTCTACGCCCGTACGAATCCAGTGGACGGGCTCCCGCTCCACCGCCTCCTCCAGACGCCGACCAGCGCATGCCCATTACACTTCGGGATGCGATGTTTGTCATTGAAAAGGAAAGAGGGCATGGAGGGGGGAGAGGCGCTGCTCGAGGATGGACTTAGCAACAGTAACCCATTTTTTATCAATCGTGGGGGTATGGAAGATGCACGCATTCGACTCGTATACATACGATAGCATTGTGACAAAGTGAGGAAATCGAGGCCAGTCAAGCATATGAAGCATATGAAGGCGAGGGTAGTTCGCCCGAAAATAATAGGTACGGCATTCGTCACCGCAGCTCATCCTGGCCCACCCGCGCGCACAACAGGACTCTTCCGCTTTGTGACAGATCCCCCATTAACCCTCCCCTTCCCCTTCCCGTTTCTCGGCGCAGACGTCGGCGGAGGAGCAAAAGGCGCCGCGGGAACGGCACCGGAGGACCAGAATCTGTCGTAGGTCAGGGAGGCGGGAGGCGGTGGGAAGGACTGGGCGGACGGAAATGGGTATGGTGGCGCGGAGCCCTGGGGGAATATTGGCGCAGACACCGTATGAGTGTACGCTCCTGGATCTTGGAAGCGCTGCTGACCCCACGCAGCGGAAGGGCGGTGCGGGTGTGGTGGGAGATGCGTAGACGGGCCCGCCTCGGGTGGGGCATGGGGGTCCATCTGCGAGCTGCCGTTTGTGGGGTCGTGGGGCATGCGGTACAGATGACCATCCGGCTGTACATGGGAGGGCCCAAGCTTGAAAGACACAGAGGAATTAGGGCCAGTGTTGTCCATTTGAGACTGCTGGAAAAGCTGAGGATCGCTGGAGGACGAAGGAACGGCGCCGGCGGGATAAGTGGCATCCGAGTGTTTTTGCTGGCGGAAGTACAAGTTTTCTACCTCCGGCAGACGTTGCTTTTGCTGAAGGAGGATCAATCAGAAGGAGTCCGGGTGAAGGGGACTTGATGTACCCAGCCATGGTCGACTTTGAGTCTCGCGTATCGGAGGCGCAGCTGCAAGTGTCTTAACAGCTACAGAAACGGGACAGTGAGTCTTGCGCGGCCGATACAGGAGATTTGGGGGAGTACATGGTCTGCTTTTGCCTTCTCCATCGGTCGTGTGTGTCCGTTTGGCGTGAGGTCGGTGTCCGTCAATAGTCGGAGGGCGTCGCTCGTGACGAAATTTGCCAGTTCATCATCCATGGTGCGAGGTCGCTTGATGGGAGTTCCTCGGGTCAGAATTTTTAGGTCCTAAACGATAGTGGCTAAGGCAGAGGGACCAGATAGAACGAGGTGAGACCCGAGTGGCAGAAGTCTGAGAAGAACAAGGCGCGTATTGGCACGTGTCTTCTTCAAATATTAGCACCGCCACTGATCAATCTCGATCGCGAATTATTCAGCGCGTTTTGACCCCGGCCTTCACCAGCTTCACTCACCATGCCGCTTTTACCTCCAATCAACTTCCCAAAATGGCTGAAGGACAACTCCCACTTGCTCAAACCTCCCGTCAACAATTTCTGCTTGTACCAAGGGCAAGATTTCGTCGTGATGGCTGTCGGCGGCCCGAATGAGAGAAACGACTACCACGTCAACGAAACGGAGGTTAGCACTTGCTGCAGGAATCCGGATGCAGCAGCTTACCAGTCTTCCAGGAGTGGTTCTTCCAGCACAAGGGCGGCATGCTGCTGCGCGTCGTCGATGATGGGGTCTTTCGCGACATACGCATTGAAGAGGGCGAGATGTTCTTGCTTCCAGGTACGCGCTGGATAATATTGTGTTCCTTTCGCTTGGTAAATGTACCCTGCTTCAGCCAACACCCCGCACAATCCAGTCCGATTTGCGGACACAATCGGCATTGTCATGGAGCGGGTCCGCCCGGAAGCTGCTATGGGTGAGCGATACGATATGCGCTCGGAGCATCTCTCACCTTCCTGCAGATCGCCTGCGATGGTACTGCCGTTCGGACGCCCACTCGGAGCCCACCATCATCTACGAGGAAACGTTCCATGTTACGGATCTTGGGACACAGCTCAAGCCGATCATCCAAAGGTAAATGAATTCTCTGGCGAGATGCACTGGAAAATTGATGAGTCTGGAGATGGCAAGCGGACGAGAAGATTAGAACGTGCGGTGGCTGCGGGTCTATCGCTGAACCGAAGTGAGCAAGGATAAATGTAGAGCAAGTATCTGGCCCGGTGTTTCAAATTACTGGTCGATTCTGTGAAGACAAGCTTGATATCGGCAGCTCAAACCGTTAATCTGGAATAACGCGCAAGTGATCTTGTTGCCGGCAGACACTCTTGCGATATTCTGCGTAGTGGATCGTCCGCTCAAAGAATTCTCTAGTCACCTCAAATGGACTCGAGCGAGCTGGCCGTTGTCATTGAATCAATTCAGGGTTTCCGCCGACATAGGACTGTACCACAGCGAGACCAAGGCATCATACAACGGCTGTCTGGCGTTCAGGCTCTGTGTTCGGGGAAAATAACTACGACTGACCTTTGACTTTGGGGCTTCTCATTCTGTGAGGAAGATGCTGCGATACAACGCACCCACCCTCCTTCTCGCTGCTTCCACAACACGTCCACTGAATCGTGCGACCCTCAGAATCAGAATCATCTCCGTCTTCCTCGTCCTCGTCATTTCCGCTGTAACACTGGTCCCCATCCTCGTCGCTATCCCAATCTTCGCGTTGCCCAGTGAATCTGCGAACAGCTGGAAAAGGACGCGACTGTAAGCGAGGTCGTCGAGATGGACATTTTTTCATGTCGCGTACCGTCAAGATCGTGCCAGTGGCACACCCTCTCCTTATTATGGCTCTTGTCATACATCTCGCCACAGTTTCGGCATTTTGTGTCCATGCTGGCGCCGACCTTGCGTTTCTTCGAGGGCGGCGGCGCAGGCTTGACATCGCGATCATGTATCTCGGAAGAGTCGCGCGCTTTACTGCGTTCGGATTCAACTTCGTCTAAAACGCGCCCGTTGCGCGTGAGGACGGAGAGCGACGCGTGTTTGGTGCGAAGGCATCCTCCGGCCTTGAGCTGTAAGCCGCAACAGTCCCAAAAGAAACCCTGTGGCAGGTTCTTCCTGTTCTCCTTCGTGTCTATCGGTCCATCTGCCGCGTACTGGTCGGTCCAGACATCCTCGTCGATCGTGAGGTTCCCTGTCGTTTTCATGAAGTCGATCGCAGCAGGATAGGCGCGAAACGCGTCGACTGACCATAATGCCACACGCAGCTCTCATGGTCGTTCGCGGTGACGTCGAATCCCTGCTTGCAGTGCCGGCACGTCTCAAACTTCGCCACCTTGCTCTTTCCGCCGCCCTCAGTCGCGACCAGTGCATCCCAGAATATCTTCGCGACCTGCGCCTCGCTCTGCGCGCCCTCCAAGATCAGGCGCTCGAGAACGGCTTTGGGCGCCTTGTCGAGAGCGTTCTTGAGCGCAGAGAGGTTGTCTTTGTTCTTGAGGTCGATGGTTGCGGGTGCCATGATGGGAAACGAAAAGAGGCGTTTGGGCGGTGATTAGCGGCGTGGCGCGTCGACGCGTCTGTCACGCACCGGGCCGGCGGAATCTCAATCGTCGAATTATCGAGGTTCATGGTGGCGACAAAATTTGGATATATCCTTGTTATATACAACAACAGTACTTAAAGCAAAATTAACGAGATAGCGCCCAAGGCCATCGCGACTTGAACTTGAACATACGACTATTTACATAATACTAGCAGGGACTCGTGCTACGCTACGAACTTAAAATACACCAGATCAATAGCTTCCATCTGAAAATGAGGAGGACACTAGGGGTGCTCAATTCTTGGCTCACTCAGCTCAGCTCACGTTTTAAATAATTAATTGTTGATCCGGTTGATGTCGGCTGTGCTTACCCCAAACGGGTCACCCTCTTGATGCCACGAACTACGAAGGCGCGGACACAATAGAGCGTATTCGGAGACCCCAAAACTTTTCTGAGATCAGTCCTCAGATTTAGCCGAGTGCGGTGACTGATGTGACTGAGGGTAGCGAACCTGGTCCTCAATGTGCATTGCCTGCCCGAAAAACTTTGCAATGGCCAGACAATATATGTTGGGGCTAAATCAAAGGTGGGTGCTCGAAAGAACGGGACGAAACGAGGGAGTACTTATTTTCCTCGTCGATTTTCATGTAGTTGCCGGCGTGCCGCGTGCCGTTCCCGTTTTGGATATCACACTTTTCTGAAATCAGCCATCACTTTTTTGACAGATGGAGTGGTTTTGCAGGCTCCGAATACGCTCTAATCGGACATCATCTACGCTGCAGAGGCCCTTCTTGCGGCATCAATTGTGTTTGATGACTCTGATTCCAAAGAAATGGCCTTACTCGGAGACCGGGTTAGTGTTGTGTACACGACAAGTGCGGAGGTATATGCCTTACTTAGATAGAAAGCCCGAGGGGAAAGACTGCAGAAGGAGCGACGACAGGGAGTGGGACTGCCACTGGGAGAAGACTCCGAAAGAGAGAATGTACAAGGTCACGAGCCTGATTGATCTCGGCATTGCGGCTGGATCCGGAGATCAACGGATCTGCCAATTAATTATTTAAAACGTGAGCTGAGCTGAGCTGAGCCAAGAATTGAGCACCCCTACTCGTCACCAACCTTTGGTTGGTTCCTCGCGTCCTCCATGGCCATGAACATTGACCATGAACAGACACCGTGAACATCAAAGTAAACGGACATTTACACTGAGCCATTCAGCGAGTACCCAGATATGAAGATTCTATGGCCTTGTTCTGCCATGGACCGCTCTCGTAGAAGGGATCTCGGAGCTACCATTTGCTCGTGAATGATCTAGATCTCGAACAAAACAGGAACTTTTGAAACGCTCATAGCATTACCAAGGATGGTGGAATAATTCAGGAAGCCGTAAACAACAGGGATAGATCCAGACTCTGGGACAAACAAAATCACCTTGTGCTTACTCGTATGCTGTCTAGACTTCTGTAAAATAGACTGGGACTCCGAAAGTCTCGTGAACCCATCTACTCAATAACAGAGATTGCTCCAGACTCAAAGTCAAGATCACCGACTGACACCGAGACAACAAAAAATAACCCTGTGGTTACTCGTAGGCTGTTCAGGTTCCCGTACCGTAGATCGGAATTTCTGAGACACCTGTGAATTAATCCACTTGTTTCCGACATGATTCCCGTGGAGTGGTCGCCAAATCCGGGCAACTCGGTAAACCTTGAGCTTCTGGCGATGTGGGTAAAAAGCCCCGGAGAGGAGAACCGAAGCCAGACTAGAAAAGCGGAGTCCAAAGTGTTGTAGCCCAGGAAAAAAAACGAATCCCGAGGCAACGAAGACGAAGGAGAACGGAAACATGCGAGATCAGTGGCAGTGAACTCTTGAATCTAACTCAATCATGGTGAGCAGACGAAAAAACCAGTGGGACAAAAAACTCAGGGGTATTAGCTCGTAGGCTCAGCAAGAGGCCGACAAACTTGAGAATCAACGACTCCCCAGTGATTCTGTTAATTTCTCGTCAGAATCTCGTACCAGTCCAAACACCCAGGTTACTATGCGGGAAAGAAACAAAGCCCAAGCTTGGATCCAGGTAGAACAGAGGCTGTAGCAGAACAAAGGATTCCCGAGGCGAAAACGACGAAGGAGAACGGAAACGGAACAGTGAGATCAGTGGCAGTGACCATTGTTTGTCCGAGCATCTGTCTTGAGACAAAGAGACAAAGCCCACACGTGACCACTGCCTTTTGTATAATAGATCACTGAGAGAATTGCAGTCATGAAGGCAGCGTGAATTGAGGAGAACCGTCAGCAAAGGCAGGAAGTTAAGAGGCGGGAATGTGCCCGGTGTTAGTCGAGCGACCTCCATTGAAGCCCAATCTGTCTTCTGCACTTGTTAGGCGCGTCGCGGGAGCCTAAAGCTGAGGTCGAGAGCCACCGTGGCCGCGAAGTGAAGCTGCGAGAAGAAAAAAATATCAGCGAAAGAAGAGCAGAAGAGGGAGGCCAGATACACACCAAGAGACCGTCATCGCAAGTGTCCTCCGCCGCTGAAGCCCCCTCTACTAATAGCAAGCCGTGCAACGACGTCGGGGTGGACCCTCCTCGCTACCCAGAGGTTATCTAGAGACGTCATCATCGATGTCCTAGCACGCCCCCAGTCAAAGGTGGACACCACGCGAGGAGGCGGAACGGGAAAGTGCTGCTTGAAGGGGACAGCGCCGCGCACGATTTGCTCTGTACATGTTGCACCGGGCCCAAGAGTGCCGCATCGTGGAATTCGATGGGCAGGCCAGCTGAGGGAAAGTGAGAAGGGGGAAAAGGAAAAGGAAAAGGAAAAGGGAACGTACAAGGTTGCGGTTAAGGGTAAAGAACCGTGGCTGTATTTATATTTTTTCGGCGACTTGATAATAGCCGTTGTTGAAAGCGCGCAAACAAGGCCAACGCGACGCGACGCGTCGTGAGAGTCAACTCGAATACTTTTTCGAACGGGGCGCCGCGCCGCACAGTTATCCCGACCGAATATTATTTTTTGTGAGTCGAACTCAAGTTGAACTCTTTGGAGGCCGTGAGACAACATTTCGCGTATCACTCTGATTGCCCATCTATCCACATGCCGCCCCGAGTTGCCGAAGCCTCGTCTTCATCCACCACCATGTCTCTTCCTCCGGGTTAGCTTCTCATAGGCCCTGCGCTGCTTTGCCTGACATTCTGCCAGTGCGACGGGTGATCACAGGTCATACTGATGATGGTCTGGCAACATTTCAGTCTGACGACGTCGTTCCGACCCAAACTCGCCCCAACGGGACCGGAATCTCATTCATCTACGCTGCCCCCGTGCTTCCAATCGACAATCAGGATCCCAAGGACTGGGCTGAAGAAGAGGCTCAAGGCAAGAATTTTGCAGGTCTCCCCAACTTGTTCGACATTCCAGGGATGTCCTGGTGAGCTGCGGATACGACTTGGGACCGGCATCGCTTAATTCGCGCTGCAGTCGGGTTATCGACATACCCCCTGGTCTCGGAGGGAACATTCACCGGTAATCCAAGTCCTCGTAACCTTGATGCCCATAGCTGATCAAATATCAGTACTTTGACCTTCGATCTCGTCGTCGTCATGAAGGGTACCGTCAGTCTCAAACTGGACAGCGGCGAGGAAAAAACGCTGCAGACCGGAGACGTTGTTCTGCATAAAGGGACGAACCATGCCTGGTCCAACCCGCATCCGACCGAGTGGGCACGACTGTATGCCATCGTGACGAATTCATTGCCTATCAGTATCCCTGGTATCGGAAACTTGGCAGACACGGTGGACTGATTGTTTTCTCTGGCACGGGACGCACCATTTTGTAAAATGTTCCTGGATAAACACGAAGCTCGATCAAAAATTTAACTAGGCGCTCCGGAAAGATATGCACGGCTTTTTCTTTATCACTGGACCACGACTTGAGAAAGACAACGATCGTATCCGGCAGACGCATTCCTCAGTGCTGCTCCTTGCATTCGCCGGGAGTCTTCTTTGCGTTACGGTCAGTTTTGAGACAATAACCCCCGTTCACGTCTTGCATCGGAGCTCTATACACTCCGAATATATTACAGGCTTGCTTGTAACGTTTGCACTGACCCGATCTCTGACATTGTATGCACCGGCAGGAAGCCAGTAAAATCTGGGCTGGGAACGGCTAGATTAGGCGCGTTTGAATACAACCGTGTATGCTGTGCCATTTCATACTGCATGCGCAGCGTTCAGTGTGTTTACATCTCGAATGGCCTTCACATGTACAACGGAACCTGACAGGTAAGTGAAAAAAAAGCGTGATCGATTCTGCGTCTGAGACTTGGAAATAAAGAAAAGGGACGCGACGCGTTGTGTTGGTTGTGTTTGGGACATCAGACTCGCGAACATATAAATACCCGTCGACAAGTCAGCCACTCTTCTTTACCCTCTTCCTTAACCTTGTACGTCCATGATTCCCTCCCCTCCCTTCTGGTTCCCTTTCTATGCTGATTCTTGTCTGTTAGCTGGCCGGCCCACCGACTTCCACGACGCGCACTTGGGCGGGCGCATAGGTTGACGAGACACCGACCGACAGCGTGCCGGGGTGCCCGTCCTGCTGTTTCCCCCCCTTTGTCGCTTCCTTGCGGACTCCCAGCGACGACTGGGCACCACAGGTACACCCAGATCACGTTTTCTGTTTTCTCGCTCAAGTAATTTCTATCCTTTATAGTTTTGAGGCGATGCGGCTTGTCGACTCGGGCCCTGGCGTATTGCATCTTCGCGGCTGCTGGCATGTATTTTAGCATAAGTAACCCGTTCCTGCTCTCTTCGAGCTTCCGCTGAATGTTATTTTGTCTCAAGCGAACTCGCCACTTTTGGCATTCGACCGCCATGACACGCCGCCCGACGAGCGCGATATTGAGGACGTTGGAACTTGGAGACAGTCGATGATGGCGACGATGGACGGCCACGAACGCCCAGTATTCTATCTTTCCATGTTACATCTGATCTCACCCTTTCTTTCGACGAACCTTTTCTACGTGCTTTAGTATCGAGTATTGTAGCTCCCTGGTATCTGCGTCAGCTTTCATCTAAATTTGGTCCATACGTGCGCTAAGCACTGAGCCGGATAGTGCGCCGGAGGACGTCTCAAATTCCGCGCTGCACCGTACACAGATTTCAGACCAGTTTGACTTGAACGTATCACCAACACTGAGAACAAATAGCATCCAGCAATAAACCCAGTAATTTCTATTCCAATACAACGCACGCGAGCGTCATACTCGGCGTCTCCAGAATGATACGTATGTCCATTTGAATCTTTTCGCTGGCTCAGACTGTTGATGCATAAGCGGAGGGACGGGGAGAGGCGGGAAGTCACTCACAGAATTTGCCGAGTTGTTCGCTGATGACCCCGCTGACCTTTTCTTCTGTAGCTTTATCCTGAAGAGAACGATATATGGGTCCAAGGAGATATGAAAGATGTGGAATGAACCGACCATGCTATAACCGCTCTCCTTCGCGGCATATTCGAGGCCTTTGTTGACATAGCCGCTCATCGCTGAAGCAGACGGTTTGCTTGCTGACTCGTCTGAATTGTTGGACGACTCGTTGTTGGAGCTGCTGTCCCGACCGGACGATTCGCGGTTATCTTCGTTGCGCGACTGCGACTGGGAGTTGTTGTTCTGGCGCAACGGAACATTGAATACACAAGGATGACAACTGGAATCGAGCACACCGAGTTGGAGGATCCGTAGGAGTCGGTGTTGTTGCCGCGGGACTCGTTGGATCCTGCCGAGCCATAAGAATCACTGTTGTTGCGGCGGGACTCGTTGGATCCTGTCGAACCGTAAGAATCGTTGTTGTTGCTGCGCGACTCAGTGGATTCTGAGCCATAGGAGTCGTTGTTGTTGGTGCGGGACTCGTTGTATGCGCCGGACCCGTAGGAGTCGTTGTTGCTGTTGTTTGGCTGACGGTTGCCGCCTTCATTCTCGCGCTCCTGGAAGACGGAGTGAGATGAGCAAATTTGGTGAACATTGCATAAGAAGCCGTACTGAGCCGCTGGAGCCATAAGACCCGCTGTTATCGTTGCTGAGCGTGTCCCCGCGGCTCTCGCCGTATGAATCGTTATTGCTGCCACGCGACTCCTAGGAAATCGGGTGATGAGGGAACAGCAGCAAAGTGGTATCAAGTAGCTGACCGAGTTGGAGTTGTTCCCACCAGAGCCGTACGAATCAGAATTGCTGGAGTTGTTTCCCGACCCATAGGAGTCGGAGTTGCCCACGTTGGTATTGCTGGAACCGTAAGAGTCAGAACCTTGACGGTCATCGGATTGGTCGTTGTAAGACATGGCGGAGATGAAGATGGCGAGGAAGACGAGAGGGAGAGATGGCAGTGAAGCGAGCAATGCACCCCTTATATAGCTGGATTGGATGACGGGTGTCTCAATCGGGCCAGTGACGAGGTGTCCGGTGACGTGAACCGAAAAACAAAGGCGAGTGAATGGACCAATCCAGCCTTATTCAGGTCGGGCCTTGCTAGGCCTTACTTGCGACAGCTCGCTCGATGATAGATGCAGTACGAATTTCGTTCTTCGGGCAGAGTCAACAGGGGGAAGTGCCATTCATGTTATCTGACGATAAGTATCGGGGGGCAGAACGACATGGCCAATCGTGCTCGATACGGCGTCGCTTTTGTCATCCAATTGCATGAGCACCCCCCTTCGCCAAAGGAAATTGGAAATGCCAGCGATGCGCGGAGAAAGCATCGGAAACGTTAACAGCCTTGGGGAGCTCTTGAAGTCCGATACCAATCTTCGTGTCACGGTACCGGTGTTGTTTCGAGCCCTGCGCGAAGTGAGGATGGCGCAGGGATGGCATTCAGAAGATGGCATTCAGAACGCTCCTGTCGGACCCGAGGTACGGGAGAGGAGGAAAGGGGTGTGCGGGTGAAGGTTGTCCAGCCGGAGGACTTTGACTCTTGTGACCGCAGAGCATTAACGCCCTCTTCCTCGCAAGCACTGCCGAGTGCCACAAGAGTTCGCCACCCCAGAAGACCCAATGGCGAACGACACGGCGGTCCCGACTCTCGTCGTTGGGTGATGGTGCGGAAGATAAAAAATTGGCACATCAATGGAGATTGATGATCATGACTTGATCTTCCATTGTCTCTCATCTACTCGACTCTCGAGCCACTGCGTCGGCGAGACAACGAGCACGGAACTGCAGACGGACGATGCTTTGTCCATGGTTTTCATGTGGGGAAGCGCAACGAAGATCGACCGGTCGTTCATGTTCTTGTCTAGGATGGCGCCGGGCGGTCCCTCGCTGCGAGGCAGCCAGCACGGGGAGCAAACGATGCCTTTCTCGTGTCTGGTGCGTAAACTGGTCCTTCAATAGACCTCAAAACTCGGATCGGAGTCATCGGACAGAGCATAAAATCGCACCTAGGGCCCACGTTCCCTGGGCATCCGAAATGTACAGAGTCTGCGGAACGGCAGGCGTTTGATGAGGGGTAGCGAGATTACCAGCCCACGGACACCGCGATGGCGCCATCCACCGTCCCCTGGTACATCCAGTCAGTGCTGTCCATCGCTCTTGATATTCTAGCGCTCACCGCGATGACGACTAGTACATGACTGGGCGTTATCGGCGATCCTGGCCTGCACCTCCAACTGCGACGGGCATCCGATACGCTGAGCTTGCCGTGGTCGCTCTGGAGTTGCTCTGGAGTCTGGACGCCCCCCTTTGGAACGTCGGTACGATTCACTAAAGCCGAGCAACGAATTGGTAGCCGGTGAACCTAACCTCGTTCCCGTGTTGTTGGTGAGTGATCTGGCATTGGTAGGAGCTGCTACTGCATCACGGCAGGCTATCGTCTTGGGTTTAACGAGGGCTACTGATGGTGCGACGAAGGCCGTACAGCCGCCTATAGAAGGTTTGAGCAATCGTGGGTGCATTCAATATCGAGTTTGACAGACGTTGGGTTATCCTGCGTTCAAACCGGGGCCCGGCGAATTTGGAGCGCTGGTACTGGGACATTGCCAGATTGAGGATCCACATTCGCCATCGTCCATCTGGCCGATCACTTGGAACTTGAGCATCCTGTTGAGCTTTGCGACGTAACTTATAAGTGACCAGACATTGGCACTGATACTGGAAGTTGGGAGTTGGAAAAAAATCACGAGTGATAATGAAACCCAGCGTAGCGGAGAGTAACCAGGTATCGAGCTTGGGACGCCGTTTCAACCATTGGCCATGAGATACGAACAGTTTCCGACAGTCGATGCGCCTCTGAAGAGTCGAGACTGATGCTGAACGACTGTCAGACAAGACCGCGACGCGCCCAAACGCAAACCTAGGCCTACTTGGTTAAGTGCGCCCGAAGACTCTTTTGAATGAAAAGACCTGTCGACGCATCACTTCCAATCGGTGAGACGGTGCACATTCAAGTTGAAGAAGAGGCCACGCATCAACAGACGTCAATACTACATGTATGCTGGACACACGTTATATCGTGTGTAATCGGGCGTTCGAACGATATACTGAATTGCTATGCGGGAATGAGTAGCGGAGAACAGGGTAGCGAATATCTTCGATTTGTTACAAATCAATACTGACTAGCAGATGCACTCATCCGCGAGAAATACATGAAGATGCGAGAAATACAACAAATCGATACATATAACATATGAAGCGTCTTCAATCCCGAGTGTCCGTGTGCCTAGCAGGAGACCGAATGAATAAACTTACAGAATCTTAGCACACGGACATCCGGATCTGCGCGTCCGCCGTAACAACTAGCAAATACGCGGCTGGAGGTCGGCGCGCTCCTCTTCAATTTTGCAACACCGCTCCCTCAAGGAGACAACAAAGAGAGGGAGTGGGGCTCCTCATTCTGATCCATGATTCACTGCAAAGTCCAATCAATTCGCCGGTCAATGAGGTTCTGTCTCGTGCAGCACTCCTTGAATACGCTACCAGTTTGAATAACGCGTCTCTCTCGTCGGGACTGGCCAACAGTGCTGAAGCTCCGATGCTCCTTTTTGTCTTTAGAATCGACCTCTTCAATTCGAGCATCCACGAAGTACGTATTCTATCTTATGCCGAAAGTCGACGCGAGCTGACTACGCTGGTGCAACTGCCAGATACTCGGCATGTTGTGTTTTCATCGCAACATGAAATCTCCGCTGCGCCGTTCGACTCTTCAAGCTGGGTGATTTAGCTATGTATGCAAAACTCCTTCGTTAACTGGTGTTTATACTCAGACAGGTTTTTCTGTAGGCTATCATTTGCGATTAATGTTCCACTCGGGTGCGCTTCAAATTGCCAAATATATTCTGAACTGACGAGGAATGCCAGTAGGTGCACCTGTTTCCGATCTCGCTCAACGCAGTCTACTTAAGGTAATCATCATTCATATCTGCTGCCCACCTTCGATTGTTATCAGTTGCTCGTACTTACAGCTCGTCTGAATCCCCACCCATTGATTGATATGTGCGGGCCTTTGGACGAGACCAGAGTGTCGGACGTAGACGGGAAGGCGCTAGTGTCAAGGGAATTGTTGAAGAACGAGTTTGCAAACGGCGAACTTGAAGTACAGGACTTGAACGCCCCGGTTACGCATTTGGTCTGCTTCTTGAACGTCCATTGAGCGGAGAGAGCTGATGGCAAGAACAGGGAGCTCGGGAGTTGTGAGAGTGACTTCGAGTGCTTGCCGGACTGCTTCAACAAGAGCCTGCGAAGCTGCCTTTATTCAACTCGAGATTAGTATTGCCATGGTCGAAGGCCTCGGCCGCTTGGTATGCATATGGCGGGCTGGGGCGCTATTCGCCTTCTGTTCCCTGCCTGGCATGTCTTGAATTCGGAGTGGTTGCTTTTGGACGCGAGGCGGTGAAACTGCTACTACTAGGGTCAAGAAGACGTTGCGTTGGCCTTGTTTGCCTGCGCCGGTGCCCGGGGTTTGCCACCGAAAACATATATACAAGCCGCGGCTCCGTTCTCTTGCCACGTTGTTGCTTTCTTTCCCCCGCCCTTCCCTTCCCCTCCTCTTCCCTCCTGCCTCCCCTCTTGTCCCCCCGTTCCTCAAGCCGAATCGCTTCTCTGCTGCACCGCCGCGGCCGTCCCCTCCCTAGTAGTACCGTCTTCCCTTCAGCCTCCCCTCGTCTTCTGTTCACGGCGTAGTATACTTGATGGTTGAGAATGGCGGTGAATACAGAGCGAAATGTACGGTTATCACCCGCCTCAGGCATCCAACGAGTCTCCGCCTGGTTCCCGATGGCAACTCTGCGGGTAGAGCCTGGCCCAATGGTGCATAGGCGTAGACCAGGTGTGAATTCTTCGGAATGGTGGTAATTGGCATTCTGCGACTGTCATGTCGTCGGCGCCCTCTGTCGGGCTTGGGTATCTGCAACAATGTCAAAGATCTTCGGTTCGTCTTTTTTTTTGGTTTTGCCCTTCTTCGCCTATACTCATTCAACCTACAGTTTCATCCTTCGCACATCATAAACTTACGGTTTCTACAGGGCTCAGCCAACGTCACTCGACTTTCCACGACGCGTCTGACAAACGTCCCAGAGCGCGAAGATGAATTTTCACTGGAGAGCGGGGGCTTCAACGGCGGAGAAAGCGTACGACGTCGGCCTTTTGGTGTGTGTTCTTATCGATACCCACGCTCCCGACTAATATCCCTCTGGTTTAACGAGCGTCCACCAGACACGACGCGTTTCCGCGCGAAAACAGGAGATGATCAAGCGCTATGCGCAGTCATGGTTGTCATCGTATTGTAGTGTCAGCTTTACTTGTATCTTTGATTTGAAAGTGACTTCTGCTCCCTCGAGTGTGCATTCGAGTGTTCAACTTCAACCACAGGTTGAACTTTCCGATTTCCGGCCGGCAATATCCGGATTTCCGTGATACCATCCATCGCCCTTGTCAAGCTTGGACGTCGAGCTTCTCACGCAGAACACGATGTCCACGACGTGGGTAATGCAGCCAGGGTCGTCTGGCAGCCACCAGCTTGAAGCCGACTACATTTCAGGGGTTTTCTGGTCCAGCCGCCCGCCCCTGACGGGATTGAGGACGCGCCGACATATTTCTCCGAGACACCCACATCGAATCCTCATCTGCTGCAGCCATGTCCGTCTGCTCGAGAAAGCTGGGTCAAAACGAGCTGTAGGATTCCACATTTTCTGCGCTTCTAGCCGTATTTGACTCTGGCCACCTCAAGATCCTACTTTTTGCCTAGTAGAGCATACGGCTTGAACGACATGTTTAGTACGTCCCGCCTTCCGAGACGCATTGAGCACTGACTTATGATACCTTTAGTGCGAGTCACCTTCTGCGCACCGCCCACCCTGGTGACACCGTTCCGACTTTGCGTCGCGTGGGCAATTCTGAGGCTGCGGGACTCCCTACTTGCATGCAAAATCGATATGGTCCCCGGGGAATACGACGACGCTCGATTCGTGTCTGTTCCTCTTTTCCATTTGCCCACGTGACATTGAAGTTGGTCCTCTCATCCAGTTACATCCCGCCGTCCAGTCCAAAGCATGCCCTAGAAGAGGCCGCTCAAACTTTTGCATTCCACGAAACCAAAACGGACGGCGATCTCGAACGGGACTACCTTACTGGACCGCGCCATCTCTCTGCACAGTGCCTTAGCCGGATGGACGTCGCCCGACGGAGAAAACTATCCAATGGACTCGCCGAATATAGTCTGGTATTCACTTCACTCCACGCCATCACAGACGGAACTTCTGTCGACGGAAGCACTGTCCTGCACATCATAGGCGGTCCAGCTACCCCGGGTGGACCTCCTCGATCGGATGCCGAGTTGCTGAAGATTCTCGAAACGGAATGGAGTCGGCGGTGGGCAGTTCCTGGCCTCTGTCCAGTGGGCTTTGAAGCTATCACTCCCCCTACCGAAGCGAGGCTTCCAAAACTGAGATCCAGATTTCAGGCGGCTGCTCTGAAGATCGACTATGCGAACCTCCAGCGACGAGCTATTGTGCGTATCTTTTTATTTCGTCTACCTTTCCCGCACTAACAGCAATTTCGGTCAGGGTGCACATGCGTTCCCTCGTATCCCCAGCCAAGCTATCAAGCAGACCTCCGTCGAGGTCCGATTCACCCGCGCTCAAACTGAGGTGTTACAAGCCAGGTGCAGATCCGAGCGGGTCACGCTCCAAAACACGGTTTTCGTTCTTTGCAACTTCGCCTGGCTGCGCACGGCACGGAATCACCCCGAAATCAACGCTCCAAAGACGTTACCCGTGTTGTTCTATACTGCGATTAACCTACGACAGCACCTGGAGCGCATATCGCCGCTCACATCAGACATGACCCTCGCGCTCGGATTCGGCAATATCGTGCTCCCCGC
The DNA here is from genome assembly GCA_029203975.1 of Mycena vitilis. Taxonomy (NCBI): domain Eukaryota; kingdom Fungi; phylum Basidiomycota; class Agaricomycetes; order Agaricales; family Mycenaceae; genus Mycena; species Mycena vitilis. Next base: position 56,369 of record JARGYF010000069.1, read on the forward strand.
GTTCATATCGTCTTCCATCGACCCTCATGCCCTGTTCTGGCTCCGCGCCCGCTCGGTGCAGTCCCAGATGAGGAAGCAGACGCAAAGCCCGCTGCTCCTCCAGCGATCGAAGCTCGCGAGCGCCGAGCGGAGTCATCGAGCCAAGGCGTTTGCGAAGCAGGATGATGAAGCAGATGGGACACTTCCCCCGAGACCACAGACCCAGAAGGCGCCCGCGCCCGCGCCCGCATCGACACCCGGCACTGTTAACGTCCCGTCCGTTGCCCTCCTCGGCGTCTCCCACTTGGGCGATTTCACGCCAAGGTATCCGCCCGAGCGCCATCCGGCCATCGAGTTTCTTGATTTCACCGGTCATTCGCGCAAAGCTAAAGGCGGGATCCTCCTCTTCACACGACGCACACAGGGACGCTTTGCTATGTGGCTGGATTATGATGCGGCTGCCTTCCCTCCTGGCCTTATTGAGGAGTTCTGGGGTAATCTCGTGGAGGGCGCGCATGAGTTCCTTCTCAAGGAGACGCGCCCGCGGTGCAAATTGTAGTTTTTATATCGCGAACGGACAGTAACTCGTCGGTGGTCAGTAGTAAGTTGTACATGTCCTGGATGACAGTCTGAGCGTCGAGCCGCCTGGCTCTGTATATCTATCTACACGAGGAGAAAAGCATGGGGAGCCAATAGATAACTGCGATAGATAATCAATCAGCGGGACTAGATTGTCTCGACATAATTATCGAGAGAGTCGGACAAGCGCGAGTAGAGCGCGTAGACTGATACGGTCTTAGTCGGGAAGAGCTGGATTGATTAAAACATTTACGAATCCCATGAAGAGGATCGCGCAACCACTGTATTCATGTTAGCGATGTGATAAAAATGAAGGGAAACTTCATGGCTCACCTGGCAAGAGCGACACCTCCGATCCAAGGCGCATTGAGCGCAGCCACGTCCGCGGGTGCTACGTCAATGACGTTGTACGCGTGCTTCCCGAGGTAGAAAACCGAACTGTTACACCAGCACCGATCGAAGAAGCTCCCGAACTGAAACAAACAGGCGAGCACGATCCAGATCGCATTTAGGGACGCCAGTACTTTTCCGAGCCGGCGAAGGATGATGGAAAAAACTCCAGCGATGCGGGTGGACCTTGTGTGCATATAACGGCCTTTGAAACTGACGGTGAATGTGGAGTAATGGGCGAGCACGCTCGATGTGGCGAGCAAGATCCAGACAAGCGTCGAGTTGATGCCGTATATCAGATAGCTCCCAGAGCGGCAAGCAAGTCCTGGATAAATCGTTAAGTTCCTCGTCGAGAATGAGAATAAAATGGTATGGACCTTTCGTTGGCGTGAAAAAAGCAACAAGGATTGCAGCACCTGAAAATGAGGTCAAAACCGAATTCAATCAAGCAGCAAGGACTTCACCAGTGGTGCCCCATGTCAAAGAAAGCGCAAGGAATGCCGCCAGCAAAAATCTCGAGACAACACCAGGACCCCAACGGCTTCGAGGTTCGATGTACGCCGTTGTCGAAGGCCTGCTTTTGACATAGGCTGTCACTTGTGCGAGCGAACCTCGACGATTCCCGTGGTGTACCCTCGTAGTTTTGTCCGCCTTCTCCCAACTGGTGTCAGCATCTACAGGTTGATGGGTGTCGGATCTTTCGGAAGCCTCGCGAAAGGCATAATAAACATCTTCAACTGCGAGACTCCACGGAAGGAATCGGGCGTAGTTGAATATGGGTGCTGATATTTGTTCATCCCGGTGGATATCTCCCGTGCCCTTTCGAAGACTGATCGCCCGTCTCCTCGATACATTGGATGCAAGGGTGGGTTCACCGTCCGGGGTCGCGACGTAAGCAATCTTGTTTGCTCGTTCCATGGCTTGGTGCACACGAGTCGAGTCGCATTTAGGACTGATTTGCAACCATCCTGCATCGATATAATGTAAGTACAATTCGGTCAGGGACGTGGTTGGATTACCAACGACGATGGGTAGAAGCCAGAGGAAAATTGACCCCACAGCCTGCCCATTGGCGTTCAGCGTCGAGTAAGTGACTACCCCTTGGAGCGAATCCACGACAGTGAAAATGTAGGCAATTATGACCCACAGAATTGAGGCAACTGCTGAAATCGACCTACATCGCCAAAAGATCAGCGGTATAAAGAACACGATATATTAAACAGACCAGGTGTGCACATAATTTAACCAGACAGTCAGTTCCTCCCAGAAGTCGTCGTTTCGGTGAAGGACTACCAGGGAAGCCAGCAAGGAGTCATCCAAGTTCACTTGCAACGGGGACTGCTGCAGACTGCTCAAGATTTTGACAGCATTTCGCACGTTTGGGTAGGTCAGATGCGAGAATCGCCGGGCGATCCAATGACTGTTGAGGACAGTCAGAGCTAACGAGTACGCCGCCAGAGTTGGTGATCCAACAGTGAGAAGCATCGATACAAGGTTGTCCAGCCTGTTGTTCGCACCAAACGGCAGCTGGGAAACAAGAGCGAGATATGCTGGAAGACGATAATTCCATGATCATGTTTCTAAATCAATGCAACGCACGTAGAAGCCATGCACTGAGTCGGAAAAAAAAAACGGGGGTTAGCGCACGAAACAAGAAAATACAGCTGGTTTCACCTGAATTGCTCGGAGAAAATATTCCACACAAACGGCTCTGAGCCGGATCCGCAAGCTACGACGCAAAGGTCGTAAGTGATGGCGGTCGCCTGAGATATGTTGCTAATTGGATGACCAGTATTGTCTGTCCCTCCAATAAGCCCCCAAGTGCCATTCTGGACCTCGGCGAGGCAGATATCGAAATTCACACCCCGTACTATGACAGGAACGGAAGCAAGCCAGAGGCATATGTCGGAAAAATCTGAGAAACCTCGCAAGAGGCTATCAGAGGTTGTAAGGCAATAATAGGACCTGACGTGATAAGACTCTTGTACAAACAAAGAGTTGCGATAAGATCGCAGATACTGATAAGATGGGGCGGTCCGATAAGAGATCGCCCTCTAATAAGACTTGTTGATCTTGGGGAGAGGGTCGATTCTTGCAACAATTGAGACCTTGTGTAAGAAGCAGCAGTCTTGGCAAGAGGGTTGAGCCCTATAAGGATGGGTTAGAGTTACGATGCTTCGGGCTTCCATAAGAACCCATAAGGCCAGAGTTCCATATAAGAAACTACAATGTTATAAGAATCTGCAGTCTTATGGGATCGTATAAGGACACAAAGGGCCTGATAAGACTTTGGGGGTGTTATTGAACAAAATGAGAATCGCCTCGCCACTTGTTCAGAATAACCGATCGCGGCTTGCTTTTTCAGATTGACTACTTTACTTTACTGACTGACTTCCTTAACTTGACTTCACTTTGGTTATTACTGGGTGACTCGCTGACTTCCTTAACTTGACTTCACTTTGGTTATTACTGGGTGACTTACATTGCTTATTGACTTTATTGACTGACTAACTTTACTGACTAACTTAGCTACTTTACTGACTAACTTTACTCACTACTAGGATTCGAACGTTTGACTACGCGTAACTTATTAGCTAATATGAATTAAAAGGTTTACCAACTGCGCCATAATGGCTTTATTACATTGTTATACGGACTTAATTTATGCACGTCGCGGCCACGCGGGAGCTGTGGTTTGCCTGGATGCAAAACCTCGGTCGGAAAATGAGAGACTATATTCTATCTACAGCACATTGTCGCACATTCTGGCTACTTGCTCAGCTCAAGAAATTTACGCACCCCAAATAAAAATCATCTCGCACTTAGAACATTTTTCCGGGTGGACCTGCGCACTTGGGGAGGGGTTTCTGGCACGTCGCTCAGAGGACTGTCCGGAGGAACGGGCCCCTGAGACAACGGCGCAGTTTCCGAGAGGGCTTTCCGCGCCGGTTCTCGCTTGCTCCCTTGCCCAACGCCCCTGCTCTTGTTCCCGCTTCCGCGACCACGGCCACCTCTAGTCCCGCTCCCGGTTCCACGCCCGCGGCCATGCCCATCCTGAGATGGGCCGGATCCGACCTTCGCTGGATTATGTTCGTGCGAACCCACACCACTCTCACCATCACCATTTGCGATACGCCCCCCTGATGCATCTTGAGTTGATTGATTAACATGATATTGCGCCGTAGTCTCAGAGCCCTCGACAAAGGGATCGTCCTCGATCGTAGAGGGCTCGTCTTCGAAATGAACCTTGCGACGGGCCTGGTGGACAACTTTCCGCACGGGTGCCGAAACCGACTCGTCAATCTCCTCTTCAATGGCAGCTGCGGCTACAGGTGGGGTACGGCGTTTTTCGGCAACAGGTGGGGGAGCTTTGTGAAAGAAAAAACCATGAGATGGTGAAGGACCATAATCAAAGGGCTTACAATCCTGCACATGCACAAATTCTTCATCCACAGTCTCATCGTAATATTGTCCGGAGACGTCGATGAACTCCCCCTCCGAGCTAGCCTGACTGCCGCCGTCATAGCCATCCCTGTCGTAGCCATCCCTGTCGTAGCCGTCCCTGTCGTAGCCATCATTGTCGTAGCCGTCATTGTCATAGCCGGGGTCGTAATCGTTCTGAGCTTGAGCCTTGCTTACTGCAGGAGCCTGCGGCCGCTCCTGCTTCACCTGAGGTTGCCGCTGCTGCTGCACTGGAGGTTGCTGACGCTCCTGCTGCACCGGAGGTTGCCACTGCTGCTGCACCGGAGGTTGCCACTGCTGCTGCACCGGAGGTGGCTGACGCTGCTGCTGCACTTGAGCCTGAGGTTGCTGACGCTGCGCTTGTTGAGCCTGAGGTTGCTGACGCTGTGCTTGTTGTGCTTGGGGTAATCGACGTCCTACTAGGATGTAAATTCACGAGGGATTAATCAATAAATTAAGCTACCTTGACCAGCGGATCCTTGCACTGCCGCTGGGTACTCAGGCTCTGCGTGATACCGATGGGCAGAGTTTTGGTATGACGTTTGACTGGTAGCATTCGGCGGGGGTCTTTTCGGATGGGTAGATGCTACGGAGTTAATCTTAGAAAGGCAGTTGTTGTAGAGGAGGCGAGACCTTACCCTGGGACGGCTGAGACGGCCCATGCGCACGGATTGTCTGACTGCTTCCTTGTTGGGATGCCCTTTGGTATGGGGCGCCTCCTTCAAGCGAGCAATGAAAGTTTGAGAATCAAGGCAGAAACACGATATGATAAGCGTACTTTCTGCATCGGAATGGAAAAAATCTGAATTATAGGTGGCCAAGTTGCGTCCGCCCGTGGATCCCTGGAGGTTTGCCTGGCCCATCGCCTCAGCCAGCTCGTCATCTTCGTCAACTTCGTTGATATCATGAGTTGTACTTGGGGTCTCCGCTGCTCCGACGCAAACATTCTTGAAGACAACGGTGTTCCAAAACCTTTCAATGTCTTGAGGGTCATGGATTTCCGCTGCAACCTCCAGAGCGCGACGAAGGCGCACATAAATCTGGCCAAAATTGATATTGGACTTGGCCCCAATGGTGTCAAAATCCTCTTTTTTTTCGCCCGGACGCGTTGCCCAATATGCGACAAAGAGGCACTGCAGAATATCGTAAATACCGGAGCAGCAGCAAAGTAAAGAAGCCTACAAGCGTCGAGATGAACGATATTGAGCCCCACGTCACCGAATAGACCTGCCAGATATGTCCAAGTGTCTGACTCGCAGGTTTCCGGGTGCCGTTGTCGTCCAAGCTAGCAGGGCCGAAGAGAAGGCAGCGCAGAGCCTGTAAGTGAAATATAATCAAATTTATTCACTACAATTCCAGGATCAGCTTACTAGTGCAAGTACTCTGTTTTTGAAGACGTTGTTGGGGGCTTTTTGCAGACCTGAATACAACAGGGGAGGGTAGTGTGCGACAAGAACATCTGGCTTATCGTCACTCCAGACGAGCAAGGCACGCCAGGCATCGGGATCCGTAGCGCGAAATGTGGGGTCGAGATGCTGTAAGATTTTCGGAAGCTGAGTCTTGAGGACATGAAGTGCTGATGATCGTCCTGCGTTCAGCTGCTTGCAGAACTAGATTCGTCTTAGTCAAACTGGAAGGGGATGGAACAATAGGGTTCCTTACGTTCGCTGCGAAGTCTGGAAATTTTTCGGCGTTTACTAGTTCATGGTACTCTTCTGGGACGTGTTTGTATATGGCTGCAGTTAACCCCTGCTTGAAGTATTTTGAGACAGGTTGGACCTTCCACTGCTCCCTAGCCGGGACCAGGGGGAACAATGCCTTGGTCGAAAATGCGCTCGAGTCCAGCCAGGGATAGTGGAGGACGCCGAAAGACTTCCCCCACTTTATGATGTGGGACTGGTAATCCATCGCGTTCTCTCCCCTTATCCGCTCGTTTTTTCTTTTGCCGTCAGAGCGAGCTTGGTTTCGGGAGGCCTGTTGCTTGAGCTCTTTGTTTTGGTGAAGAACTGCACCGAAGTTTTTTTGGCTTTCCTGTAGAGCCTGCAAACATCATTTAGTATCCATATATTTTACTAGGGGTGGTCATATTACCCGTCGGTAGTCCGCGACTGTGGCATTTTGGTTAGGAAGTTGGAATAAGCGCCGTGCGGTCTCGTTGGGGAGTGAGTCGTCGCCATCGCCGCCATCGCCGTCAGAGTGGTCGTTCATGAGTCCTGCGAGTTGATTGGGAGGGAGGAGAAAGGCGGGATGTCACGATGAAAAGTCAACCGTTGTTCGGTTCGTTGGCAGCCTGTTGTCATTTCAAGTGGCCGGTTTACTTCAGCCAGGCCCGGCTGTCAAGTAGGCTTCAAGAGGGTTTTCAGGCCAATGTCAGCGGTGAGATCATTCGAGGGTTTGAATTATGGGTCAGGAATTCAGGATCGATGTACAGGGTGGGATGATACAAACAGAGGCGGTACAGAAATGTCAAGAAAGGAAGAGGAAAACAATTGCGCACAAGATTCATTTCGAAGCTTCGCCAATATCTCCAGGTGTGGCACCCACTTCGCAATGAATGGGGAGCTCTGAATCAGCCATCTGCTTCTCAAACTCCTCCCAGTTTGCCATGGTCGATTTTTGCAGTTCAAGGTACGCTGACCTGCGAAAAAGCGATGAATTTTGAGAACGTAAAAGTCAATAGTCGACTTACCTAAGTTTGCGCAGTTGGAGTTTGACTGTCGCATACTCAGAGAGGAGGTTGCGGTGCTCAGTGAGCAGTCCCATGTGCAATTGGTGCGGCAAATCATGGAACCCGTGTGGTCCATTGAGAAGACGTTCGTAAATTTCCAGGTAGGCGTGGTTTCCAGCCTTGATGAGGTCCATGCCCGTGGCCGTATGGAGCATATGGGCAAGTTGGATATGCTGACAGGAGTGAGATTCAAACCGGGCTCATTCACCAAATTGGCACATACAAAGCGCTGGTCAAACCGGCCGAAAATTGGTTCCAGAGACGACACCAAATTGGCACCCCCGTTGCATCGCTGCCCAGAGTTTTTCGGGAGATCCAGAGCCAAATTTTTCGGGGGATTGGTAGATAGGAGGCCGAGAAGATGAGACGCCATATGTGGAATGGTGAAGGTCAGAAGAAGGAGACAGAATTGTATGATCATTACGTCTTGAATTTGTGTCAGGCTGTTTCTAATAATACACCTCATTCCGATAAGTAGCGTCTGTGCTTTCACCTCCTGCTTGGTCCCAGTTACTATCTATGCAGCCAGCGGTGAAGTAATTATTGTTATTGCCCTACAATGCGCGCGCACTTTCAGCAGGATTATGTTGGATGTGGATCCCAAGCTGGTGCTTGAGGAGCTACGAAAGACGAGTCAGCTAAGTTCTGCATAGCGGCAATAAATGCTCTTACCTGCAGTTACCTGCATGGCAGTTTCGCAAGAACCAGCAGCGACGTGATCGGTAGCTGCCGTTCGAAAGCGCACCGGTCGGACGCTCATCCCGTATGGGAACGGCGAGATGTTGAGCATGGTCGCCTCGGACGTCCCCACACGCGTGCCAGCGACGACGACCTTGATGTCCGCGACGATTTCAATCGTTCCACGGCAATCTTGGTCGGGATCTGGAGCGCCTGGAAGAAGGAGATCTTACCAGGCTACATACCGGTGTTTCCTGCCGGGACAGTGACGTCCTTGGGCGCACCGGCATGAGCGGATGCAGCGACGTTGTTGTTGATGATGATTTCGCGAATCTCTTTGAGGTCGCCCGAGGTGAAGACAAATCCAATGTTGCCCTTGACGTGGGGCAGGAGACGCTCGAACTGGGGGTACTCGGCGAGGACGGAGCGCAGCGCACGGCGGACCATGGTGTTTTAGCCCATCAGCACAACACCCTTGCCGCGGAGAGTGACTCGGATCTGGTGCATCTGGTTGGACCCCACATTGTCGACGTTGACCAAGAAGATGGAAGCTGGTTGGAGCGATAAGTACGCAGGTTTGAACACACTGCTTAGACGCACGATATTCGTTGAGGAGTTCCTTGAGCTTCTCGAAGTAGATCTCCTTGTTAGCGCGAGTTGCACCCATTGTTGATTTTTAATGTGTTTTGAAGTGGATGGTTAGTGGGTACCGAGTGCCTCCCTATTGACCTCTGCAGGGAAGTGAGCAGAGTACGATTAGACAGCGAGGGGACGTGCCTGGTGGTGCCAATGGATTTTTCAAGGCGACTGGTTGAGAGCAAAGAAGTTCTGGCCTGTCGAAACTGCGGCGACAACCGGCGGTGGCTCGACGGTCGAGACACCGAAGGATGGAACGTCTCCTTAACATCCCTCGCGGCGGTGCACTCATTGCCCCCGCACTCATCGCCCCCGCGCCCGACTGCGATGTCACAAGCCCATCCGAGATGGAGCTTGCAGACGGGGATGAGCGGAAAGTGCGCAGGCGTATGCAGATCCACACCGTAACGTGCACACGGAGCGAACCCGCGCTCAGGGGCGGCGCAGAGGTCCTGCCCGTCCGCACGGAACGTGCGGAGGACCGGAATGGCGGGAAGAAGCTGCCCGAGGCGGCACGCAAGACGAACGACTCGTCCAGGATCGCGTCAAAGTCGAGGGGCACGGGCTGGGCGCGCGCGCGCCACATGTCGGACATGATGAGCAGATTGCGGATGTCGGCGTCGAATACCTGATGAACTCGCGTCAGGGTGTAATCTGTGTATATAAACGATGACACGGACCTTTTGGAAGACGAGGTTGGCGGTGTCGGACGCAGTGGAGGTTCATAAAGCGAGGCGGACGGCGGGAAGGCTAGTGCCTCTTTTCGGAGTGTGGCGATTTCTTGAGCTGTGGTCAAAGCGCATAAACAATGATACGACGGGCACGGCGAGACCTTGTACCCGCAAACGTCGGCGGCCTGGCACCGAGCTGGGGTTGGAGGTTGGTGCGTAACAAGAAGCAACGGTGTGGGGCTCAAAGTAGAGGAGGAGCTCCAGGGTCCATATGGTTCTAGCAGCAGCGCTGTTCAACAAGTCTTCGTCGGCGCAGGCTCTAGGCAGGCTACGCAGGCTTGAAATGAGCTGCCAGAGATCCATGGCGTCCAGCGACGGCGGTCGCGGGTTATGATCTGGATTCGAAACGCAAGGTCATTCAATGCCCGGACAACCCGAGCCCGTTTCCTTGAGTATTTGCGGCGCCGCTCCTGCAGTGACCAGGTGCGAAAACGGATCTGCCTCCAATTCCTTCGGGCTGGCTAATAGCATTTCCGCGAAGAAAAGGAAACAAAGACATTCGAATAATCCCATAGATATACAAACACGCAAGTTCCGCCAGCGTCGGTCGCATGCGTTGATCCCGCGAGCGAGGCAGAGGCGTCCGAGCTCCAAGAGCAGCGTCTAGCCAAGGGTCCGGGTAGCGACTTGCGGGGGGAGTTTGGAGCATAAGAGCTGACGAAGATTCGCGCTCAGGCAAGTCTCCCAGGGGCTGAGTGAGCCTCTGCCCGCAAAGATGCCCATAACGTTGCTGCTTCCCGGCGCAGGCGACGCCACCCCCGGCCGCGCAGGCGTAGGCACAGGCAACGGCCCCGGTCCCGCATCGATCGTGCTCGTCATCGCGCGCCCGAGTCCCGCACCGGCACCGCTAAACTCGACGTTCACCGTCGTCGCCGACGCTGCGAGCGCTGGCCCCAATTTCGGCACGAACCGCGGGGGCGGCATCGGACGCGGACTTGCGATTGCCACCGCGCGCTCGCTCTCTGCACGTGCATGGGGTGCAGGGGAAGAAGACGCCGCGCCGCCGGTGAATAACTTCGACAGCGGCGCCATCCATCCCGCAGCCTTGCCCCCTTCACCTGTACCCGGCTCCTCCGCCGCAGCGCGCGCGCGCGCCTTCTCCGGGTCCATAGCGGCCTCGCTCACGCGCCCCGCACTCGCAGGGTCAAAGACTACCTCATTGAGCAACACCGCACCTCCCCCAACGCGCCGAACAGCTCGCGCAGCACCACCAACAGCGCGCGCAGCTCGCGCCGCTGGCCCTCCTCGTGCGGCCCGTGCCCGGCGGAGGGCACAGCACGCAGCTGCTTCCCAACGTCCGCGAGGACACCGGCAACGGTACTGCGGCTAAGGTGCTTGACGTCCGCGCCCAGGATCTGCGCGCGCTTGAGACGGTTTGTGAGGCTCAGCGCGTCCGCCGCCTGCATGCGCTGCAGCAGCGCCCCCGCGCGCTCCACCACCACGCCCAGGCTCGTCGTGGCCGTCCCCCCGGCGCTCGTGGCGGTAGAATTGGACGCGGGCGCGAGGGAGTCAGAGTAGATCGACGTGGCGGACGACGGCGAGTGCGACGGTGGGTACGCAGACGCAGGTGTGGGTGGGGTGGAGTCACGGGCCGCGAGTCGTCCTGCACCTGGTCCTCGTCAATGTCCAGCTGCGCTTGCCCGAAGTGCGTCCATTTTGATTCGGAGCTCGTCGTGGCGGAGTCGGCGGGGGAGAGTGGACGCCGATTGGTTTCGGGTGTTAGCGGTTCCTGAACGGAAAAGGAATCAGCGAGCGAATGGGAAGGTGCCAGCTGGAAAGACGCACGTATCGTCGCGACGAGCGTCGTTCAGCGCTCGAGCTCCGTTTGAAGGTGTACGACTGCGGCTCCGGTTAACATTTTGCAGAAACAAGGTCGAACGTACGTACCGGACTCAACGCCGACGGCACGCTCCCTGTATGGAAATGTGTTCGCAGACGGTTCGCAGACGCGATGGTGTGCCCGCTAACCCCGAACCCACTGTCAGTAAAAATAAAATTTTCCTGTGAACAGTCAGAACACGCCATTAGATGGATAACACAGACGCACGGCTCGTGTCCGCCTGAGCGCTGGACGCCCTCCCTGCTGATGTATTCCGTTTTCCGCAGCCATGGGACGTGTGCAGGGAGGGGAGTCGACGGACCAGGCGGCATCTGGCTGTTACCGAATGTCGGCGCTGACGGCGCGAGTTCTGCCAGCAGCGCCGCGTCTTCTGGGTCCAGCACCGGGAAACAAGGTGGTGGGTGTCGAGAGGAAGAGAGTTGATATTTTGATCGCTGTGATCGATGCCGTAACCGGTTTCGGGGAGTACCCGAAGCAAAGCAGAGCGCACTCTCGAGATCTGGACAGGATGGAAAAATATCAGACAGATACATGGGATGGATAGATAGAATAAAGACACGCACCGGCAACCACGAGGGAGCTCGCCAAAGAAAACCGAAGAGGACACCTTCTCCGCTCGGGCAATGCACCATATTCCATTGCAGAACGTCCGGGGTAACCCAGCTGAACTATACACCGAGGCCGGCTGGCGGGGGTGCTCGAGGCAGGAAGTGGGATTGAAGGAGATGGAGAAGGGTAGTGGGATAGGTCGCCAGCACACTTGGAACGTCCTGGGATCAAGATGACCCTCAAGCTGAACCAGGCACCACACCCAGGCCGGCTGACGAGAGTGTGTAGAGTGTGCGGTGGCAGGATGGTGGATGAGACCGTGCCACACCGTGACAATCAGACGCGTCGGCTATTTATGTGTACACGACGCGTGTGTCACGTGATCGCTCAGCAAGCGAACTTTCGGACGTCCCTTTCAAACTGGCTTCACAAAATTGTCCGGCTGGCACAGGCGTTACGGCGGGTACTTGTACGTATTCGAGGACGATATCTTTCCGTCGTATGAGGGTTCGAATCCCTCAGCTGGTCTCCATGATGAATTCCCAACTTTTTTGTTTTGTTTTTGACACAACAAGACGCGACGCGACGCGATGTGACGCGATGTGACGCGACACGACGCGCGGCACAAGTGATTCAGACACAGTGGCCACCCTCCGCCAGTCTGAATCTTCTCAATTCAGCCTCTACTCGCAGGTTAAATCAAGTTCTGATTCAGGCATCTCTCAATATATACGCAGAAGAAAATATATACAAGGATAATGATAACTTTTGGCTTCGACTTCAAGAGATGGTACCATTAAAGGGCTGGGGAATCTAACCAGGGCAATGAGAGAGGGCTTAGGACACTAGAGCAAGTATAGTCTACCTTTTACCACTCCACTTCCCCCGGAGCAGCGTTGTTGCTGGCCTTGCCTGTGTCGAAGTCATTGGTAAAATTGCTGAACGTGGGTGAGTCCGCCGATGTTGTGGGGCTCTCCGAGTCCGCCGGAGAGCCCGCCGACGTTAACCATATAGCTGTTCCAAGCACAGTACCAACAACCAAAAGCACCAGAAATGCAAAAAAGAAGTGCATCCAGCGAACGCGAGAGATCTGTCACAATATTGAATGGGCAATACAGACCAGCAAGACAGTGCTTGCCTCCTTGAAAAACTTTTTGACTTTTGCCAGCCCTGGACCGAGGTTTTCACAAAACTGAAAAAGAAGCGCTTTAAGTACTTGAGTCTTGGTGAAAGATTGAAAGTACCGTAGTTCCGACTGGAGAGGAAACTGTGCTCCTGAAAGGGGGGTGCACCGCATCCCTTATTTTGATGAGCCATGGACCAAAGAAAAAGACAACAGGAGCAAGGATTCTCTGTAAAATTTGAAAAGACGGTTAAAGAAGGTAACGTGATCGTGATTCTGACACCTCACCCTTCTCCAACCCGTCTGCGGCTCCTCAAACCAGGTGGAGGACATGGTGTTCTCGGTGGTGACCGTAGGCAGAGATTGGGTGTGTGCGCTGGACATGGTGGTGGTGTGGTGCAACGTGCAAATAAACTCGCGCCGCTGTCGCCGTTTATTTCCACACTCTGACACGTTACCTTTCTTCTCGCACCTTATCCTTGAGACTAATCCCTAGCTATGGGTTTCAGGCTGTCAACCTGCTGGCACAGGTGTTAAGGCGAGCACTGTGAGTGTATCCTCTGCGTGTTTCACGCCTTGTCAAGGTTCAAATCCTTGAGCCAGCATTTCGAAGAACTTCTTGAATTTTTGTTGGATTGACCGATTCAAAGATGCTCGAAGTACGGCTGGCTAGCCATGGACAATTCTTTGACCTCTGAATGTAATTACCCAGGATTGTGTGTGACTTCCAGGACACGACGCGACGGTCACAACGTGTCTGTCACGTGTCTGTCACGTGTCTGTCAGCTAGCTGGTTGACTTCTTCAAGTTCCCCTGTCTTCGGTTTTCCACCACTCTTCAATGCCACGGAATGCCTTTAGCCAACAGCCTACCAAGCGGGCTTGCCAGCATTGCGGAGAGTCATACCTGGTACAGGGAATTGGGCGTCATGAATTGACGTGTCTTGAGAATCACGAGCGTGCCACTCGAAATACTGTCTTCATCGAAGATCTGGAAAGACGTGAAGCAGAAACGTTAGCAGCTGAATTCCTTCAAGATTTAAGTATGTTTCGTCACTGGTTAAAGTACTTCTAACTTAGGAGATACAGGGCAGCCATCCAGGACATTTGAACGGGAATCTGAACTTGCCCGTGACGCTAACCATGCACCCCTGGATAACTATGAAGGTAGGAATCTGTCCATGAAGTCAGATATCTGCTTGTCTGACTACTGTCCAGGAGGACTTTTGCATACAGATGAGAGCTTCTCATCAACGGAGACTCCTGGACCCAAGTTAAACGACATCAAACGGGTCTTTCACCCTCATAGTCATCGCCCGGAAATCGAAATGGGGTTCCATGACTACCGCATCTCTCAAGTCCGACCAGAGCGAAGGCCTCCGACAGACAACGAGCCTTGGGCTCCGTTTCGTACACGGCTCGATTTTGAAGTCGCTGAATTCTCGCAAGACGCAATGCTCAACAAAACGCAAATCAGCACTCTCATCTCCCTCATCCGACGATGTGCAGAGAATATAGAAGGCTTCACCATCCGAAGCCAGTCAGATTTAGAGAAGCAGTGGAACTTGGCATCGCAAAAATGTACCGAGGTATGGATGTTCGGTTTTAAGTAGTCCGAGATCTAGCTCACATTGGAAGTTTGAGAGGTTTGAGGTTGCTGTGCCGTACAAGGGCATCGATCGGGTTTTCGAGATGTACGCCCGGCCTCTGTGGAGCTGGACCTTGGACTTAATCCAAGATCCACATCTGGCCAGTTTTTTTGTCTGGGATGCTGAACGGGACTATATTTGGAACGGAACGAAGTACATTCGGTTCTACACCGAACCTTGGACCGCTGATGCCATGTGGGAAATACAGGTACATTTTGTTTCCTCGCTTCTCCTACAAGGCTTACACATTAACAGAGCAAACTAGTCAATTCGCCAGACCACAAGCTTTGCCCCTATATCATCTATGCCGACAAAGCCAAGTTATCATCCTTCGGTACTCAAAAGGGCTATCCGGTGGTCGCTAGGCTCGCAAATCTTGTAGTTAGCCTTCGGAATAGTTCAGATTGGGGCGGTGGTCAGATTGTGGGTTGGCTTCCTGTGGTACGTGTTCGGGATTTCCACCCCAGTATTCTTATTCCGATTCCAAAGGTTGAGGAGGATCAAGCTGAAACCGGTAAACCACCCTACGTCAACTTCAAGAATGCGGTGTGGCATCAGGCCTTCTACAAGCTTCTGGAGTCCATTGTGCCCGCCTCCAGGACCGGTGTTTGGACGACCTGTGGGGATGGCTTGGATAGATGTCTTTACCCGATCATCCTCATCCTGGCTTCAGACTATGAGGAAGCGTAAGTGTTGCATTTATTTGTGGCCAAAAACCATCTTCAATTTTTCGCCTTTTCGCAGCTGTGTCATGGCTCTTATTCGCGGTCTTCGCGCCAACTTCCCGTGTCCCATCTGCTATATCAAAAAAGAGGACCAGGCAGATTTCAGCAAAACAGCGGAATTGCGAACAGCTCATGGTTCCCAGAATGTAATTACGAAGGCACGTAAGCTCAAAGCGGAGCCACGTGAGGAGTTGCTGAAGAAGCATGGTCTACGCAATGTCGACGTCGGTGCCATGCCTGTTCCAATTATTCTGGGCTAAACCGTCGCATTCAGAATGTTTTTTGGAAGGTTGCCTATTCAGACCCGCACCACGCTCTATCTTTCGAACACCTCCACGCCTATTCCTCCGGTTTGTTTGGGAACCACACATTCGAACAGTTCAAGAAACATGTAGAGATGGTTCCAGGTCGGGCGAAAGCTGACATAGACGAACAGTAGGTGGCTTTTAAATTCATTGCACTCACATCTAAATTGCTCATATATTCACAGATTTGCTGCTTTCCCCCGATGGCGTAATCTGTCCCATTTTGAATCCGTAATGGGAATCTCTTTCAACGACGGCTCAAAGTACGAAGATATCTCAAAAATGATCATTCTTGTGTCTCACCACATTCTCGTGCGCAAAATCGATGTACTGCTTCTCCAAATCTGCCGTTGTTACCAAGAAATGAGCCTATGGATCACCATGAAGCTCCAAACCGAAGAACGCATCGCAGAGGGGCGACAAGTGTATAGCAAGTTTGGCTGTCTTCTGAAGGTACTTGCTTTGTTTATTTTGTTTGCTTCAGTGGTTAATTACTCGTCAGTTGTACATCGAAGAATGGGATAAACAGTCAGACCCGACCGATCAGAAGAATTGGAATTTTCCGAAAATCCATTCTCACAAGCACGTTTTCGAAGATCTTGAGCGCAAGGGGGCTGCCAGGAATTTTGGCGCGAAGATAGATGAAGCCATGCACAGAACTACCCGCACTGCTTATCTGCGACAGACCAATTTCAAGAACGTCGCTCCACAGGTGATGAATTGCTTTGAATCCGATTGTCGCTGCTGAATGAGAAGACAGATACTCAAGTCGGAGCATCGCACCATGGTGGCCAAGTACATACGGGATCAGATCAATGATATCGACATTACGCAAAGGCCCCCTGACGGCTCCAGCCAAAGTGGAGATGAAACAGAGACCGAAACGCCTCGCGACCTTGGGACCCAGAGCGACAATATTGCATTAGGCGCCAAACAGCCCCCCATTTGTTTTGACAAATTAGAGGAGGAGATGGCAGCAAAGGATCCGGCTTTCCAAAGATTTCGTATCAAGCTCGGAAAATTTCTAACTGAATTTCTTCCGACGTATGGTTTCCAGCTTCCACAAGGGAAGCCTGTCAGTTTCCATTCCAGCGACTTGGTAAGAGACAGTGAAACCGAGTGACGACGCTAACCGAACTCTAGATTTTGCCATACAATTTTTTGAAAGTCTTCTACCAGTCCTTGGATGACTGGGCTGATGAAGCAGATTTCTTGAGATGCAATCCCAACTTCCACGGTCGTCCAAGGTTTGATGGTGCCCTGGTGCTCACGCCGAAGGGGGAGATATTTGTGCGGCTCATATATATGTTCGAGGTCTCGCTGGACGGCAAAACTTATCCCTTTGCCTTAGTCCAGCCATTTGATGCTCCAGTGGGCCGAATCTCAGCCAAGGACAAGGCGTTGAAGCTGTTCAGGGTTCGGGCCAAAAGACGGCAAGAATCTGAATTTATTCCAGTCCGCTCTATTATCCGAGGAGCTGTTTTGGTCCCTGACCCACAACATGCGGGAGACTGTCTGGTTATGGATAATGTAGGAGGGGATATGTTTTTGAGACTCAAAGACTTGTACCGAGACCGCTTTGAATGAATGTTGTTACTCAGTATTTGATTGCCTTTTTGGGACCATCAATCTGTGTCTTCTCGTTCCGCCACAACCCTCAAGGCATACCGGTCCTGTACGGTGTTGTCAAGCTCCACAACCGTGATGTTAACTATGACATTCCACCCAATGGCTTGCGTCCTGGCGTCGGCGACCAGGATTTGTTTGCGGATGATGAGCCGAGTGCTGTCGTTTCGGTGGGTTCGAATGGGGCTTATAACGGTTCGGCATTCGCGACGAGGATTTGGATCTGTTTGCGGACGATGACCCGAGTAAAGCCTCTACCCAGACGCACGAAAAACGCTCAAAAGATGCACGCGCCATGGAGCCGGACGAAACCCTGTTTGTCGGGGGCGAGCCAAGTGAACACATCTACCCGGACTTGTCGCACGAGCAAAGCTCAGAAGACCCACACAAATCCGCTCTACCTCTCGATTCATCTCCTATGGAAGAGGTGGACAGCGAACCTCAGATGGGAATCCCACAGATTGCAGTCCAGGAGCACAGCGATGAGGGCGGCGTTCCTATGCCTGTCTCAGCAGACCCCGATGTCGTCGACCTATTCGCGTCGCGCTCTACAACCCTTCCGCCGCCCTCGATGTTGTCCGGCTCGCCGATGCTGCTTAGTGAGCTTGGCCCGCCCCCAGGGCAGCCGACGCTTGGAGCACAAGCTTTCCCCGCGGCATTGTTGAAGGCGATGAACGGGCAGCACGGGCCGGGCTTGTTTACTCCTCGTTCTGGTGATCCTTCGACGTTCACGACGCCGAATGCATTGGTATCGCTATTTTGGAGGATGCAGAGAATCCAAGGTCTACAAGACCTTAGCTGGCGGTGTTGGAGTGCGATGGTTCGGACTGAGTGCGATTACAACGCCATGGTGCTTGACCTTCTGGGCTCCTCCCTCGAGGACCTGTTCAATTTCTGCAACCGGAAGTTCAGCCTCGAGCCCGTCCTGCTCCTCGCAGATCAACTTGTGTGTCACTTCGTTTTTTTCCTGGGCTTTTTTCGCTTACGCCCCTGCCAGATTTCGAGAATCGAATATATTCACTCCCGCAACTTCATCCACCGCGACATCAAGCCCGACCATTTCTTGTTGGGTATCGGGAAGCGCGGCAACCAGGTCAACGTCATTGACTTTGGTCTCGCAAAGAAGTTCCGTGACCCCAAGACCCACCTCCACATTCCGTACAGGGAGAACAAGAACTTGACCGGCACTGCCCGCTACACATCGATCAACACCCATCTCGGTGTCGAGCAGGCCCGCCGCGACGACCTCAAGTCTCTTGCCTATGTCCTCATGTACTTTTTGCGTGCCGTGGCAGGGTTTGAAGGCTGCCACCAAGAAGCAGAAATACGACCGCATCATAAAGAAGAAGATGACGACTCCCACGTACCTCCTTTGCCTGGCTTCCCCCACGAGTTCGGCATCTTCCTCAACTACACGCGCGCCCTTCGCTTCGACGACAAGCCCGACTACTCGTACTTGCGCAAGCTCTTCCGTGACCTCTTCGTGCACGAGGGCTACCAGTACGACTACGTTTTCGACTGGAGTGTGCAACACGGTGCCCAGGACGACGGTACCGCCGGCTCGAGCAAGGCTGCTGGTGGTGGGCGTCGCAAGGTCGTGCAAGAGGAAGATGACCACCGCGTGTAGGTCTTTGGTTTTTTCTTCGCATCACAAACAACCTCTGACATGTTTCCCTTCTAGGCTCCGTTCCCACACCCGTCAGGCGCAGCAGGGCACTCCCGGAGCAGTTGGGCAGCAAGGGGGTGGTCGTGGCCGCCAGACCGAGCTCTGGTAGACGATCCATCAAACGTTCATCGGAGTGGATGAGCGGGCTTAGCGTCCCGAGTGTGACTGAGCAAACCGGGGATGGAGGGAAGGTGCAGAGATCGCGCTCAGTCAGGAGAGGGAGGGGGGTCGATCCCCAGATGGAACTCAGGAAGCTAAGCGACACGGGAGCGTCCCATCCCGCAGACAAGCAGCACGCTCGGCCTTCACTATCCTTGGCTCTCGCTGGCTGCTAGAATTAGTCAACTCGCCTTCTTAATCCTCGCGACCTGCGTCCCCTACTAGCAGGTCGTGCACTTCCTGGGCCGCCGCGCCGCACGAGACGGCGCCCTCTCCCCCATACATTACATCCCGCTGCCGATGCTATATATACTTCCCCACGGACGCTGTTTCTCTTCACGCCCGCCGAGTTCTCTGAAATGGTGGACGACACGGTCAATGCCGAGTCTCAAGCGCCCTCTGACGAGTGAGTCCGTAAGTACTTGTATCAAAATATCTGTTGACGCTTTTATATCTAGTTCAGCGCATATACCCGTCGTCGAAGGCGCTGAAGCTGTGGAAGTTGAACTCGTCGAAGCCGAACCACCCGTTGAGTCCGTATTTTCTCCAAATCGAATGATCGTTATGTTAACCCGAAGCTCAGTGTCGATGACGTCGCAGAGGAAAGCACCATGGATGAAGCCGCGGATTTCGAGTGAGTTTTACGACTGTTCTACATTTGACGGTGACTCAACCGTTGGGAAGGTCGGACGAGCTCACAGCTGTTGAAGAGACCTCCAGCTCGATACTAAATGCGAACGACATGGTCGTTCTCCCAGAGAAGGTGGAGGAACCCGAAGAATCTCGACTTTGTCCATGCGTCCGGGTCCAAATCTGCCGCCGCTGCGCTCGGCAGATGGACGGAGGAGGTCGACCGCAATCCCCAACGTCCGCGCGCTCGTCGCAACGGCGCGCGCGACTTGACAAAGCTGACAATTAAGATAGAGGTATGTACGCACCTCGTTTCCCAAATCCCTGGTGTCCCCGCTGACTTCTTTTCTGTCTTACGGAGGATCGCGGCGGCGCGAATGTCGACGGCGCGGCGCGGCTTGAGCGCGGGGTCGAAGTAGAGGAAGGCGTCTGTGCTGCTTGGTCCACGTGTGCTCGGGCTTCATCGTGACGTGCGACCGAGGGGCATGCCGCACGGAAGGACGAGGAGCCGCGCATGAGCCGCGCATGGGTGGGCCACCGCGAGGCAGCGGCGGGCGCGTGCGGGTGTCCTTGCGGCGGCGCATCTCCTCAAAGCCGTCGTGGGTCCATGTGCGGTCCATGTGCGGTCGACGGGTGCAGCGGGTTCCTGAGACTGCGCAGATTCTTGTCGAGCAGGCGGTCCTCGTGGCCCCAGAACTCACCGCTGGTAGCGAGGCTGACACCGAGGATGAATGGGGCGGGGACAGTGGCTGCGAGACGGCCCACTACACGGGATGCACGGCGCGCACGCTCGTTTCCGCATCCACAGACTCGTGAGCGTGCGGTCCCCGCAATGGAGGGGAAAGGACCGACCTAAACCGTTAACCCGATTGACAAAATACACGTCCACCGGCGCTGCCACACCCCATCGCGCCACGCAAAGACCAAGGGAAAGGATGGAGCCACCCGTCCAGCGAAACGGTGATTGCATCCGTCGCCTGTGTCGCCTGTGCGTCAATGCTTATTCCCTTTCTTAGCGGCCGCAGAAACCCCCGACAACCGGCTCTCACAATCAACGAACCCGTACCCGTGCGCGACCCCAAGGGAAAGAAAACCGCATCCCCGGAGCCCAATTCTGACGGTTACACACCGGCTGTTCCCCAGCACCTGGCGAACGCGGCGCAGATCGGAGCTGGATGGTCGAGGACTGAAAGAGTCGGAGGTGTTCGGTGCACCGACTGTAGTCTGTAGCCTTTCAGAGTCAAACAGCAGACTTTCAAACTTGAACTAATCCATAGATAAGTAGATCCCCTACAGACGAATAGATAGCCCAAGGGAACCTTCCTTGTAATCGTATGGGATATAAATCTGAATAAAGTCTGTAACTTTAAGATTGAGAACCCGACGCCGATCCACTTCCAAATTAGGCAACTGTCAATGCGTCAAGCTTTGCTTCTTCCTTCCACTCAACATGTCCGAAGCCCCGACGCACCTTTGGGACCCCCGCCTGCGTCCTTTCCAAGACGACGAAGCACTCTTTCAGCAGGAACCGTTTGCTTCCGTCTTCCAAACCTACAGTCAAAAATGTTCCAACGCTCGCCTCGTGGTCGACCTGTTCCAAGAACTGCTGTCTCTACTCTCCTCGGATGAGTGGGTGCGTCTTCAACAATTTCACCTGAATCTGCTTCATCTGGCCTAGGTCGAGCTCAGCTACGAATTTACGGCTTACTGCTTGGGTGATGAGATTGCCATCATTATCTCGGGATTCTACAAAAAGACTCTCCAACTCCTAGTTCAGATCCTCTACTTGCGGTATTGTCACGGGGACAATGATTTCGGCAGAGAACAAGCTACAAGGGCCTTGCTAGAAACTCAGAGATCCTGGTTTCGTGATCTGGTGAGTGCCACTCCGCGATATAGTTTGAATGAGCTCATTTCTCCTAGTCTGTGGGTCCCCGCCAGCTCCATCTCTCTTTTGAAGATGAACTCAGCGATCGTTACGCCTTGCTGCCAGGCAGCGCCCGGCAGCCAGCCGCTGATGACCCGGAGGACAGCGTTTCGGACGATAGCTCTGAGATCAATGAATCTGAGCCAGACTCTGACTCGGACTTTGAGGACGCATCCGAACGCCTTCTGATGGACCCTGCTTCTGAATCTGAAATGGAGGAAGACTCAGACTCAGACTCAGACGGTGACGGGGATCCATACTCTTGGTGCCGGAATGTGGACTATTTCTTCAATTTGGACACGGAGTCATCAATTCTGCTTGCTACTGATGCTTCAAGTTATCTGCAAGGGTCCACGGCAGGCAGTTTTTTCTTTTCTTTTTTTATAAAGCTGACCCAGGGGAACAGGAGATGTCATCTGATCAGCGCCGAAGCAAAAAACGAGTCATCTGTGATTTGGTCGTAATGCGCAAAGTCACACCTGCAGTCTACAATACTCCCAGCTTCAAAAGAGCTCTGCAGGTGTGCTTGTATTTCCATTCTTCCCAACCGAGACTGAATTCTGAAAATGCAGGATTCCGGCCTATTGGACCGTTTCTTGGCCATTTGCCGTCCAGGAAACCTGCTAGAAACCAGCCATTATGACGTAGAGCTTAGCTTTCGCTACCACAGTTGGCGTAACAGCTATGGCCAGCTGTTGGAACGATGGACCCCGCCGGTCTGCCTCAGGCGTTTGGTGCGCCGGAAAACTATTTCTCCCACTTAATCTTACTTGAACGCCCAGGAAATGTCCCCCAAGCTCCCGCATCGACCGTTTGATGCCGCGGAATTCCTAATTTTCTTCAGTACTCACACCCGGATGCATCCATGGACATCGAACCCCATGGCTGCGTACATGTTCCTCTCGCTCTCGGCATTCAAGATTAACTGCAAGCTCTGGCTTGTGCCTTGTTTAGAAACTCTCGGCTTTGAGGTCAGTGTCTGTGCTTGTGCTAAGTAGCAAATCGTTATCTCAAATGTCCACAGGCACGTAGTTGGGATCTTACCGAAGTATATCGAGATCTGTTCCGGCACCCGGCGATGCGAAACGAGGAAGAGGGCCGTGTTCTGCTGGAAAGTCTTGATGAGCGTCTGCAGGCTGTGATCCTGGGAACCTTGTGGCACCGTGATCTCAGGGAGGCGGTTAATGCTGAGGTTTTCCACATCAAGCCTGGCCCCCCTTCAAACTCTCCGTTGTCACATTCTAAGCCTGCTGGGCACTCCGCGATCAGCAAAGTCCTCGAATCCACCTCTGGGTCATCCTGTCCGTCGGATATCCGTCTACACCGGCGTGCTCTCCGTGTTGCTGGATCCACCCCGGTAGCAACGTCGGCAGCCCCTCTCTCCAAGATACAAAAGAAGAATGCCAAAAGACGGGCCCGGGATAAAGCTCAAAAAACGGCTGAGAAGACATCTGCGGAAGACCGGCCATCCTGGCTTCAGGACAGCTGTCCAAATTGCGCTCACAAACCAGAGGACCAGCGTTGCGTGCGACTGGTATATGTCGAAGAGAATGTAAACGCGGTGACTTACATTGGTTGCGCGTTAACTTCTGCGCCTGAAGGCGATCGCCTCAGACCTTTAAAGGTCACCCCCTCGGTTGGTCTGCTACCCATATGCTTTGATAACTTACTGATTTCAATTCAGAAAAAAACAAAAAAGTCCAAGATTTATAAGCGTACCCAGTACATCAGCCCAGCCCAGCTCCGTCTACGTTATTACGAAGCCCGTTCTGACGATCACCCAGTCTGGAGGGATTGTGGGCGGGATATCGTCCGCTTTATTTGCCGCAGAGGGGGAAAGCCATACCTAGTATGCTCGCTTTTTGTTTTCATCATCGTCTTCTAAAAGTAGTTCAGGTCGCCGGCATTCGCTTCAGAGCGTTGTCCGAAGAAACCCTCAAACTCATGCAGCACCACCATAGTCTGGTCCGAATACACGCTCTCCGTCGCCGGGCAGATATGCAAGCTTGGGCTTACGGTAGCATGACGGGCCGTGGTTCCCGCATGCCTATGGGTGGGATGAAAGGTGATGGATACGCGCCTTACGCCTGCCACAGCGGGGAAGGCGTAGACGATATAAAGGCTTTATTTCGCCACGCCGTGGTACGAAGTCTGTTCCTCCTGCAGATGTGGCAGCTACTGATATAATGCAGGATACAGATATTCTAGTCACAGCTGCCAAGAGCATCTACTCCGGAATTGAGAAAGATCTTCTTGAAGTGACTGAGGAATCGGAACTCAACCGATTTGGGCGCTTTGGCCTCACCGGCTATTATTGCACCAACTTTATCAGTTCCGTACACTCCGACCAGGATATCCGCAAAGAGGATCATCCCATTCTCCATCCTTGCATCCAGCTCTCGAAAGAGAACTGCGGGCCGGAAGATTACAACTTCGGAATGATTCGTTGGGGAGTCGCTATTCGAACCGAGGGAAACACTGTGTGGTTTGTGTTCTGGACATAATTTTTATTTCCATTGATTTTGGCCAGGTTATTCGACGGGAACGACGAGCATGGCACGATAATGCCCAGCCAGAGCTCATACGATGCACAAGCGGCGTCTCTGGGGAAACACGACAATGACAACACGAAGAATGTCAGTCAGGCGTCTGCGTGTCGCGATATCCGCCACGGATATAATCTTAGGAGCGGTTGTCAAGCCTAACTCAGGTTCTTGGATTTAGACCTTTTTTTGGTTGTTGATTTTGCGCATGTATTTACCATTAGCTTCTCATGCAAATAGACCCACGTGATTCCGTTGGACGATCACTCTTTCAAACTTCGCCTATCCCAATGAACTCTCAGTCTGGTGCTTCTTCCCCGTCAGAGTCCGAGCATTCCACCCAGCAGTTCCATTTCCAGCACAGTGTTCCCTTAGCACCTCTGAATCTCCACCCGCAGTTTGATCCTGCTAGATCAGACTCCTCCAGCTCGTTCGGAGCACCAACCCCACCCACTCCCAACAACAGCATCGATGAAGACTCCCCCCTCCAGGTTGTTCCTCAGCCTTTTATTGCTGTTTCATTTTTCGTTTGACCTCCAATCCTCTTCCAGGCGTTGCAATCGGCGACGCATGAAGATCTTCTTCGCGCTCAAAATGCTGCGTACTGCGAGCTAGTCGCGTTCAGAGCAAGCTTTGGACAAAAGTATCTCGACGTCGTGAAATCGTTGCTGGATATGGCGGTCAAGTGCGAAAGGTTGGCTGAGCTCAATCAAAGGCTTAGGTGCGCAATTTTTTTTTTTTTCATCGAGAAGAAAGCTGATACCCAAATACCTTAGGAGGGGTTATGATGGCGTGCTGGATGGTCTGCAAGACCTATATATACAAGCAGCTCCCATTCTTGAAGAAAACTTGCATCCTGTTAATGCGGGACCAGATGTGCCGATGAATGTGGTTTTCCCTGAGATTGGGAGCATCCCAGCAGACGTCCCCAGCCCATCTGCTTTTGCTGGCCCAGGTCTGTACTCCTCGGTTCTCCTTCTTCCCTCCTAGCTCAAGTTTGACCACCTAGGCATGCGGCCTCGTCACGCAGAGGAGTGAGGACTCTCTCGCCCAACTTGTACATTTGTCACTTTCTTGCGCCGAGGTCCTGTATATTATTGTTTCTTGTAATGTACATATAATCTCCAGTGTGTATCATCATGTATGTATTGACTAGTCCTTGCAAGGGAAGATGCTCTTGCGATGTCTAATCAGAGGCGGTCCGACTTGCAGGCTCTTACGAGGGACCTGCCTTGGCTTATCAATGTATTTCCGTCTTATCCGCACGTGGCCGAACTTATCTGGTCTTATATAACACTAATTATCTTATAATCGTCTGATAAGTGTCTTATCAGCCGGGGTTCTTATAACCCCCGGAACTTTTTTCCGACATAGTACGGGCAAATCTATACACTAGTCAGATATTCGTCGGACACCGAATGAGAGAGTAGCAAAGCTCTACTTACGCATACTCTTTGCGGGGTGATGGCAAGAGAGCGGAGGGCGGGGGTGCCTGCGCACGCATACTTGCATCTTATCGTGCCGCTGCCAAGCTATCCCTGGCTTTCACTGCCTTGAAGATCCGGATCTCATTGGTGGCGCTTGTCCGCGGCTACTCAGTTGACAGTCTTGCAGAGTACTCTTGCTGCTTTTGCAAATTTTTTGATTCATCGACCAGACGTGAAGCCTCGACGACGAGATGGCGGTCTTGCTACGAATTCGCGAAACACCCAGTCACTACTAGTGGAGCCTGAGGTGCATGCCGTTCGACGATAAGGGATGACGAAGCCGTATAGAGAGAGAACAGAGAGCTGTCCAGGATGACCTCGAGGTTGCCGCCTATGCAGGCCTATGCCTCCCGGCGCCGCGAGACTCGCATGTTTTCAGGATAAGTACTAATAGCCGCGACGCAATTGAACCTAATCGAGACGGTCATTACGGCAACACTCTCCGAAAATCTAGCTTAAGCGTTAAATATTGCTGCATGTCTACTCATACATGCTAGAGGGCAGCGATCTTCTCCAGTAGTATCTTCTTCCCCTTCGCCTCCCCACTCTCAATGTCTTTTAACACCGCAGGCCCAAACCAGCCCTTGACAGTCTTCCTCGCAGCTTTCCCGCCCTTTAGCGCCTCACACAATTCCGCGATAACGAAAGCCCCGTTGCGCTCCCCCTTGGTGCACATGCCGACGCACACCTCCTTCCCAACGGTCTCCACAAACTGCTGGGCAAAGGCGCTCGCGTCCCAGCTCGTCGCCTTCTCGACCTCGGACGTGGCGCGATTGAAGTGGCCGCCCTGCAAGAGGGTCTTGTACAACCGCGACGAGTGCGGGAGGTCGATGGGGTGCGAATGGTCCTCGCAGGGATAGTCAGCAGACGCCGCCCGAAGCAGAGTCTCGCTGGCCGCCGTTTTATCTGTGAGCAAATCATGAAATTGATATGCGATTACCCGAGACGAAAACACGTACCGCCCTCGGCGAAGAGCATAATCTCGGTGACGACCAGACTTGCGCCAGTCTCCCGCAGGAGGAGCCCGCCCTTGTCCTTCACCCACTTGATGAGTGCTTCGCTTGCGCTCGCGCGGACTTCCGCCTCGCGAACCTCCTGTGTCTTTTTACTGGTGCGTGCACGGATTTCGTCCGTCTCTACCAACGAAGCGATCTGGGCAGGGGTGAAGTGCCTCCGCGTCCGCGGAACAATGAGGTAGAGCAAGGCACGCCGCCCCTGTGGAGTCTGACAGAGTGTGTTTGCCGGCGCTGTCATCTCTGGGACCAGAGTCTTGCCGACGAGCTTGGTGTCGCTGGAACGCAGGGCTGTCAGCGTCAAGTAAGATGGATGGACAGGTGGAACTTACTCGATGACGTCTAGCGCAGTAAACAAGACCATTTGAGCATCGTCGTCCAGGCACATGCGTTCGACGTGGGGCTTCAGCACCTTGAGTATTTGTTTGCGATCCTAGAGGGCAATTAGTGGAGATCCGGGGCTACGAGGGCAAGACAAACCTTGGCGCTGCCTCGCGCGATGAATTCGCGGACGACGCGGCTGCCGTCTTTGGTATGGACAAGCTCCGCGAGAACGTCTTGACATCTATCAGAGACGTTAGATTGCGAGTCTCTTCAACGCTCGCTACATACACCTCAA
Organism: Mycena vitilis; assembly: GCA_029203975.1. NCBI lineage: Eukaryota > Fungi > Basidiomycota > Agaricomycetes > Agaricales > Mycenaceae > Mycena > Mycena vitilis. The sequence continues at coordinate 83,412 of JARGYF010000069.1, forward strand.
AGATCTCCCGCAGCTGCTTTTCCCTCTCGGCCTCGTCGGGAGAGTCGTTGACGGCAACGATGTACTCCCAAAGGGCCCGGTGCACCACCGCGTGAGTGACAGCACCTTTGTCCGAGTTATTGAAGCTGTCGAAAGGTCAGAAAAGTCGGTCTTCTCGTCGTGGAGACTTACATGGAGGTCAAGGCATCCTTCATCGAGGTCAATACACGTTTTCTCCGTTCTGGATCTGCGTCCTCGAGTACGCCGGACAGCCCCTTCCTCGCGCGCTCCTTGTCTTCTTCACTGCCGCTAGTGACGGTAAACAAGGCGGTCTCCTTCCCGTAAAAGTCCCGGACAAGCATGGTCCGCTCGTATGCGTTCGTGTAGAGCTCGAAAGCGTCCGCGAGGACGGAGGTCGCTTCACGATGGAGGAGTAGGCGGAGCACATGGCCTTGGAACTCTCTCAAGATGGACGGCCGATGCGTAGGACACAGTCGTATTAATTTTGTAACCAGGAACTAAGAGAAAGCTTGTCAGTCACCGCGTAGACCGACAAAGGGTAAGAAAGCGTACTTTGGAGTATTTATTTTGAGCCAATTCCTTGTACTTTCCCTTCAGCTCGGCCGCGATTTCGTCCCGCTCCTTCTGCCGGCCGTGCTTCACGACGGTCTGGACTATCCGGCTGGCGTCGTGCTTGAAGACAATGTCCTTGACTTTGCCCCGTATGACTACCATGAGGTCGTGGATGTGTTTTTGCCGGTCGGTCGAGGACACGCTTTTGGCGTTCGCCAGACACCACACGCGCTTGGCATCTGCGAGCAGGGTCGAGTGCGGCTTTGCCGCCCGACGCTGCTCCTGGAGGACCTTTTGGGCTTTATGTGACTCGCGGGCCGCTGCGAGGTAATATTATTATAAGGCTCAGGGCGACGACAGCTCGGGGTGCGAAATACGGACCAGCGGGGTCCTTTTGGTTCTGGGGAGCATCGGTGACATCCATCGCATACTCGTCCTGCTCGACCTCTTCGTCCATGGCGTCGTCCGCCTCCACCTCGAGATCCTCCTCCTCCGCATCAGAATCATCCGGACTCGGGACGTCTCGGGCAGGGAGCGTAACGGGCCTGCTGCGCTTCTTGTCCGACTTTGAGGACTTTTCGACGTGTGCTTTTTTGGGTTTGGGACCGCCCTGTGAGACGGCCTGACGCTTCTTGGTCGATTTTGGTGCAGCCGCCATATCTGACGAGCAGTGAGGCAGTAAAGTCGGTGTTTAGGTCCGTAAAAGTTCCAGATAAGCCCTGAGCAGTCCTAGCCTAGAAAACGACGTTCGGGCGAGAAAAGAAAATTTGGAGGATCACAGTGATGTGACCTCGTCACAAGCCTGCTTTCCATCCTCCATGTACGCATACACCGTGGTCTCCCAGCACTGGCCTGACCGAGTTGTAGGCCTCCAAAGGGCTTTCAGAAGAAGAAAATCAATGCCTCCGATGGCGCTTCGACGCCTCTCTTGCCAGTATGCACCTGGAAATAATGTTCTGCTGCTTCGCGTCTTATATCTCGCGTTCCAGAGCCTGGCAGAGCAATTATCATACCTAGAGAACCCTCGTCCGTTCAAGAACCCTAACTACGCAAAAAAGACCTCTCGGCGCTCGAAGAATCTCAAAGCCGTACTGACGCAGGAGCGTGAACGGGAGCGGGCCGAACGAGAGAAACGGCGGCTGGAGAAGATCGAGAGTGGGATGGAGGTTGACGGGGACGTTGAAGAGGAGATCCCTACGTGTGAGTGTGTGCGCTCGCAGCGCGTCCCTGTGCTTACAAGCCATAGACACGTCCATTGAGGCTCCCCCGTCCCTCTTGCCTCAGAAACACTATTGCGACATCACCGGTTTAGAGGTACGTGTTGTCACGCATTCCATCTGACCCCTTGACGCCTTTGTTTCAGGCACCGTACACGGATCCCGCGACGAAACTGCGGTATCACGACAAAAGCATCTACGAATTAATCAAAGGACTGGTACGCACATATCCACCCGAAGGTCATCTCCCCAAGCTGATGACCCGTAGAGCGCCAGCTCCGTCAAGGACTATCTAGCAGGTAAGCTGGCTTTCCCCTCTGGCAGTACTGAATCTGACTAAATCGAATCAGCGCGCGGCGTTAACTCAATCGTGAAGTAGGTGTGGGCTTTTTTAAACTGTATCATAGTCATTATAGGAACAATCTGTATTTACTCGCTTCCGCTTCTGCGGCCTTTGCAAATGGCATACCCCGTTCTGTCTTGCCAGCGATAAAGATAATGATACTTATCACCGGCGTATCAAGTCTAGGTATCCTTCTTCTCTGACTCAGTCTCATCCTCACGAGGACGCAAGATATGAGGGGCAAGGACTCCTACAGAAATCAAGGGTGTCGCTAGCAGCACATAAGAACCCGTCACCAAACGGCTTCCTCCACGCAGTTCCTGCTCGGGCAGCAGAGTCATCCACATACAGAAGGATATGCTCGTCCAGACCACATCCCAGCCGATGGACGATTGCGCAGGGAGCGAATGCAGGGTGCTCCACGCGTTTTTCGCGAACTCGATGACCGATATCGCGGTTTCGCCAGCGGCGTTGCTCGTTGCACGGCTGTGCATGATGAGGGCGGCGACGAAGACGACTGCGTACAGAGATGATATGCGCATGGTAAAAGATGGCTTCCGTTCTTGGCGGAAAAGGTTATCGGAGACCAGCAGCGGGACGATGATCAGGGAGTGCATCAGGAGGAGATTCGGGAGGAATGTGCGGTCGCTCGTGAATGGACTTGCTGCGACCGTGGCGAGGGACATCAGGACAGGGATCCACAAAGCTGCGGGAGCCCGATGGCTATATGGTCGGAAAGGTGGAGGCGGCGGCGGCGCGAGCACGAGAGCGAGATAGAATAAATTTGAGGCGACAGAAATCGCGACAAGCTGGCCGAGCACCATATAAGCCCAAATGAGCTTGACTTGGTGGCGGCGTCCTGCATGCGAACGTAAGCGAATTATATGAAACACGAAGAGAGGCTTGAGTCACCTTCTGTGGCCAGGAATATGGTCCATGTCCCGACAGTGAATACGCACAGCTGTTGGCTCCACCACCAATTCACTGCGCCAAAGCAAACGCTGGCCCATGCCTGCTCAAACAGGGAGGTGTTCAGGAGCCACCTGCTCATGCGTTGGATTGTTAACGGCCCGTCGGCACCACGGTGTATAGATCGTTCGTAGTTGGTGAAACTCCACTGTACGGACGTTAATTGGGCTGCATGTCGCGTGACAACGGGTACTTTCAGCCATGAACTTGAACATATCTAGGTTCTGTGTAAGAATTCTTTTTGCGTGCAGTGAAGTTCCACCCACAAAACCATGTGTGGGCGAAGGAGGCAAGGGTCAGTGCAATAAAAACATACGCCCTACGTCCCAAACTTGGCCCAGAGCTCCGCAGACTGTTCCAGATAATTGATAGCAGCCCCGCGATGATGGAGAAATAAGAGCAGAAAACTCCGACCGCTGCAAGCTCGGATACGGACATCTGCGTCGCGTCGCTCATTGGGAGAAAGACCGATAAAGCCGAGAGACAATCGTGAGACTGTTTGCGTTCTGCGTTGCTGCCAAACTACCGCTCTCGTCCCGATTAGGCATTTCTTCTCTGTGGCGTATCTCGACCAAGAAGGCCCATTGAGGCCAACGCTGCGTGTTGCTGCTCCATTGATGTCACCAATTGCGAGACTTTCAGCTTTGGGCCGGTCAGGGCCGTTCACTAGTGAAGTTCACTCGAGCTTGCGCCGGCGGCAATGGGCATAACAAGCGAGAAAATGACAGTTGGTTTCTTTCGCTTTGAAGGAACAAGAGAAACTCGCTACATTCAGACATGAAGCTTGACTCCATCGGGCCTTTGCAGACTGATTAAACGGAAGAACAACAGACACCAAGCTACTGCCACGCTTCTTTGACCAGGTCCGCTCCTCTTTCTGCAATAACGTACGTTGCTGCTTGAGTATGGGCACTCGGAAGAAATGGCTGAATACATTCTTAGATTTGTGCCGGGGTGTGGGACAATGGACTCACCATTACTGACGCGTCAATGATGCGGAGGCCAGCTGCCCCTTTAACCAACAGATCGGGATCCACCACCCCATACTGCGCATTTTTTGCCGACATCGCAGCAGTTCCGACGAAATGGTCAGCAGTTGCGGTCCCGTTACGAATGAACTCGTCAAGAGCATCGTCAGAAAGACCTTCTAAGTCAATGAGAGGCGTAAGGATATAATCTTGGAACGTGGGCGCTTTGGCAAAATCCAACACTTTCCGGACAGCTTTGCGCAGAATAAAGATGTCGATGTCGCTCTGTAAGAAACCACCATCAATTATAGGAGAGTCAAACGGGTTACTGCTGTTGATTATGACAGAGCCACCTGGTTTAAAGTCGTGGGTGTTCGGTTTCAAATATACTTGGGGCATACTTACGGCTCACGGGATTGAGAACGACCATCCCCGCCGTTATAGCATTGCCGGAGGGCACAAACGCGCCTGGCTAAACGTGATTTTTAGCCAGAAAAAAATGGCGCATCGACGAATCAATTTTTGTGAACCACCACTTACACTGAACGCCACCTCGATGTGAGGTGAATTAGGACCCGCCGAAGGATCACTGAAGTTATTGGCTGCCAGTGTTTCGGCATCCACGCGAAGCCATGCAATGTGCGAGGTGAGTTGCGTCGAAAATATTCCAGTGTGTGACCGATTCCACTGCGCAAATGCTTCATTATAGAGTGTTGCGTTCTGAGTGATTGAATCTGCTGTTTGAGTCGAGTTGACAAACCAGCCATAGCCGATCAGAGGCTGGTCACTCGCGTTGCGACCAACGCTCGGGAGATCGAGCAGAGTCTGGATACCGAGACCACTCAAAGCTACTTGATCGCCGATTCCGGAATGCAGAAGAATGCCTGGGGTGCCGACAGAACCAGCGGACAGTATAATCTCTTTTGCAGCCTTCGCTGTGAACAGCACACCTCCTGCATGCCGATCAGTTGTTATCTCGCCCGTGCGGAATGTGGTACCTTGCGCGAATTGAACTCCTTCGAAAGTCAATTGACCGTCAAATCGATTGGAATTCACAAGCTTGGATACTTGTGCATGCAGCAAGACGTGCAGATTTTCGCGCTGTATAAATTCTGGACCCAGATATGAAGTCGCGGAAGTGCTTCGCTCTCCGTCTCCGATAGTAGATTGCAACCAGCCTGCCCACTCGCTTAGTTACCTCCGCCAGGTATTTGTCGAACGCACCAAGTCCTAACGGCTTGCCGGAATTCATATCTAAATTGTACGGCCATTCGGGGAGCTCTTTGGTAGCTTCAATTATATGTTGCGAATAGATCGGCCACGGGAAGCCAGCTAGGCTGACAGAATTGATTCCTTCTGTGCTATGCACGGATGGGTCGAATTGGCCTCGTGTATCGTGGTGATCAACCGGCTCCGTCCATTTTTCATTCTGTCAGGCGTGTGTTCAGGAATGAGGTTTGACATTGGAAAAATATTCAAGCCTTGAAGAAATAGGGCAGCAAGCGGTTCCAAGACCATCCGTCATCGCCAGTGACTCCGGCGAACCGATCATAGTCTTCGGCTGAACCCCTTGTGTAGACCATGCCATCTGGGTCACGGTTAATACCGGAGACGCGGTTGAATTGAAAACGCACTGTGAGCGCTGCACCCTCCGAGGATATGCGCTTGCGGATACTTGATGTCAGATTTATAGCATCCGGGAAAAAGATATGGCATCGGGTACCTCTTTGAATCGGGATATTACGACCGTTTAAACCAGGCTGTGGGACCGTTGTGTAGTCTGTATATTGTCGGTCAACAGGTTGGTCGGCCAAAATTCAACACACTCCATTCGTATATGTTGGGTTCAGCTAGAAGATTGCCAACACGGAATGGCACAATTGAGTCCGTGACACCCTCATTCCTATCACATTTGCGACTGTCAGCGTAGCAAAAAACGCGCGAACCGACTCACGACACGCCAGCCTCCAGCACCAAGACGGAGAAGCTGGGGTTCTCAGTTAAACGATTGGCCACAACATTGCCCGCAGTTCCCCCTTGCGAACGTCAATAGAGGCATAGCAGAGAGAGAATCATTTACCGCCCACAATGACGAAGTCATACTCAAGACCTGGAAGATGAGTGACGTCTTCATATACTTTGCAGAAGCACGGAACGGCGAGCAACGCCAGAGTTACCAGAGTTCGCGAAATCATGGCAGGGAAACAAAGACCAGAAGGAAGGTCGCCATATTATATATCGTCCGGTGCCGGGGTTAATTCGGCTAGCCAAGGTCCCGCGGGGAACACGACGTTGGGGCACGCCGGCACGGGACCTTGAGAATTGCAGAAGTCACAGCGATCCAACAGTGATCTGAAAAAGAAACAGATAGAGAAACATACCGATCAGCTTGCGTTGAAAGCCTTAGATGGGGAGTATCAACCCAGCGTACGTGCACATTGGCCGCTCAACGACCAATCCTCCTAGCAATCGATAGTGACAAATTGCGCTGCCAGTGGCATGGGGCTTCAAATGTCTCGGGAGGTCTCGGCCGTTAGGCTAGGCACTATTTCATGGTACCCGACGTTCTCGGAAATTTCACGGCCGGTCATTGAACTGTCTCCCGAAGTTCGGTGGCTATACCGGTTACCGTCATAAAAAGCAAATCCGAGTCGGTGTGTGAGAAATGGAGGGGACAAGGGGGAGAGACCGCTATGGCGGCTCGACACAGACACAGAGGGACGCAGACACAGACACAGATGGGCTCAGATGGACGCGTGAAGCAAGCAGACAAAAGATCTATTGATGCGCGAATGCCCATCAGTGCCGTAGCACGCCAAAGCAAACAAGTAATCCTAACGCGGTGAGCTGAGCATTCATCTGATGCTCCGGTGACGAACCGCGGCCTCTTGTCCTTTTTATCGGCATCACCTGAGAGATTTGGACCGTAGGGCGCCATCAGAAAGTTGCCCCGGGTGCCACCTGTCATACCTTGCCTCAGGCGCCGCCGCGGGGCCTGTACTTACCTGCGCATGCGGCATACCAGATTGCTCAAATTATTTCGTCCCGCCGGTGTGAATGGGTGCGATCAGCAGTCCGACTGCGAAGAACACAGAACCGACTTATACGTTGATGAACAAATAAGAGCCGAAAGCCCGGCCACCGATGCAATTGGTCATCAGGCTCCTGCCAATCAGCGCCAAACTACCGCTCTCGACCCAATTAGGAACTATCCCAACCGCAGGTCCTACTTCGCCGTTCAGCAACCTTTATTCGTGCCGCATGCCATCCTATGAGCCGTGGACCATTATTCTCCCAGGGGAAGAAAGAAATCCGCAGCGAATTGTAGGCGAATCTTAGACTCGTAACCAGTCTGCGTTCCACGGCAAATCTTCAGTGCAAGCACTGTGCCGTAGACTTGTAACGAGTCTAGGCAAATCTATGATGCTCAGCTGGGTCGGGCAGCATCCGGTCAGAGGCCAGCGTGCTTTCCGTCCTTCTGACGGTCAGGTGGAACGTGACTATATTTTGAGACGCGACGCGCGGGCATTCGCCAAAATACATGGTGGTTCAACTTTCAAGGTACAGGACATTCCCATCATTGCCACGCTGCTTTGACCAGATCCGCCCCTCTTTCTGCGATAACATAAGTCGCGGCTTGAGTATGGGCACTCGTAACAAACGGCTGGATACGCGTTCAAAGTTACGTTGAAGTGTGCGACAAAATGAACTCACAAATACCGACGCGTCAATGATACGTACTCCGGCAGCGCCTTTCACCAGTAGATCTGAATCAACCACCCCATAATGTGCATCCTTTGCCGACATCGCAGCAGTTCCAACCAAATGGGCAGCGGATGTGGTCGTGTTCCGAATGAACTCATCAAGGGCGTCGTCAGAGAGATTTTCCAGATCGACGGTGGGACCGATGATATAGTTTTGCCATGTCGGGGCTTTGACAAATTTGAACAGTTTCCGCACCGCTTGGCGTGCGATGAAGATATCGATGTCACTCTGCAAAAAACCAACGTCGACTATGGGAGATTCGAACGGGTTGCTACTATTGATTGTGACAGAACCACCTGGTTCAACGTTTAGTATTTGAGTATACTAGCACTTGAATGTACTTACGGCTGATGGGATTGAGAACGATCATCCCATTTGATATAGCGTTGCCGGAGGTGACAAGACTCGCACTTAACTTGAACCAAAGATACATCGAAGTGAATTATGACAGCCGACCGGAGATTTGTAGACCAACTTACACCGAAAGCCACCTCAATATGGGGTGTATGAGGACCCGGCGATGGATCGGTGAAATTGTTTCCAGCCAATGCATCCTCGTCCACGCGAAGCCACGCAATGTGAGTTGAGCCCTGGGTCGAAAACGGCCCAGTATGCGATCGATTCCACTGCGCAAACGCCTCGTTAAAACGTGTGGTGTTCTGGGTTATCGAACCAAGTGTTTGACTGGAGTTCACAAACCAGTCAACAATGATTAAAGGCTGGTCAGTCGCGTTGCGACCAACGCTGGGGAGATTGAGGAGAGTCGGAATACCGACGGTGGTCAAATCTGCTTCATCGCCGATTCCCGAATGCAGAAGGACGCCCGGGGTGCCAACAGAACCGGCGGACAGAATGATCTCTTTCGCAGCCTTTGCTGTGAACAGAAACGCTCCTGTGTGATTGGTCAGATATTTTTATTGTCCTCTTTTGGAGGTATGAAAATAACCCTGCGCAAATTCAACCCCTCCGAAAGTCAATTTGCCGTTGATTCGACTAGAATTAACAAGCTTCGATACTTGTGCATGCAACAAAACATGCAGATTTTCGCGCTGTATAAATTCTGGACCCAAATATGAGGTCGCGGAAGTGCTTCGCTCTCCGCCTCCAATGGTGGATTGCACCCAGCCTTTCTGGTTCATTAGTTACCTCGAGCAGGTAGGTACCACACGTACCAAGTCCTAGCGGCTTTCCAGAATTCATATCCAGATTGAAAGGCCACTCGTTGGGAAGCTCTTCAGTAGCTTCGATTACATGCTGCGAAAGAATCGGCCACTGGAAGCCAGCTAGACTGACAGAATTGATTCCTTTAGTGCTATGCACAGCTGGGTTGAATTGGCCTCGGGTATCGTGATGGTCTACCGGCTCCGTCCATTTTTCATTCTGTGAGGCATGTGTTCTGGAATGATGTTCAACCCTGGAAAAAATACCCACACCTTGAAGAAATACGGGAGCAAGCAATTCCAAGACCATCCGTCATCGCCAGTGACTGCCGCAAAACGATCATAGTCTTCCGCTGAACCCCTCGTATAAATCATGCCATCTAAATTTGAATAGAAACACGACTGATATGAAAAGACATCTATCTCACTGTGAGCGCTGCATCCTCCGAGAATATGGGCTTGCAAATTCTTAGTATCAGGTAATGACCTCTGGTGAGAAAGAACACCTCTTTGGATCGCTATATTACGACCATTCAACCCAGGCTGAGGAAGCGTAGTATAGTCTGCAAATTATGCATAAACGGGTGTGGTGTACGGGAGATTGAACACACTCCATTCATAGATGTTGGGTTCCGCTAGCAGATCTTGAACAAAGCCTGGTACGGCCGAGTCAATAACACCCTTATTCCTATTAATCAAGTTTGACTATTACTTCGGGATGGAATTCTTTAGTCGACTCACGACACGCCGGCCTCCAACACCAACACAGAAAATCTGGGATTTTCAGTCAGGCGATTTGCGACGACATTCCCCGCAGTTCCGCCTGAAGGAAGACATTCATGACCGCAATGGACGAGAGCAGGCTCCGTACCTCCCACAATAACGAAGTCGTACGCAAGACCTGGAAGATCGGCGACGTCTTCATAGACCTTGCAGAAGCACGGAACGAGAAATGCGAGAGTCACTAGAGTTGGTAAGAACATCGCAGGGAGATAAAGACCAGGAAAAGGCTCGCGGCATTGTATATGATTTGAAGTCGGGATTAAGACGGCCCAGCGAAGCTCATTAGAAGAATGCTGGGGACGTAATAATGGGACATGGGACGGCTTACGGTCAATAGGAGCAGTCCTGACAAGAGAAGAAGCATAATCAGCTTGCGCGTCGGAATGGGAGATTCACATATGCTTTGGCCGGCACCCCCGACTTCTGGAAGCAATCGGACATGGCTATTTCGCCGAGACTGCCACGATGCTCAAGTTAATGTAACTTGATTTGGCCACAAAACATATTTGCCGTATCGTGAACATACCATTCCAGCCACCGACCACCTCGGATTCTGGGCAACTCTCCAGGCCGTCGTTCCCCAGAACTTCCACGATCGGCCACCGATACTCGGTGCCTAAACGATTACGACCTTCGAGAAGGAAAGGAACCCCGCCGCGTCCCGCGTTTGTCGATATAAGTCTATGAACGACGGCCCTCACGCGCACCCGTTGTCTGTGTTCCGGGAAAACGAGCAGCGGTTTGGCTCATAAATTACTAGATACACATACTGTACTTTTATTCCTGACACAAACACCGATGTCAGAACGGTAGCGTCGCCGACGCGATATTCGTGTGCTTGTAGCGCTTCCCGCCCGGACCAAAGTCGCCCACGACGTGCCCTTTGGCGCCGGTGCTGCGGAGCATGTACTTGTATATCACAAGCCCCTCGAGCCCCACCGGCCCGCGCGCATGGATGCGCCCGGTGCTGATGCCCACCTCCGTGCCAAAGCCGTACCGGAAGCCGTCCGCAAAGCGTGTGCTGGCGTTGACGAACGTGCCCGCGCTGTCGACGCCGCGGCAGAACGCGGACGCCGTGGGCTGGGATTCGGTGACGATGCAGTCGGTGTGGTGCGACGAGTGCGCGTTGATGAAGCGGACTGCGGCGGAGAGGGAGGGGAGAGCGAGGACGGAGAGCGTGAAGTTGAGGTGCTCGGTGCTGTAGGATTCGGGTGTGGAGGGACCGGCCAGAGAGAGGTTGGCAGGGGCGGGGGACAGCGCTTGGAGGGCGCTGAGTGTGGCAGCGTCGCAGAGGAGACGCACGTTGGCTTCGAGCAGAGCGCGGCCCACAGCAGGCCAGATCGACCGCAGCAGCGACTGGTGCACGATGAGCGTTTCAGTCGAGTTGCAGGCGGACGGGTAATCGGTCTGTCGACGTGGGTAAGATTTAGGTCTGCACTGAAATGCACGAACCTACTTTGGAATCCAAAACCACTCTAACCGCTTTCTCGGCGTCGGCGAATTCATCGAGATACACGCTGCAAAGGCCGTCGGCATGGCCCATGACGGGTATCCGTGTGGTGTTTTGGATGTTCTGCACAAGGCTGTTGCTTCCCCGCGGAATAACCAGATCTATATATTGAGCTAAAGCCAGCAGAGAGGACACTTCAGCCCTGGTTTGGATTGTCTGCACGTATGTGTCCGGGAGCGGAGACTGTGATAGACCCGCGGCTATGGCTTTACCCAAAAGCTGCGTGGTTCTATTGGATTCTTTCCCGCCCTTGAGAATGGCGGAATTGCCTGCCAGAGGATGAGCGCACGCCATGGAGAGAGTATTGTATCGCACCAGATTTTACAGCCAATGCAGCTATATTGACCACCACCTCCGGACGCGCCTCGAAAATCACGAGCAGTACGCCTATCGGGCACGATACACGGTAGAGCTCGAGCCCGTCGTCCAGTTCTTTGGCATACGAGACGAGACCAGTCGGGTCAGGAAGATCAGCAACGTCCGAAACTCCTTGCAGCATCGAGTCCCACTTGTCGCCTTTGTCGAGGTCCAGTCGCTTCAGCAACGAGTCTGACATGCGCCCAGCGTCCACCTCATCTTGTGCAGCCTGCCCAGGGTAAGCACAACCTCGTTGGATACAACAGGCGTACTTTCAGATCTTCCTTGTTGGCGGCTAGTATTTCAGCTTTATTGGACTCGAGCGCTTCGCGGATCCGATGCAGAGCGACCACACGGTCTTCGGAGGGAATCAATTGCGAGTCTTCGAACGCAGCCTTGGCCGCTTTCGCGATTTCTTCAGCCGACATGGTCCAGGTCAAAGGTTATCGGCCTGACTGAGTGACTCGAGTGATGGTCTGTGCAGAAAGCTACCAAACATGGCCACGCAACGCGACGCGTCCAAGGTCACCGTCCAGGTCGATGGAGGGCCAGGAGCACAAGTTCAACAAGACAGGTATGATTGTGGTAGTAATACAGTGAGTGGGGGTGATAAGCAATACAGAGAGCTACATTCAGAGTCACGCCTAAGGCTACAAGGCTCCAGCTATAGTGGACCCTGCATCTTTCCCTTTCCGCGATAGTCCACCCTTGACCTGCTCCGCATAGTCCACATTATACGCGTCTCCCGCAGCACCCCCAAGACCCAGAGCTGCACGATCGCCAAAGAAGTATGTCGAGTTGCCCGCACCATGCGCAATCGCGCGCAGCTGCTCGAGGCGGCGCAATTCCACGAGTGCGGTCAGCGCTTGCTTCCTCTCGACTGGCCCTGGCGCGCTCTCAGGTGCTGTGACTGCTTCTGCGATGGCGTCGATCTGCTGCGAGAGCGCGGACGCCTCCATCAGCGCTTGTTGTTTGCGCGCCTCAGCCTCGCGCACGACTGTCTTGAACGCGGCATCGGCCTCGTTAGACTTAGCGGCGAGCTGCGGAGCCGGTGAGCAGAAACATTTGTGGGATGGGAGGGAATACATACGTGACCCTCGCTCTCTAAAATGACGCGCTGCTTCTGTCCTTCTGCGACATTAATCTGTGCCTGGGTATCGAGGAGTTGCTTGCGTCGGTTGCGCTCCGCCTCCATTTGAAGTTCTAGTTGCCGCTGAGGAGGATGTATGAGACTTCTTCCGGCCTGCTGAGGAGCGCAGAGCTTACCTCGACTTCGCGATTCGCCGGCTGGAATGACTGGATCTCGAAACGCGTACATTCCACGCCCCAATTCTATGAGCCACATTAGCTGTGAGTGATGGTACAGAGCCATAAAGCGCACCGAGATGGAGGTGCCGATGACAGTGTTTAGCCGCTTGTTCAGCTCATTGCGGTCGCTGATGACCTGAGGACAAACATCACATTCATCAGCGGGTACAAAACGAGGGGCACAAGATGGTGCATACCTGGTCGTATGTGAAGTGACCCAGCACAGAACGCACAGCGGAGGTACCAGTGTTGCGGATGTTGTTCTCCACGTCGCTGATAGCGAAGCACGCCTTGTACCCGTCTGTAATGCGGTAGAAAAGCGAGCCAGAGCAGGACACGGGCACGTTATCCGCCGTGTACCCAGGAAGCTATGCCAGCGTCAGCCCAAATCTCACTACGAGGCGGTACACATACATTCGGGATTGATATCGACGATTCACGCAGGTCGATTTTGATAACAGAGTGGTATACGGGTATGTTGATGTTCAGTCCTGGTGGGAGACGAACAGGGTTGCGGCCAAGACTGAAGGAGCTTCAATGAGGCTCTGAGTGAAGAGAGGTGGATGGTGCAAGTACCTGAGTCGCCAGCCCTCCTTTCCTTGCTCGATAATGGTGACAAAAGTTCGTCGAGGAACGACCGCACTCTGCAAGCGGGCTGCCCTGAGAGCTGAGCGACGGATGGCAAGGGCGTTCATGGCAGTAGGTAGAAAGGACGATTGAAGCTTCCAGGTCCGACTTGTGCGCGTACTTGTGGGTGTTTACCAGAGTGTGCCGGAGGGACGCGTCGCAGATCGGCGGCGGCACACGCGAACGCGGCTTCATTCCGGGCGCTGTTTTGAGCGCCCAACACTGTGCGGTCAAAGACAGTCAAGGAGTCCATGGGAGTCGGGAGGAAAGCAAGAAACAAATACGGAAGTACAAATTGATCTGTTCGTCCAGGCTGGTCTGCTGGGCTGCACAAAAGATCGACGAGTATGCGTATCATGGATAGTAAAGCCAAAGTAAAGCACAAGTATTATAGAAATTAGCAAGTGTCCGCGGCATCTTAAAGGCTCGTCAAAGTCGTAGTCCATTGTACTGTAAAAACATCACGCGAGGGTCCAGCGGCAGCGCGGGGGGTAATGATCGAGCAAGCTAATAGCTCGGATTGCGTTTGGCGGCCCGTTGGGGCGCAATGGGCATGGGCATGGGGCTGCTGCCTCGGAGCATCGGCGAGTCGCCGCGAATATCGGGGGTGGCCGCGCGCGCACGGGCGAATTGCTCTTCGAGCTGTCTCTCCCATTGTATCTTCTCCATCTCGATCGCCTTGCTTCCGCTCTCCGCCATGACGGTGCTCGCAGTCGAGTCGAACGAGTTTTGGTGCACCGGCGGAGGGAAGCCCGTCTCGAGGTTAAATACGGGCGCGCGCGAAGAGTGGCGGCGACGGCGCATGTAGACGAACGCGGAAACCAGGAGGGAGAGCACTAGGACGCCAGCGACGACGCCGCCCACTACGGGGCCTGCGCTCCGTGCCCCACCATTGTGTGGCGAACCAGATGCGATGAAGAAGGCCGGTGATACACCAACTTGGGCGCTACAGACGAGAGTCACAAAATGGACGCAGATCCGAGCCGCGGATAGCTCACCCGTTTGCAGTCGCTAGAATCGTCCATCCACCTCTGCCTAAAGTCAGAACACGTTCATATAGAGTGGGGCAAAGACGCACCCTGTCGCATTTGCCGGTATATTCACCGGAAGTGAGCCCGATTTCGTGATGTTCTCCGCCAATTTCGATACGGTCGTGTTATCCCGCACCAGGAAGAAAGTGAATGAGCCATCTGGATCTGTTGCGTCGGCAGCGCATGTGATGTTCGTAGTTCCAGTGGTAACGTTGGGTGGTACAGCTATTTGCATGGACAGTGTAGGAGCTACAAGAACGAGAAAACTATGAAAAGAAAAACACTGATTAGCCGAGATGTGGCTTGGAGGGTAACGACGCACGTAAAGAAAGTCGCGAACAGTGAGGTGACCTGCATGTTTGAAGAAAAGGCTGCCAGCAACTCCGGCAGGCCGGACGAAAGAGAAAGAGAGAGAAAAGAGTGGAAACCCCAAGATCGTCAAGCGGGAGGGTTGAGAGCCGGGGGAAACTTCACGCGTTCGCGATCCACCCTCATATGTGGGCACCCCGACAGGCGGTGCCAAATCCGGCTAGCAACCCACTGTCCGATCAAGCGATCGGGGGAAAATCAGGACTGAGACCTTTTCCCGCAGGTTTCACAATCCACACTGCGGCGTTTCGGACAACTGTATTAGCCTAGTTCGACGGCCCGCAGACCCTCGACCAACGAATGAATGGGCTTCAAAGAAAGTGAATGCGTTCGGATGCGTTGCGGGCCCAATGCAAGGACCGCGGCCCGATTTAATGGATGCTGCAGTGCACAAGCCCAGATTGAGCCCAGAATAATGGAGTGTCTCTGTGTAGCTTCGGAGCGACAGAAAGATCCTGACCATGCCGCCAAGAGACACCTGTAGAAATATACATTCGCTTGAATGCGACATGGGAGAGCTAGGGAGGAGCTTTACAGTTTTGGTGACAGTCCAGCACGGCCCAAGATGACGGTAACCACTCACGCGCATGTGCTTGAGATGAGCGTGTCGATGTCGAGATGATGAAAAATGATGGTGGTGCGACGGAACTTTTCTTGATTATTGCTGTGCTGCTGAATGGCACCCAGGGAAATAAAAAAGTGTCTCGGGTAACTTGCTTGCGGCGCGAAAAGCTTGAACAGTGAAAACGACGGGGCACCGGGATTCTTGACTAGGGCCCAATCCAAAGCTTCAAGGAAGATGGCGGATAGGCGGGGACAGCGCACGGCAGGGAATATAATTTTATTCAAGACTTGTGTTACTTCATTGGCCCAGGTACTCTTGCGGATTCCCAGCCTCCTCGAAACGCAGATAATGCCGAAACCAAAGACAGTCCACTAGTCCAGAGCTACAGAACGATCAGAGGCTGTTGGAACAGATGTTTTCAGCAAGCTCACCTCGCTTTGGTATATTCCGCCAATAACTGACCTGAGGAAATACAAAAGATATGAGCGAAGTCGGGATCGAGTCGGTGTTACGCACCAGTGCATTATGACAGGCAGTCTTGAGACGTTAGAGACAAGTTGGTATCGAATAGCACTTTTCCGCTTCTGGATCGCCTTCAATGAGTCCTCAGTCGCTCCGCGTTCTTTCCGGGCGAGGGACATCCATTCTGTGCACAACTCCGCAATCTTGAGCACCACAAATATTCCCCACGAGCGGACGCTCCATAGCTGAGCCCTCATCTGAGCGGCTGGTGATATGCGCAGGAGCGGGGCAAAGGGGGCAGAGAAGAACGAGATGTATTCCAGTGGGTAGAAGGCCATCATAGCCAGCCCCTGGAGCCGCCCAATGTTAAGAGCGAGCCGCGACTCTGGCCGGGAGCGTTCGAGGGCTGCAAGACCTTTGAAGATGCTGAGAATCCCTGCATCTTTGCCTGAGCAATTTTGTGCTGCACGATGTGCAAGAAACGTACCCCATAGTCCCATGATACGGCGCGCGACGCTGACCGAGCCCGCGAATTTAATGAGCCCATCGGTCGTTGGACAGAGTGGCCGTGCTCGTTTGCCAGCTCTGAACTGCAGATGTGCGCGGTAGAGGAGGATGGGAGCGACAAGTTTGGCCGTGTATTGTGTCGTCTAAAGAAAGCGTGACTCAGCAGTCATTCAACATCAGATGCGACTTGGAACTCACCATCATCAGCTTGCTACAGCGCAGGGTTTGTTCAGCGTCTACGGCCAAAAAAGCGCGACAAAAAACTCACTCGGTGCCAGACCAAGTGGAAAGAAACCGTATGGCATGGTCTAAAGTTTCGGACGCGGGAGTGTGGGCGCCAATGAAACCCAGCAAGATGTCGTCGATGGCAAGCGGACTCGGTGTGGTTGTGGAGGTGCGCATGGTAGAAGGAGCTTGGTGACTCTGAGAGTGTTGAGGTGTTCTCGTCATGGTGCTCTTCCATTTATACCTGGCTTGACAGCGTGCCTGAATTGAACCTGATAGGAGGCGCACAATTGCCATTGCGGCGTTGTTTTACACGGTCCGCACAAGATATCCTTCCCTTCCCGCAACGATATGTACTGCGGGCGGGTCGGGATCGGAAATTGGACCTATCAGACGTACATCCGGACCGCCATGTCTTGCTCCAAGTCTCAAGTCTCAGTAGGTCTCAGTCCAGCTCGGAAAGCAAAGCGGGACACGCCAAGGCCGAAGCGGACGCGGGGAATGGAATCCTCCATTTATTTTTGCATTGACATTATCGTTATCCAACAGACGTATGTATCGTACACAGAACTGATTTCCACAGTACACGAAGCTGATTTCAATCATAGAACACAAGCGCGCGAAGTTCTATCGACTCGCGGAGTGGAGCGCCTTTAGGTGTTGCAGGGTCGCTGAACGCTGTGTGGGGAGTGAAGAGCGCGATACTGGAAAAAGGTGAGTCTACGTTAAGACATTCAGCTGTTGGATTTCGCTCACCTTCCATCCTGTAGGGAATCGTAACTTCCGCATGATTCAGTTGATTGACGGAGAACACCAAGACGCGACACTCACCATTTGATCAGAACCAGTTCTTCAGGCGCGACACCGGAGAAATAGGTCCACTTTTGGTTCGGGTTGTATTTCACCCCGAACGTTTCGCCCTCGCGGTTGGGGTACACTAACGTCACGGGCAGGACGTCTTTCGATGGATCAACGCTACGGAAGTCGCACAGCGCCAACGGCCAGTCGAACGCTGGGTGGGAGATCGGGCGCCACAGATTGATAATCTGAAAGCGATGCTTCAGCAGCTCCGGGACGTCCTCAGCGGGGAGATGACGGTGCACGCGGTCCACAGCAGACTTGTTCGTTTGGTCGATATGAGTCTGAGAGACGGGCTGTCGTCTGTTTGGGGAATCGTCGATCTCGTTGGGCCGGCGGCGGCGAATGGCTGGGGAACACAGTTCAATCTATTTGGCAGTGCAAGACGACGCGCCAACGTACTGTGGTCGAACAAGACAACACGGCTCGCCCCCGTGAGTTGCTTGATAAGCTCAATACTCTCCGGGTAGTATTCCTTCTCTACTTCGGCATCGTTCGCGAATGATGTGTGCTTGGCAGGGTGCTTGAAGAGCTGGAATCCAGCTGTGTCGAGGGTCGCAGCGGACTCGTTCCCCCGAAGGTTGTGGATCTGGACTTGGTGGGATTCAAGGGTGAAATTTCTGTCTCGAATTCCGGTCTCCGTTTTCGCGTTTATGCTCTGGTATGCCCGAGTGCCGTCTTTCGGGGGAACAAAGAAATCGAGGGTGCCAGTGGTGATAGACGGAGTAGGTGCGGCCATTGAAGGAGAGTTTACTCATGGAATGCTGCAGCTCGGCCTATATACCTTGCAGTGACGCAATTTGTGCGTGCTGGCTGGAGTCCTGACTAACCCCGGGGTCAGTTGACAATCTCCATGATTTGTGAGGCAAAGTTAAAGGCGAGCAGATAAAGTAGGGCTTAGTTAATAGCCTCGCCTTTGCGGTGGTCGCGCTATGAGTACATATGGATAGGTTCCGTTCGGTTTCCGTTTATTCACAGTGATGCCTATGCAGTAAAGCTGGAGATCTATAGAGATTCTCGGCCTGGAACGGCTTTGTGTAAGTATTCAACTACATTGTGGGTCACCTCAAGGTAATCTACGGATCGCATGGTGCTAGACCACTGGCGAGAATTATCGAGTTCGGGCTGTCGTTCAACATTACAGTCCACCACATAAAACTCGTCGCACGTTTCAGATCTTCGTCCCGGCTGAATATTTCCGTACAAATCCCAAGGCCAAACCGATCGAAAACACGGAAGTTGAACCAAGACCCCTATGTTTCGTTTGCGTTTGTGTTCCGTCGAGATTGCCGGGATCACTAATGAGTGATCCTTGCGCTGATGCGCTTCAGCGTTCTGCGTGAAACTTGGAGTAAAGCTACAACCATGCCTCGGTGGATGTCGCCGACGTGTGCTCAAAATCTCACAAATCCCGAAAGCTCAGGCAATCACGCTCTCAGTCATCCAGCGGCCTCGGGTTTAAATTTGTCAGCCAGCAGAAATCAGCACGCAAGAACCGGCAACTGTGGCGTGCCTCCCGGACAGACGATTTATATAGCGCTGCCAGTGGGCAACCAGACAAGCTTCCTCCCACCAAAGTTTTCAAATGGGCGCTCCAACCCCTTCCGGTACGACTGCCACCCTTAACTTTTCCGTACCACCGAAAAATGGTGCACGCGCATATGTGAACATCAATGACCCAAGTGACTCGAACTACGGCCGCGAGGCTCATGAAGTCCAAATCCACAACCTCCGAGGGAATGAGTCCTCTGCGACTCTGGACACGACTGGATTCCAGCTCTACAACCATCCTGCAAAGCACACCGCTTTCACGAATGATGCCGACGTCGAGAAGGAATACTATCCAGAGAGCATCGAGCTGATCAAGCGCCTCACGGGTGCAAGCCGCGTTGTCTTATTCGACCATAGTGCGTGGCTTCTTCGAGTTAGCTTTCTGAATTCTGGGTTAACGTACCTTGTCCAGCTATTCGACGCCGTCGCCCGGGTCAGACAGATAACAGCCCACAAAAGCGCCAGCCGGTCCCTCAGACTCACATCGACCAAACCAACAAGTCCGCAGAAGCCCGAGTTTACCTTCATCTCCCTGCTGAAGACGCTCCGGAACTGTTGAAGCATCGGTACCAGATCATTAATTTATGGCGGCCGATTTCCCATCCCGCGGACGACTGGCCGTTGGCGCTGTGCGACTTTCGCAGCGTTGATCCGTCGAAGGACGTCCTACCAGTTGCACTGTTGTACCCCAACCGCGAGGGCGAAACGTTTGGGGTGAAATACAACCCGAACCAGAAATGGACTTACTTCTCGGGTGTAACGCCTGAAGAGTTGATTCTAATCAAATGGTGGGTCTCAGTCGATGCACTTATTTCACGCGAACTTCCACTCATCCCAAATTTCCAGTTTCGATTCCCTTCAGGACGGGAGGTAGGCAAATAATACAATTGACTTCGCCCTTGCTGATTTTAGCCTTCAGTGTTGCGCTTTACACCCCTCACACTGCGTTCAGTGACCCTGCCACTCCGGAAGGCACTCCACTCCGCGAGTCCATAGAGCTTCGCGCGCTTGTGTTCTACGACTAATCCGGCCCTGTATATGCTTGTACATTATGAGTTCCTTTGATGGCACGGTTCAACTTGCGTGTTGGAGAATAAATAAATAGATGTTTAAATTTTGAAACCAAGTTCATCCATACATAAAGACAGGAGAACATCAGCGACACCATCCCGGTCAATGTGCTGTCGGTCAACGATGCGCTGTCGAGATACCGGACCGTATGCAGATGAGAATCTAGTCGGGGAGTGTCGGATCAATGAGGATGTTCACAAATCCCATGAACAGTATAGAGCACCCTTGCAGCAAACTGAGTAAGAACAAACGGCATGAAAGACCACGTCACTCACCAGATGCGAGGGCAACACCCCCGATCCAACTCACATTAAGCCGCTCTAGATCTGACGGGAGTAAATCGATGGCGTTGTACGCATGTTTCCCGAGGGAGAAGACGGAGCTGTTGCATATACACCTGTCGAAGACGCTGCTGAATTGGAAAAGGCACGCCAGAACGATCCAGATAGCATTCATAGACGCAAGAACTTTCCCGATCCTGCGAAGGAGGATAGAAATCGTTCCAAATATGCGGGTCGACTTGGTGTGGATATAGCGACCTTTGTGCGTCGCCGTGAACGTGGAATAGTGAGCCAAGATGCTCGATGAAACGAGCATCATCCAAACGACGGTTGAAACAAGGCCGTAAATGAGATAACTACCAACACGACAGCCAATCCCTGGATCGCAATAAGTAGAGCCTGGTTTCGAGTAAGAAGATGGAGATGAAAGCGAGCCTTTGGTTGGTACGAAATAAGATCCTACAATTGCTGCGCCCACTGTACCTAGACCAGATGAGCTCGTAATGGCCGAGTGTGGGAAAAACAGAAGGCCCACCCCAGGTCAAACCAAGCGCCATCATGGACGCGAGCAAAAATCGGGACATGATTCCAGGACCCCAGCGAGGTCGGCGATGAGAGGTTTCATCAAGAAGGAGTGCCCAAGATTTCATAGCGGGCTCCATATATGCCGCGACCTGAGGGAGGGAACCACTACGATTCGCGGGTCGCACCCGAATATTTCGGTCGCCGCTCTGCCACGCCGTGCTAGAATCCACGGGTTGATGACTGTCGGATTTTTCGGAGGCCTCGCGGAAAGCGGCATATACATCTTCTACAGCCAGTGTCCACGGGATAAAACGCGCATAGTTAAACACCGGCGCAGAGCAATATTCGTCGCTGTGAATGGCGCCGCCGCCTTTTTTGAGCGATATGGCATGTCTGTTTGAGAGTTCCGATGCGCGAGTAGGCTGCCCGTTTGGAGTTGCAACGTAGGCTAGTTCGTTGGCCCTTCGAATAGCTTCTTTCACGCGGTCGTGGTCGCATTTTGGGCTGATCTGGAGCCACGCCACGACGATAGGAAGTAGCCAGAGAAAGACGGAACCTACAGCTTGACCGTTCGAGTTGAGAGTCGAGTAGGTGACTACACCGCCTGCAATAGGGCGTAGATCCTGAGCTCATTTCAACGAGTACATATTGCTCACCCGTGAACGAGTCAACCTACCACAAAAGAGGTGAGAGTCAGAGACACCGAAGCCTCCCTGGAAGAGAGTAAATCACCACCGTGAAGAAGTACGCCAGAACAACCCATATTATGGAGGCGACTGCCGCTATCGACCTGTTTATTCATTCCAACGGTCAGCAATGGTGAGAATCAGGAATCAACCAGAAAGCGAACCATGTGTGCACATAATTCAACCAAGCCTCTAGCTCCGCCCAAAATTCATCGTTGGCATGAAGTACCACGAGCGAAGCCAGCAGCGAATCTTCAGTATCCACATGCAGCGGAGACTGCTGCAGGCTGCTCAAGATCTTGATAGCATTTCGAACATTTGGGTAGCTGAGATGTGAAAATCGCTCCGCGATCCAGTGTCCATTTAGCACGGTCAATGCCAAAGAGTATGCTGCTAGAGTCGGGGATCCAACACTGAGTAGCATAGAAATGAGATTGGCCAATCTGGTCCTCGCTCCGAAGGGCAGTTGTGAAACTAGCGCGAGATATGCTGCCAGTGAAGCTTGTTCATTTCAGCCTGTAGTTTCGGACCGAAATTAAACCCACGTAAAAGCCATGCACTGAGCATACATGAGCTTGTGATTTGACCAGCATATTGGATAAGAGACGCACGTAAATTGTTCAGAGAATATATTCCAATCAAACGCCTCGGATCCAGATCCACATGCTCTGATGCACAGGCCGTATGTGATTGCAGTCGCTTCAGAAATGTTGCTCACAGGGTGGCCTGAATTGTCTGTTCCACCGACTGTTCCCCATTGACCGCTTCGCACCTCCTCGAGGCAGACACTGAAATTAGTACTAGCCAAGGCTGAGGAAAAGAGGAAGGAATAGACGAAGCAAGTCGTGCGGAACACAAAACCAGGCCGCACTGGTCAAAAAAAAAGTACAGTCAGTGATTCGTTGGGCTTTGGCTGTTACTCACTGGCAGCTCAACCGGGGCGGACAAAAAAAGGTGTCCGGTTAGCTTCTCGACTCGTTTATAAACCTTGTGCCACGCCCTCGAACTCAGCTTCGTTATCTGCAGACAGGTGGCACTCGCGTGTTGGTCAAAAATCATCTCAGCTTAGGTAAATCTAACTTCGCCGTGCATTGTGCGAAGGAGGGCTTTTCGCTGAGACATCACTGGGTAGTGGAATGATTGGGAGCATCGCTGACGCTTTCAAGTGAAAGTCTTTGCACTTATTCGAAAATTGATGCGCCGGTTGTACTGCCACTGATGCGCCATCAGCTACGACACCAAGAGCATGAATTAGAGGTTATACGGTTCGAGACGTCGCACGCATCGAGGTTGGGGTCGTATGTAATCATCCGCAAGAACGCTCTCCGCCGAGGGAGAACCTTCCGAAGGGGGACGTTCACGTCTATCTCTACCGGGACCTCCGGGACCAGCGAATGGCCAAGTAGGCAGATAGCATATTTCCTGCGCATCATAAGCCGAGTCCTGGGATCGTGGGTACATACTTACCTCAAAGCTGCACTCTGGCCGACACTTGATCCACACGCTCCAATCGAGCCAGGCCATCAAATTATCCACTGCGGTCATCCATTTACGCACAAGGGCCGTGCCGTCGTGCTCAATCGGGTCCTCGACGGAGAGTTCGTCGTCCAGGCCCGC
This sequence comes from Mycena vitilis, assembly GCA_029203975.1. Lineage (NCBI taxonomy): Eukaryota > Fungi > Basidiomycota > Agaricomycetes > Agaricales > Mycenaceae > Mycena > Mycena vitilis. The sequence goes on from JARGYF010000069.1 coordinate 106,719, forward strand.
GGCAACGCCTTCCGCCCAGAGGGCCACGACGACACGGCAGATCTCGCGATTCGTCTCTTCCACCGCGTTGAGGAGGAGCGTCTCCGAGGCGGTGAATTTGTCGGAGAGATGCGCGCTGCGCCGCATGTATTCCGTGTGCGACGTTGCGCAGAATTCGTACACTGGCGCAGCCCACGCGTTCCCCGCGCCAGATTTCGGGACGACGCCGTGCAGGGTGTACGGCGTCAGCATAACACGGAACTGTTTAATCGCATTCTTGGCCACTACGAGCGCATCGTCCAAAGTGGCATTGAGCACGTATTGCACCATCTCGAGCCGATCGGCGTAACGGTCCACGATGACCTTGTAGAGGGTGTCCCAATCGACGCCGCTGCCTGGCGGAAGTGGTGCAGTGTACGCCTCGGTGAGCCGGGCCATGACAGCGGCGATATCCTCGGAGGTGATGCCCAGCAAGCGGTGGTCCCATCGTTCTATATCAAAACGTTTTGCGACAAGGCTGGGGACAAGGGAGGTGTCGTAGAAGGATACAAGCCGGGTGAGATCCAGCTTAATTCGCCTGTCGCCCGGGTAGCGATTGTGCCATGAGCCAGAGTTGATCACTTCGAGAGATGATGAGGTAGCAGCGAAAGGACCGTCGGAAAGGGAGTTGTTCGTCTCCGTGAACGTCTCTTGCGGTCGACGACCAGGTCCACCAGGACGAGGAGGCCCCCCTCGTCCATTCAGGGCCAAATTGGCCATGGCAACGATATCCACACCGGCAGTAAAGTCGCAGAGCATGATTTCGCTACGGTGGGTCGTCAGCCAGAGGCACTTGAGATGAGAAGTAGCTCACAAGTCCATTTCCATTCTGTCAAAACATGAGCAATGCGTGCACACAGAAAGAGCAGATACACCCACCGAACATAGCCGTCGATACCAAACGGTCTCCCCCAGGCGCAGAGATCGAGAATACGCTGCCTCTCATCGAAGAAGCGATCCGGGCAAACCTGACCCCACCCCACCACATCTTGGGTGTCCATTGGCCCGTCTTTCATCTTCGCTGCACTGGAGCCATCGAAGTACAGCACCTGCAGAGGGCGCGAGGTGATGAGAGTGAGGTCCGTCTCAGCCGAGCCACGGCAGAACAAAAACGAGTGCTCGGGATCGGTCCCTATCCAATCAGGGCCACTGGGGAGTTTTGCATCGCTGCGGCCATGATATAGGAGCGTGCCGGCGGGAACCATACCAGGGACGATATTGTGCCCTGGGAGTGACGGTGAGCCCTGGAAGAGCTGGAAGGAGTTGTCATACCATTACGGTAACGCGTGTTGGGCCAATGCTGCAAAAAAGAGCTGACGGTATCGAAAACCAGGTGCCCAGTCGCGTTGATATTTGGCGTATCATTGAGATCCCACGAGTCCTTTGGCGGCGTTGCGAAGACAGAGCTGGGTGCCCGCAAAGGGACCTGAGCTGCTTCAGAGAATTGTGTCCAGATGGCCAGGGCAACGCTGGTAAAGGCTGCCTGGCGCATTTTGGATGTGGATTGTCGTTGTCGGTACTAAGGAGAGTATCTCTTTATCTCGTTGATCACCGTGCGCAGTCTCCGAGACATCGGCCAACTTTCCGTTTATAGATGTTCATGGTGTCCTTGGATTCTTGGAACCAGTAGAGGCGCGCACTTCAGTTCCTATGCTGAGGACAAGGACGGCAATCTCGACATCCCAAGCGTTGTCTATCCCGGTGTTCGCATTCGATGAAATGGGTACACGCATGCCTCAGAGACGGTACTTGGACCTGAATACTCATACATGAAAAACGTGCTGAGCACTGAGCGCAGAGCAGTCGCGGGGAGCGCAGGTCATGGTGGTTTGAGCTTGAAAGCGGGAATGCTTGGGCGACGCTCCGTTCCGAGCTTTGTCAGCAAAGCTAAATATTGCCATGCACTTCTCCAAGACGTACACGCAGCTTCTGCAGGAGCTGCCGCCAGAGCTTAGTGAGAGTTGCATCCAATACCGCCAGGTAGCCCGCAGTAATTCACCATTCGCATTTCTGACCGTTTCCACAGCTCAAGAAGCTCATAAACCAGCTTGTAACTGAGTTAGCGTCCTTGGGCCTCGGACCTGATGTCCTGCACGATCTCCTGCAATCCGGGAAAGGAAAGGGAAAAGAAACGCCCACGCGCGTGGAATACGAACTCAACCGCGACTCGGGCCACATCGAACCGCGTCTGCGCCTGTGGATCGAGCCCCCAGATGCTCCGCCGCCGCCGAGCCGCATAGAGGAAGTCGGTGAGGAAGAAGAACCGGAGACCGCAGCGCAAGTCCCCCTGCTCTGGGCGCTCCAACGACGCGGAATGGATGTTGCAACACCTCCAAACGGCATTATGGAAGGTGACGGCGCGCCAGTGCCAGTGGATTACGGCAATAAGCAAGGCAGCAAAGTCGAAATCGTGATCCCCCTAGTCTCGGACTCGGCCTTTTTCGAGCTCCTCTACACGGCGCTGCAGGCTCTCTCGGACCATCTCCTTACAATACATGACCAGTTCCTGGGAACGCTCGCAGACTTGACGAAATCGGTGTCCGATTCTGCACGACCTGTCTCCTCGACGTCCCCTGGATTCAAGGTGCTCTCGGGTCTGAAGACGGATGCGGGTGGTGTGCGTGTAGATGCGTCGAACAAGAAGGTGTGTGTTACTTTCACTTTCACTAGGCTATGTTTCTTATAACATTGGCACCCAGAGTGATTTATCTTCATGGCGGGAGATATTTACACTATACGTGGAAGCGGAGATATTCGAGAGCATCAGCGAGCATGACCGTGGGGAGCGTACGATTGAGGACTCCGAAGCCCGATTGAAGCATTTCGCCGAGCGGGTGACGGTTCGCGGGCTCGGCGACGGCCGCAAGCTGAAGCTAGCGCAGAGCCGGAAAGCTCTGGAATCATTTCTCCAGCTCAACCTCTTTATCCTGAACGTCAAGAAGGTCTTTGTCTTATTCTGAGTCTGCCTCCGCTGACATCTTTGTGTGCCTGTAGTTTGAGCTAGCCAACGCGGAGGCGACACGCAAGATCCTCAAGAAACACGCGAAGCGCACCGCGCTCCCCGTGAAGGACTCCAGCAATACCACCCCCCTCGCCCTACTCCCCGCAAATAACACTTCGCTGCCAAGAATTTTGGTGCAAGAGCTCGGCACGACATTGCTCCCTATCATACCTTCGCTGGACGATTATGCATGCCTCATATGTACGAGTATAGCTTTCAAGCCGATACGTCTCTCCTGCGGGCACTTGTTCTGCGTACGCTGCCTCGTCAAGATGCAGAAACGTGGCAATTCGCAATGTCCTATGTGTCGCGCGCCGTGCGTCCTCCTGGCAGACCGATGTGCGTTGCTGTTTCTGCGTTTCTCTGCTCGTGCTCACGCCGTTTCATTAGCGAACGTGGACTGGGCGATGCTCAATTTCATGCGCGACTGGTTTCCCGAGGAGGCTGCCGTGAAACTTCGCCAGAACGAGCGTGAGGCTGCACAGGAGCAGATGGTGGAGCTTGGCCTGGATCCAAACGAGCGATGTATCGTAATGTGATGAACAGGTCGGGGGAGAGGTCTTAACTTTATTCGCTTTGTATTCACTGCTCAGTCCTTATTCATGCTAAAACTATCTTTATGATCTATATTTCGGAATACATAGTTAATACACAGTCCGTAGCCTTGCTATGATGCATCGTCCTTTCCACCGCTCAGACTCCTGAAGAACTCGGCATAAGCGTGGTCGACGTCGAACAGCAACTGAAGGGAGTCAGGGTGGAAACAATAGACGACGGATGGGCAGACCTACTTGTCGTGATTGTTCTTCGGTGATTTCTTCCGACGCCTTCATGGCATTGAGTGTAATAAGCCTTCATGAAGATTCGCCGTAAGCAGCCTAAAAATGGCGATGGGACAGAGATCATACCATGAAACCATGCGGCTCCGGCCCTCCCAATCCTTGCTGCCCTTGAATCGGGCGTACCCAGTGACAAGGTCCTGCAATATCGGATGCAGCTGGTCTTTGGCGCGCAGCCGCAGCTTAAGCGCGTCCATGAAGGTGATGAAGCTCTGAAACGCAAGGTGAGTCAGCGAAATCCGAGAACTAGGAGCCTACCTGTGTCGTCTCCGCCACCCATTTGCCGGTTTCCGGTCCCGCCTCGCTCGAGTGCTCTACAGTCGCAGGCACACCCACCTTTAACCGGTGGAGCGCCGCCGGATGGTCCATCTGGCGCGTAAGATAGATATTTAGGAAACGAGAGACCTCAATACGAGAAGACTGACGCGATAGCGGCTCATGAACTGGTCGATAGAAGGGACATCGTCGCCGACTAGCTTCAGCATGGTCTTGTACTGCGACAGCAGCCGGGTGCATGCTGGAGAGTATCTCTTCCGCACGCCTTAGCTTAGCGCGGGACAGAGCACAGACAGACGCACTCTGCCGAGGTGATTGAATCGCGGACGTAGGCACGCTCGAGGTAATCCAGCGCGACAACGATTCCGAATAGGGTGGCGAGAAGATTGGATTTCTCGCGTTCGGCATTTGTGGTATACAGTCGCACTTCTTCATCGAGAGAAAAGCCAGACATGACAGATCGTTGCCTGCGATAGACTGTACACGCTGGTTCAAGGAAATAAGAGAACAGAGGCCGTATTTGTTCCATAGTACAACGGCCCGTGAACCAAACATCATCCTGATCAATCTGGTCACGGGAGGTCAATCATAAGCAAACAGACGCGTCGTCTTCAAGACGCGTCACTCGTCGAACATGATGCAGGATCGCGACCAACAGACTTGATAGTAAGCTGGAAGCGCCGCACCTTATAAGATTATGCCACCTTGAATCCAACTCAGTGGCCCGCGATTGCTGGACCTCTTTGGTCACTTCCCAAGTTCCAACCGATCCGTTGTGGGTTGTGGGCTGATCGAGATTCGACCTGGATCCACCTACTTTGCCATAGCACAGGTGTTTAATGCCTGAACAATGCGCCAAAGATAGAACACCTTTGTCGAAGCGGCCCATGGCCAAAACCGGTAATAGAGGTTGCAAAGCGTCCCCTCCACTGAGCCAAAGCCACCGCACATCAAATGCCACCCTCAGGCCGGATGCTATATAAGCCGACATAGTCTCAATTTGGCTACTTCACTTCTCCACCTGCCCTCGCCGTCTCTTCCTGTACCTTTATCTTCCTATTGGGCTTCCACTCTCCCTCACTCTTCATCATGTCTACTCTCCAACTCATATTGGACACGACAACCGCCTACAAGCTATGGTCATGGGATAACGGAAACATGCACTACACAGCGCAGGTTGTTAGACGCCTGAAAAATCGCGTCTACATGGCCCGCATTGGCGCGCCGGGCAGGGAACCGACGGACGTTATTGTTGCCAAAATTGCCCGCGGGCAGGAGGAGGTTGAGGAGATGGAGCGCGAGGCGGGATTCTATCACCACCAACTGAAGGACCTCAACGGCGTTGTGGTTCCGAAGTGTTATGGCTTCTACACCGCCAAGACACAGGGCACACCGAGCTTCGGTTGTCTCTTGCTCGAGTATTGCTCGGGGCCACCTGTCGAGCCGAGCCGCCTCCCGGACTACAAGTCAGTGCTTTGTTCACGTATGATCCAGGTGGCAATGAGCTAACAATCTTTTTCAGTCACAAGGCCATGCGTGCTGCGTATGCACTTCACAAGGCCGGAGTGCTCCACGGAGATTTGCTTGACGCGCATCACTTCGTTCCCATGGGTCTCGACGTCCGCATCGTCGACTTCAGCGTCGCCGTCTCCCACAAGTGTGTCAGTGGGCTCTCGAAACGCGCCGAAGGCCACGGCTGCCACCGCGTCTGTGGCTGCCCAGAATTAGCCAGCCTAGAGGGCGTCTGTACTCGATGGTAGAGATATATTTTTATAACACACTAATGTTGTAGCCTTAGACTTAGACCCATCTCATACCCGCTATATACCATCCTCATTATCAATCTTGTCTCTGCAGGTGGACGTGCCTGACAATTTCTGAATGAAAATCAATCAGATCACGTCGGTCAATCAGCGGTGTGCTTGGGACCCCGACGATCATGGGGAAATCTGGGGAAATCCATCGCCTTCTTCCCGTACCATTCATTTCATATGCTTCGAATGATCAAAGTACCGGCGCATTCTTCTCACAGTCACAAACATCAGGCGGTAGAGTGAAAAAAAGAACGAACATCTCGCAGTACCGTACCTTGTGCCCTCGGCTCTTTCCACGGAAATAATCGTAATCGCGATGATGAAGTTGCCATCGAAGTAATTTTGTACCCGCTGAGAATTTCATGCTGTTTTGAAAGGCAAACGTTTTCAAGTTAACATCTGGTTGTCCGAGACCATTGAGTCCGCTGGGATCAATTCCACCGTGGAATTCCACCTGGAATTTTTTGATGCGCCGGGTAGAAATGATGGCCAGAATTCCACGTAGACAAATATGATCGGACGCGTCAAGACGCGTAGAATTGATGGTGGATTTTCAAGGTGAACCGGTTCGCTGCAGACGCGTCGCGACGGGCTGCGACGCGTCACCCACTTTCTTGCCTCCTTGCCTCCCCCTCCATGAGGCTGCACGAGATCTCTGCCTCTCTGCTCCGCTTCCCCGACCTCCAGGCTCAGCCTCTGAGTTATCACGGTTTAACTCAGTTTCTCCGTTTCGCGTCTCTTGCTCGGCAATGTATTTGCATTTCAGCAGGTCAACAATAGGAGCTCCCCTCCTGTGCTTCCTCCTGCTGTTCTGGAATCGATCGTAGCGGCTCTCGGTGTCTCAGATACTCACTGAGTTGGTGATACAGACCTGTTGGGCTACTTCGAAGGAGAATGCCTGCGACCACTAAGCTATCTTCGTGAGTCAGGAGGGAATTCTTGAATACAGTGATGCTACTCTTGGTGGAGGTGTTATATCCATGCAACCACGCCCCTATCACCTCCGGTCAACTCCGGTCATCACCGGTTCCGGTCTTAACCGGAACCGCTCTCACGCATCCGCGACTTGCGCGCGGAACGGGTTTTTACGCAATGAAGGATTACTGAGCGTTTCCCGTTTATCCGTTTTCTTTATTGTCTCTGAACTCATGTTTTACTTCTTCATCTCCATTAGTCCACTTGCTATTGTTGCGCTTGGACCATCATGATATTTCCTTATATGTATTCACAATAAACTTACTTAGTATAAATACTTCTTTACAACGCATGTATTCCTCAGTTTGATTATAAACGTTCTTAGCCTCTCTCGCTTTGCTCTGAGTCGTTTCCGGTTTACCTTCCGGTCCTCTACGTCGTATCTGCCTTCCGGTCTTGACCGGACTTCAGCACCAGGTAGTACGTACGCCCAGCTCCTCTGTGGCGACTACGATATATCATCCGGCACTTCGCTAATCCCTTTCCGGTTCTCATATCCGGTCCCGGTTCCGGTCTTCTACCGGAACTCTCGTCTCTCCCCCCACTCGTCGGCTCGGTATATAACAGTATAATCAAACTCACCTACCTGGCTTGCTATGAGTCACAATCTCCCATTCACTCCTGTTCCCAACGCTCCTCTTCGTGACGCTCCCCCCCGTGAGCGCCGCGAATCTCGCTTCCATTCCCAGATCGTTCCCCTCACTCCACCAGTGCTCACTACTTCCGGTGCACTTTCCGACCACCGTCGTTCATCCCACAACGACCCGGCTCACTTTCGCTCTCGGGTTACTCCTCTGCCGTCGGTAACTCCGGTTCACATTCCGGGCCTAGTTACCAACCCTCGGACTCCAGAGAACCCTTCCCGCTATCCGGTTTCTCCTCATCCCAGAATCTTCGACGACCGTCCTATTCCTTTCATGACGGCCCATATCGAGGAAGTCGACGAGGACGAATATGCGCAACCTGCGAATGTTCCGGTCACCCCTTCTCCTGCGCCCGCTGCGTCAGGCGAACCCGCTCATGCTTCTGCGCCTCCCAGTCATCAATCCGGTTCCGAACCGCCTAGTCCTCACTCTTCTCGTCCCGGATCCCCGGGAGGAGGTAGTGGTGGGGGCGGCGGGGGCGGAGCTGGAGGTGGCGGGGGTGGTGGCGGAGGTGGCGGTCCAGGTGGTGGTCCTCCAGGTCCTCCTCCCCCTTCCGGCGGCGCCGGGGGCGGTGGAGGCGGTCATGGTGGAGGTGGCCCTCCTCCTCAAGCTTCCGGTCGTCAACCGGAAGGCACTGAGGATGCCCTTCTTAGGGAAACGGTCCTTACGTTCCGGGACGCCATGCTCATGTTCGCTCAGAACCAGTCTCGCCCTCCTCGCTCTAGTCGTTCGAACCTCCGTAATCCGGACACGTTCGATGGATCCGACCCTTCCAAACTCTCGTCGTTCCTCACCCAGTGCTATCTGCATTTCGCAGAGCGTCCCACCGACTTCCAACACGACGACGATAAGATTCTTTACATCATCTCTTATCTTCGTGGGACCGCTCAGCAGTGGTTTGAGCCCAACCTCTACGACGACTCCGGTTTCGTTCCGGACTGGGCCGGAGACTTCCCCATCTTTCAGCGGGAGCTTCAGGACAATTTTGGTCCTCAGGACCCTGTCGGCGACGCTGAGGATTCCATCCGGTCTTGCCAGATGAAATCCACGGACACGATCATCTCGTACACCATCCAGTTCGACCGCCTCGCTATTCTCACCCGCTGGGGCGATAACGCCCTCCGGTTCCAGTTCTATGAGGGCCTGCCTCGTCGCATCAAGGACGAGATGGCCCACCGGGACTATGTCAACACGCTTCCGGGCATCAAGCAGATCGCCCGGCGCATTGACGCCCGGTACTGGAAGCGCGAGGCAGAGAAGACTCGTGAACGTGAACGCGAGAAGCATTCTTCCGTTCAAGCCACGACCGGAAATTCCGGTCACAACTCCGGCGGCCAGAAGGGCAAGAAGAAGTCTTCGTCTTCCCCTTCTGCCAATCCCGCTCCCACTTCCAACTCCTCGCCTCCTTCCGGACAAAATCCACCGTCCGGGAAGACTTCCGGTCAGCCTAAGGCTAGCGGCTCCGGCTCTAAAGCCAAGCCCTACGCCGACAAGTTAGACGGCTCCGGGAAGATCAAGCAGGAGGAACGGGACTGCCACATGAAGTTGAATCTCTGCATGTACTGCGGAGGTGCTGGCCATACGGCTACGGACTGCAAGAAGCGCCCTCCTGCCGCTCAGGCTAAGGCTGCTACCGTTGCTCCGGGAGCACCCGCTGCGGAGTCGAAAAAAGTCTAAGCAGCTCGGATACCTCTGCACCCGGTCCGAGTTGCGTTGACTCCAGGGTGCTTCCCGAGGTCCGTCTCAACGCGTCCACTCTTTCTCCTAATGCCCTTTACGTTGATCTCGATATCTCTCCTTTCCGGCCAGACGCTCCGGTTTCTGAGTCGGATTTATGTTCAACCATACTTCCCTCTGTACTCTCCCAAATTGCCGCGGGATTCATCTCCCGCTTGCGGACACTCGTCGATTCCGGTTCTTCTCATTGTTTTATATCTGTGAAAGTCTGCGAATTGAATGGTTTTTCTCCGTATGCGGTAGATCCGGTTAGACTCCGGTATCTCGACGGCTCTTCCTCCATCATTAATCGGCAAATCCGCCTCCTAATCCGCTTTCCTTCTGGCGAAGTCCACCCTATGGAATTCTACGTCACCCGTCTTGACTCTCCTTGCGATCTGGTCCTTGGATACAACTGGCTCACCCGCATTAATCCGTTGATTAACTGGTCTGACGCCTCTATCTCTTTCCGCTCCAACTCTTCCGGAGTCTCTGTGTCGACACTCCCGGCAGCTATGCCGGATCCCGTCTTGGTAGTTCCGGTTACGGACGAGACGCTCCCGGAAATTCCGGTCGATGCGCCTACACCATCTCCCCCGACGTCTTCGCCTTCTCCAGCTCCTTCTATGGAATCCGGTCCTTCTATGGACGTCCCGGAGGCCTCTGCGCCTCGTCCGTTCTCTTCACCCCCGCTTGTGTCGCTTGTTTCCGCCGCGGCCTACTCCGCCATCATTCGAGACAAGGGTGCTGTTCAGTACACCCTTCGTGCTTGCCCCAAAGACGACATTGAGGGTCGTGCAGCTGCCGCTGACGATCCGGACCTTTCCGGTCTGCCACCGGAGTATCATGACTTCGCTGACGTTTTCTCTGAGCAGGAAGCGTACAATCTTCCTCCTCATCGAGAGTTCGACCTCAAAATCGAGACTAACGAAGGCGAAGTCCCTCCGGTCGGTCATGTCTATTCCCTTTCCCAAGCTGAACTTGCCGCCCTTCGAGAGTTCATCGACAAGAATCTGAAGTCGGGTTTCATCTACCCGTCTCGCTCTAGTCACGGCGCTCCTATTCTCTTCGCCAAGAAGAAGGACGGCTCTCTCCGGCTTTGCGTCGATTATCGTGGGCTTAACCGGATCACGAAGAAGGATCGCTATCCGCTTCCTCTGATCGCGGACCTGCTCGATGCACCTGGGAAGGCACGTATTTACACTAAACTCGATCTCCGGCACGCTTACCATCTTCTCCGGGTCGCACCGGAGGATGAGCCCAAGACTGCTTTTCGCACTCGCTATGGTTCCTACCAGTTCCGGGTTGTACCGGACGGCGTCACCAATGCCCCGGCTGCCTTTCAGCGCTTCCTTAACACGCTCTTCGCCGACTTGCTGGACGTCAACGTCATCGTATACTTGGACGATATCCTCATCTACTCTGACGACGACTCTCAGCACACGGCTCATGTGCGAGAAGTGCTCCGGCGCCTTAGGGAGGCCGGCCTGTACTGCAAACTCCCTAAGTGCGAGTTCAGCGTTACCACCTGCGAATATCTTGGCTACATCCTTTCCCCTGACGGCTTCCGGATGGCTCCGGACAAGATTGCGGCTGTCGTCGACTGGCCGACGCCCCGGAAGGTCAAGGACATTCAGTCCTTCCTTGGCTTCGCCAATTTCTATCGACGATTCATCTATAACTACTCCGGCATCACTATTCCTCTTACTCGCCTCACCCGGTCCAATACCCGGTGGGATTGGTCGGAGGCTTGCCAGGAGGCGTTCGACACTCTCAAGCGGGCCTTCACAGAAGCTCCGGTTCTCCACCATTGGGTTCCGGGTCGACAGATCACTGTCGAAACCGATGCTTCTGACTACGCCACCGCCGCCATCCTCTCTATCGAAGGCGACGACGGTGACATTCACCCCGTTGCGTTCCGGTCCCGGACTCTTGGTCCTGCGGAACTCAACTACGACACGCACGACAAGGAACTCCTTGCGATCTTTGACGCCTTCACCATTTGGCGTCATTACCTCGAGGGCTCTACCTTTCCGGTCGACGTTGTCACGGACCACAAGAACCTGGAGTACTTTGCGACGACGAAGATGCTTACTCGTCGTCAAGTACGGTGGTCCGAATACCTTTGCCACTTCAATATGGTAATCCGGTTCAGGCCCGGAAAGCTTGGAGGCAAACCGGATGCGCTAACTAGACGATGGGACGTCTACCCTAAAGAGGGGGATAGCACTTACGAGCGGGTGAATCCTCACAATTTTCGCCCAATCTTTTCCCAAGATCAACTTACCGCATCGCTCCGGGCTACTTATCTCGAGGAAATCGTTCTTCGAGCTACCGTCATCGTTGACTTCGAGCAGCTCCATTCCGACATTCGCGAGCACCTCAACGACGACCCCGCCGCTGTCGCCGGACTTACATCCGCGGCTTCCGGCAACCCGCGTTGGACTACTGACGCTTCCGGTCTACTCCGGCTCGATGGTCGCATCTACGTTCCTTTGGTTTCCGGAACGTCTGAAGAGTTGCGAGTACGTGTTTGCCAATACTTGCACGATCATATTCTCTCCGGTCACTTTGGACAGAATCGCACTCTCACCATCGTTCGCCGCGACTACACCTGGCCGGAAGTCCGGACTTTTGTCCGGGACTACTGTCGCTCATGTATTCTCTGCAAACGCAACAAGAAGCCTCGGCATCGCCCTTATGGGTTGCTGAAGCCTCTTCCGGTCCCACTCCGTCCTTGGCATTCGATTTCTATGGACTTCATCGAACAACTCCCCTTGTCCGGCGGCGAATTCGACACTGTTCTCGTTATCGTCGACCGGGCGACCAAGCAGGTCATTCTCATTCCTTGCGACACTCATATCGATTCCCCCGGCCTTGCTTGGCTCTTCCTTATCCACGTTTTCTCCAAACATGGAGTCCCCTCTCACGTCACTTGCGACCGGGGCTCTGAGTTCATTTCTGCGTTCTTCCGGTCACTTGGCGAACTTCTCAACATGAAGATCCACTACACTTCCGGTTATCACCCGGAGGCTGACGGCCAGACCGAGCGCATGAACCAGACGGTCGAGCAGTATATCCGGATGTACACTTCGTACCAGCAGGACGACTGGCACAAACTCCTGCCGCTTGGCGAGTTCGCACTTAACAATGCGCCCAACGCCTCGACCGGAATCTCTCCCTTCTTCGCGAACAAAGGCTACGATCCGGACATCACTATTCATCCGGAACGCGACGTCGCCGACATGTACGCCAAAGACTTCGTCGTCAATCTTCAGGATCTCCACCAGTTCCTTCGCGAGCAGATCACTTACGCTCAGGAGCGATACAAAGAGACCGCTGACCGGATCCGGATACCGGACCCGGTTCTGGAGATTGGCGACCAGGCGTTCATTTCCACCAAATACATCAAGACGAAGCGACCTACGCCCAAGTTCTCTGAGACCGCTCTGGGTCCTTACGAGGTCATCGGCAAACCATCTGCCGCCTCATATACCATCCGGCTTCCCCCCAATCTTCGACAAGTTCATCCGGTCTTTCACATTTCCCAACTCGAACCGCACGTTCCAAATCCTTTCCCCGGTCGTGAGGAACCACCTCCGGCTGCGGTTGAGGTCGTTGACGGTGACGAGCACTTCGAAGTCAAGCAGATTGTTGACTCGAAGATCGACCGGAGGTGCCGGATCAAACTCCGGTACCTTGTTGAATGGCTTGGATACGAAAACACTGACGAACAGTTCACTTGGGTTGGCGCTGACGACATTGACGCGCCGGACCACATAGATAACTTTCATCGTCGTTATCCGGGCAAACCGGGACCGGATTATTGAGTCGTTGATCCTCTTAACTCATTTCACACTCTGACTTCACTCCATTCTTTTCCGCGTTCCAAAATTTACATTGCGGCAATCTCAAGAAATATTCTATCTACTACCGGTCGATTCCGGTCCCTGACGCTAGTCGTCTTCACTCTCATCCTCCTCCTCCGGTTCCGGCGCCTTCTCTTTTCCCTTACCCTTCGGCGACTTCTTCGACGCAAGCGGCTGGTCGTCAGACTCGAGCTCGTCTTCATCGCCGTCCACCGGTACCGGTTCCGGTTCTGGACTCGTCTCCTCTCCCGACTCATCCTTCGCCTTCTTCAACCCTTCCAAGGCCTCGGCGACATCCATCGCCACCTCGAAGAACCCCCCGGGCGCCTCTCCATCAATCCCCTCGTACACCTCGAGGATCCGGTCGAAGTATTCCGGAGGCAGAATGCCCCGGTTGCCCGGAACCATCTGAATCAGTTTCTGGACCGCGACGGTCAGAAACTTGATGGTCCGGGCGTTCGCCTGGTTCAACCTCTCCTGCGCTCGCCCCTCGTTCTGGACGACGCGCATCCGGCGCCGCAAGGCCTCGTGGTTGGCGTGCAGCACGCGCATCTCATCCAGACGAGTGCGCGGCAGCACCTCCACGGGCAACGGCGTCTTGGGCGCCACGACGAGGTTCCGGACACGTCGCTGGCGACTTGGGCCAGCCTGCGAGCTCCCGGCCTGAGAACCGGAAGTCGCCTGCTCGCGCTTGAGCCGCCGCTGGTTGACGCGAGGTCCGGCTGGGACGAGGTCGCAACGCTTCTTCTTCTGGCGACACAAGTCGCACGTCCGGACGCCAGGACGACCGGAACGCACACACTTGTCGCCAGTCTCGCGACAGGCAGTGCATCCTAAAGTTCCGGTTAGTATACGTCCGGTTCCGGTCACTGCGACGCACCTTGTTCCCCCTCATGACCGGACTCCTCACCGCTACTTCCCTCGTCATCCTTCTCCCCTCCGGTCGCGGACTTCTCGCTGCCGGACTCCTCCTCCTCGCCCTCCATCCCCAGAACCTCGATTTCAGGCTCCTCCTCCTCGCCCTCAGGTTCCGGGAACTCGAGGTCGTCGTCGTCGTCGTCGTCATCATCGTCGCCCTGGTCCAACGCCGCGAGCTCACTCGTGAGCATTTGGAACCGGGCCCGGTCCTCACCAGAGGCGGTGTCGTTCTGGACCATCGCCCAGAGCCGCCGCAGCTCCCGACTGCGGTCGTCGACGACGCGCTGCTCCAACTCCAACCGGGCGCGCTTCGCCTCACGCTCGTGCTCCCGGATGTCGGCGGACGTGGCACGACGCTTGCCCTTGTCCTTGCCGGACTCCTTCTCCTCCCGGTTCTTCTCCTCGCGCTCCCTCTCCTCGCGCTCCTTCTCCTTGCGCTTCTGCTGCTTCTTCTTCTTGAGGCGGTCCCTCTTCTTCTGGTTCCGGGCGGTGTTCTTGCCCGGGCTACCGGAGCCCCCCTGGATGCTGCCGCCTTGCTGCTGTTGAGAACCGCTGGGTTGCGACGACATTGGGAGCAGAGATGGTGGTGGTCCGGTCTCAGGAAGGGTGGGAAAGTCCGGATTGCTGCGCATTGTTCAAAGTCAACATGCACGTGATCTTCCCACGCACCGCCCCAGGCGCACGGACCATTGTTCTACGGCATATCGGCATTCTGGCGCATTCTCGACTCATTCATTTTCCAACTCGACTTCACTTCCGGTTGCGGTCATCCTCCACTTCGTCCGGTCCCTTGGGGGCAAGGGACCTAAGAGGGGGATACTGTTATATCCATGCAACCACGCCCCTATCACCTCCGGTCAACTCCGGTCATCACCGGTTCCGGTCTTAACCGGAACCGCTCTCACGCATCCGCGACTTGCGCGCGGAACGGGTTTTTACGCAATGAAGGATTACTGAGCGTTTCCCGTTTATCCGTTTTCTTTATTGTCTCTGAACTCATGTTTTACTTCTTCATCTCCATTAGTCCACTTGCTATTGTTGCGCTTGGACCATCATGATATTTCCTTATATGTATTCACAATAAACTTACTTAGTATAAATACTTCTTTACAACGCATGTATTCCTCAGTTTGATTATAAACGTTCTTAGCCTCTCTCGCTTTGCTCTGAGTCGTTTCCGGTTTACCTTCCGGTCCTCTACGTCGTATCTGCCTTCCGGTCTTGACCGGACTTCAGCACCAGGTAGTACGTACGCCCAGCTCCTCTGTGGCGACTACGATATATCATCCGGCACTTCGCTAATCCCTTTCCGGTTCTCATATCCGGTCCCGGTTCCGGTCTTCTACCGGAACTCTCGTCTCTCCCCCCACTCGTCGGCTCGGTATATAACAGGAGGCGCCTGTATGTAATTCAATCTTTCTGATCTAGAGCAGCTTGCAAGTGTGCAGAATTCGCCTTCCCCTCCCAGGTGAGGACCATTCCGAACGAGTGATCCAAATTCGGTTTGCAAAGAATGTGGGATCAAATTCATGTGGAACCTGGTTGAAAAGTAGTTGGAGTGGCCAGTTTAAAGGGAGGAGGGTTGCACTGAGATATATGTACAAGAACACCGTGCAGGTTTTACTATTATGGCGCGTGCACAGGCGCAAGGAGTTGGTCTCGACGGAGAGTCAGTCAGCTCGGAGTGATCAACTTGTGAGCTCAAGATTGAGATGGCGCGCTGGAAAATATTTGGACAATGAATTTGCGAAATTGAACCTGCAACGGCAATTCGGGAAGCAACTGGTAGAGAACTCAACCGAGGTCCGGTCCCTTGCGTCCCGTTGTGTATCTTTGCGCACTGGTTCGAATTACCATCAGATGAAGTGGAAACGGCAAGCCCCTAGTCTCGCTTGTTGTCTCGATAGCTGATTTCCACGGTGGACTTTGATGGTGGAATTTCTCATCAAATTCCACCTATAATTCCACCGTGGAATTCCATCCCAGCGCATTCAAACTTCTGGGTTGTCCAGAAGAGAATTGATAGAACATGTTGAAAACCGACTGGCCGGACCGGACTCACAGATAACCATCTCGTTCCATTGCGAGTTGATTGTTAGGCTAAAACTGCGAGGACGAGAAATCATTGTTTGGTGCGCGTAGAACAGACACTCAGAGACGACTCCAGAGCGACTCCCTCAAGCTCCATTTTTCACCCCATCCGATCTCGGCCTGCAAGATGTCAGCAGGGACAGAGAAGGCGAATCAGTAGGACCACTCACTTGGTCGTTCGCTACGAGAAAAGGATACTCTTCCCGTGCCTTGCATATGTCAGAATCCCGCTTCAATGTTGCTTCGACCGACATACCGTCCTTCATTCCGCCATCCTCGACTTCCGTCTGATCGACGTCTATATAGTCGACGCTGGTACGAGACCCATGAAAAGGGCTGCTAAAACCCTTTGAAGACTTTAATTGCTTGATTTCATTGCGCGCTTCAGCCAAAGCTACGGCGAAGTTGAATTTTGGTAAGCCATCGATGTTCGAAAACCTCACCTTCTTCCACCCGTTGCAGCTCACGAACTGGGTTATTGTTCAACTTCAATTGCGAGTAACCATGGCACTTGGACACTTGCCTGCTTCGCGCGTCTGTTGCTCTGCTTCTTCGATTTGGCGTTGGGCGGCACGCACAGCTGTCGAGCCACGCCATTAGATCGAATGGAATGATGATTAACTGGACGTCACCTTTCCTCTGTTCCTCGAGCTCTGCTTGTGACCGTTGCTCAACGGACGCCAAAGCTGCCAGATGAATGTTTTGGGAAAGAATTGGACCAGGGAAATATTGTCACCGACCTGTCATCAATTCCCGTTCCTTCTTCTGGTAGATGAAGGACACTTGATACTGTTACACTCGGTTACGGTCAGCGAAAAGACTCAACTTACTGCTGATGACATCTTTCTCTTTCTTCTTAACTGTTACATATTAGCGCAGTTTTCGTTGATGTTGAACCACAACACACATTTGGAGAGCTCGCGGTTTTTTAGCCGGAGTTCTATGGAACGTTAACAGCAATCCCGACGAGGCGTACCGTGAACTTGCCTCGTTTAAAATGTGCTTCAGCATATTGGGCACGCTGCATTTCATTCCACGCTTTATGAAACCATCCATATTAGCTAGCTTGTGAGGTTGGGGATCAACATAGGCTCACCGAAACTGTCCCGTAGTTCTTGCTCAGTGGCACCCAGATTAGCTTGCAATCAAGTCGTCAACATCCACTCCGAATGAAAAGAGAAGCGGGAGCAAGACTCACAATTTATTGGACTGCGTGGTGGAGGCTCATGCCCTTGTGGATGTATAGGCAACTCGTTTGCCCGCGAAGTCGAGGAACTGGCAACTCCGACGCCAGGATAGGGTGCCGGCGGTTGCCGATGCAAAGTCCCTGGCGCAGTGATAGGTTGACGGCGATCAGGAATCGGCGTAGTTCGACGGCGATCAGGTGTATACGACGTAGACCGGGGAATGGGACTTGGAGACGGTCGGACTGGACTGAGAGCTGGGCTTTGGATATAGGCAATCGGAGAGTGTTTCAAGGGTGGAAGCTGCACCCTCGCGTGCAAAGCGTCCGGCGGGGAGTACTGGCTGGCAGCGGATTCGGACCGTCCCCTCTGCGCTCCAACTGATCGAGAAGGACCTGCATGTGGTGGGCTCGGTGCAGAATACCTATCCCTCCTGTCTTGTATGGGAGGTAAAGTCCTGGATTCTTCCTCCTCGATCATCCTTGCTAGAATTTCGCCCACCAGAGCTTCAACACGAGGATTTTTTTCGCCAGGTGCGATCGGGGCGATGCCCTTCTGGAGCATCATTGCGCGGCTGGCGCAGATTTCAGCCCGCGAGGTCCAAGTTACACCTGCTGGATCGACCCATAGATACAGGTCGGAGGTCTGTGGATCATCGGCCCATGGATGCGATGTTAAATATTTATACAGCGGCACTTTGTCGAGGAGAAGAGAGGACCACTTCCTCCATGGGCCAGAGCCATGCCCTTGGCGGTCGCGCCAGTATAAAGCATGATAGCTAGGAGTCAGATCAACGTACACATCGCCCGCGTAGCCGAAAGAGGAAGATGGGGGACCTGTTCCCCTGAACTCGAAGAAAGAAACACGACAAGATCTTCCGGAGTTGTCGAAGGAATAGGGATGTCCAGGAGCCAAGGCCTCAGGGTTGACGACGAATGTTCTGCGGAATGAGAGCATGGTGGGAAACAAAGAGGCCGCGTACCAAGTAGAAATGGAGGAAGTCGCGACGTGCGAACGAGAAGCGCACGGAACTGAATGTTGTGTACATGCAGCGTTGGTATCGTGACGAATCAGTGATGTTGCGGCTGGAACATCACTCGCGATTACGGTTTCCCGCCAGTCTGAGAGTCGGATCGTTTCCCTATGGAAAAAGGACAGAAAAAACGGGAGATGACCTGCTCGCCAGTCGAAGAGATCAGCGGGTTCGGTTCGCGGTTCCAAGTGGTTGAATTGCTCCAAAATAATGTCTCAAAATAGGTCGTGTTAACGGGTTGACTTGCAGCCAGCGATACAAGCAAGTACACCCAATTGTTGACTTCTCCAACACCGCCCGCGACGGACAACAGAGATGCGAATAACTTGATCCAGCAGTTGATGTAAATAAAGAGACAGATCTTGAACACAATCCGATCGAGGCCGACAAGTTTTAACAGTGCACCGGAGTCGGTGGTTGACCCGTGTTGGGCGGCGGCGCGTCGAGATCCAGGGAATTGTATAGTAGGATGGGTGTAAGTGATAACAGTACGTACCAGCGGGCTGCTATATTTTTGGGATGAAGGGCTGTTGACAAGCTGCTCTGTGCCATTGCTGAGCCCTGGTTGGACATCGAGCTTGCTTGCATAGAGGTCCAGAGTTGAGACAGTCTGGAGTCTGGGCCGGCGTGTTCCGGCTTGAATAGATGGCATCTGTCACGAACTGGGAACCACGACCTGCCCGACGTCGCAAGGGAGGATCATTCGAACCCAGCGGCGCCGTCCACGTTTCTTGTTTCCCTTTGGGTTGACTGTGCAGAAGATCAGAAATGCCAAGCTTGTGCTGGTTTGAGATCAACGTCGTCGACGTGCAGAATACACATGGTCAAACCCACTTCCCTTGGACGCGACCCTCGTTCAGACCTGGCGTCGCAGCACCGTAAAACGCGCCATTTGGCACCGCCATGGCACCCGCGATGTCTCCTCCCCCCTCGTGGTCAGCGATCATAGGTAATTTATCCGTGAAGGTTTAAACAGGATAATAACAAGGCTCGTGGTTTGTGCAGAACCCGACCCATCTTCCGACGAGGACCTCGTTCCAAACGATTTTGCAGCCTACGAGTCGACCCAACGCAAGCGTAAGAAACCCAACAAATCAATGATTCAGCAGAGCAAACGGCATAGGGCAAACGAAAGTGAGCTTGGCTACCTCAATGCACAGAGAAAGCACTCCCGGATTCACATATCTGCTGCCAATCACCACTAGACTCTACCGTTTCTCCAAATCGAACGTTTAATGCCGTTGCCGGCCCCTCCCGTCGCTCACCATCCCCGCCTTTGCGGTCTGCCACTGCGGGATCCAGCGGGAAAACTACTGCGCCACGAGCAAGTTCTGGCAGCAAAATAATAACATCTCGGCACTCGCAGTCGACGGCGAAGAAGGTGGAACCTCTGTCTAAAGCTCATACCAGGCCTATCAAACGGACGCAAGAAGAAAAGCGGCGGCAGCGGAGCAGTCTCTCCAGCGATGATCTGCCAGTAGCAATACTGCCCCCGCCAAAGATAGCCCCCCGCATCGACTTTGAATCTGCCTCGGCGCCACCAGCTCGTAATGGTGCCTTCCAAAGAGACAAAGTGCGATATCGCTTTCAATCGGGTAACTCATCCCGCGAAGCCAAGTCTGCGCCGGTGAGGGCGAAGGGCAAAGGCGGGTTCATTTCCCCAAAATATTGATACTTGCTGAGCTTCGTTGCAGTTCGAGCCGACACAGAAGTCATCGAGATCCTCTCTTCAGACGAGGACGATAAGCACAAGCCCGAAATTATCGATATCTCTGATAGCGACTCTGAAGGGGAGCTGGAGAAGAAGAAGCAAAGGGAGATGGCGAAGAAGATGTTGGCGGAAAGGAAAGACAGGAAAAGGAGAGGCATTAAAGATCCGCCTCCGGCTGGTCCTCCGCCCGATGTTTTCGAGATTCTCGACAGTGACGAGGAACCTCCCCGGCCAGTCGCGAAGCCTGACGTGAACGAAAAGAGAGAGGATCTTGGCATCGATTTGAAAGCCCCTCCACCCAACGGGGTTTCCGCTCTCCCTCCTCTGCCAGACCCTATCGAGAACGAGATGGATTTCGGTGCCGATGAACGCATGGCTTTCGACGTTGAAGACTTGTATCCGCCGCCGGACGAGTTGCCCGGGCATGGCCTCGTCCTTCCCGAGATCTCCGTCACCTGTCTGCCACTACCTGACGTGGGACCCTCTTCAGCCTTGACAGATGGGTCCTCTGAGAACCGACCTGAAGACAATGCTCACAATATTCGTAGTAACACACCCGAAAAAATCGCAGAGACCCCATCGACCGCGCTTCCGCCGGTCTCCCTTCATATACCGGATCCCAGTGCCGACAACTCATTACCATCAGTTCCACCTGTAATTCTCGAGGAAGAACTGAGGGAAAAACGGATTCTATGTGATAATGCGACGGCTGAGAACGACGCTGTCTCCCTTCCTGTTGCCATGGAAGACCTCGATCTCAATCTGCCTGACTCTGCAGAGCAAGACAGCCTGTCGTCCAACGACCGACCTTCTCTTTCTCCGCCAAGATCTGCCTCCGCGGACGAGAATGCGCGGTCCCTGCAGCCATCGCAGTCTTCTTCAGCGCCGATTTTTCGCCATAACGGTCTTCTGGGGCTTTCCGCCAATACTTCCCCAGACACCTCCCACAACCATGCTACCCTCCCTGGTCGAGCGGATGAGACCCCCACTACGCCACCACCGCCGCGGAAAAGCGTGCCATCCAAGCCTCAGTCCCAACGGATGCGAGGTCCGCCGCTTCCCCGTCGAAGCTTACCCAGAGAAGCCAATCCCAGCGCTGCAGCCCCCAGTCAATCCTCGCAGCCCCCCTCGCCGTACAACAGCATACGGCACAGAGCCATGGGTACCTCCACCGCGGCTCTCCAGCATCTCGGTCTGCCGGGGAAAGGGAACCCTCCCTCACTTCCAAACGGGAAGCCGCCTCCGTTTCCGAAAATCGATCTTCGCACTCTTCCGGTGCCTGCGTCGGCGAAGAAACGGTTACCCAGTCGAAAGACCCCATCTTTGTCTTCAACATCGGGGGATGCAGACCCGACCAGGGCAGAGCAAGCTGAGACGTCACAGGCATCACCCATATCCCAGTCTCCGGTTCCGGTGAGTCTCGCTCTCTCTCTCTCTTGTTTCGAGCACTCAAGCGAAACCCTTAGCTCCGACCTCCGGTGAAGCAAACGCAGTCCACGTCACGTTGGGACCAAAAGCGTTTAGTAGACGCAATTATCACAGAGCAGCATAGCGCTCCATCGACTGCGGCATCCTCACCGTCCTCCCTCCCTCGTCACGCCGCGTTACTACCGGCGAACCCTTTGCCGCCTCAGCCGCCGGTCAAGATAGAGGAAGCGCATGCGTGCCCTGATACGTCTCTGCTCGGAGTTACGATTGATCTGACGAACTCAGACGATCAAGACGACTCTTCCCGGCTTGGTGCTCAAAGCGTCCAGGGTTCGGGGCAAAGCACAATGAAGATGGCCACCCCAGAGACGCGGCGTGCGGAAGGCGAGTCTCCCCGGACTCCGCTCCAGGGTTCTCCGAGTCTCAAAACTACGTTGGTGAACTTGCTTTCCGGAGAGCACCAATCAAGTGTCAAACCCGACTCTTCCCGGGCTCCAGGCGCCCAGGGCCCCGGGGAAACCATGACGAAGTTGGTTGCCCCGCTTTCCGTCCCGCCCCTCGTAGAAGCTATCCGGTCAAAAAACGCCAGAATGATGACGAATGTACTCAAGAGTGAGTCTCCTTTCCATATGCAATTCCCAATCTAATGTCCAGTGCAGGAAGAAAGTCCAGGTCTTCGAACGCTGCCGTAGTTCCTCCTAGTAACTCGCACACCCTTGAAGCCAGCACCGCACCCGCTGCTGATAAGTCCCTCAGTAACCTGGACGCAGCCAGTTCCGCTGGAGATGGGGTTCCTTCCCTAAACGGTTTCGACAGAGCCACAGCGACACACGAGCAACACGCACCGGTCCTGGCATCTACTCTTGGTGTACCCATCGATATGGAGGTCGATAAAACAGGCGAGATGTCCCTGCCCTTGGAGCAGCACTGCGTTCCAAAGCTCTTGGACCCACCACCGACTGTGGTCGAACCCGCGTCAACCGGCTCGCCGGAACACCTGGCGCGTGCGGACCCAACGGACGTCGATTATGAGCAGCGCAGCTATGATGATACCGAAGTTTACCATCTCGAGTATATCGGCCCTCCAACTACCTTTGGCCCCACTGTGTCCGACCCAGACGAAGATGCTGTCGAGGACCTCGTCACTGCCACTCCGTCGACCAGCGACGGTCATTCCGTTCACGGAGATTTGGAAGATGACAATCCCGAGGTTATTACCGAATGACCTGTCTTTGATCGTCGCTGACAGCTCTTCCAGCGTGCGCCTGAGGGTACCCACTCGTCCTCGACCCCCCCGTTCGAGAGAGATTTCCTGGACGTGAGTGTAAGGCCGTTTGTTTGCATCGTTATTTTAACATCGCTGCAGGCTTCCGAAGATGAAAGCTTGGTCTCCAAACCTTCACTCCGTCGTTCATCCCGTCTCTCGTCAAGTTCTTCCTCGAGCGATCCTCTGGATCTACTCGGTCACGACTTTGAGGATGATCTAGGCTCTCCAATGTCTCCGATGTCCCCAACCCTACCTGACGGTCCAATATCCCCCCGAAATAGCCCTATGGCCGACAACATTCTGGCACCCGTTGAGCCAATGCCCGTGACGGAGTATCCCGTTATGACGTGGGATACATACAAGCAAGATCTCCGCAATTTCCAACCTCGTGTCCATTATGCCAAAGACCTGGTCAGCTTGCTGCACGACTACATCCATTCGTACGATGAATCCTTCCGCCTTTCACGGCATATGACAAAAGTCTTCGAATGTGCCATCCGGCAAAATACGGCGGACGATGAACCAGATGCTCCAGAGATCGAGGTAATCAACGATGTCGACAACGAGCCCGCGCCGCCTTGGGAATTTTACTATACCAACAAGCTGTGGCTTGGGGACGGAGTTGACCCCCCGGACATGTCGAAGCTGGTCGGCTGCGACTGCAAAGGCAGATGCGACCCCAAGTCTACCACCTGCTCGTGCTTGCGACGACAGCAGGAGTGGCTGACAAGTTACTTTGACCCCGGCTTTGCGTATGACAACAAAGGCCGTCTGCGAACTCCTGGTGTACCTATATTCGAATGTAACTCGTTGTGCGGCTGCGACGATGACGAGTGCAAGAATCGGGTGCGTCATCTTACCTCTGGGCTCGTACTTGCTCACCCTTGCGCGTCTTTAGGTCGTTCAGCACGGGCGCAAATGCCATGTTGCTATAAAAAAGACGGTGGACAAAGGCTGGGGTAAGTACCTCTCACTTCTCCCGGAATGCTCGATTTATGGCGTATAGGGGTGTTTGCTACGAAACGGATTTACAAGGGAAGCTTCATTGGGGTATATTCGGGGGAATTCCTGCGGGATGAAGTGTCCGAAATGCGTGGACTGTGAGATCCACAGACTATCCTCGAGTCAACATTGACCTCTCTTCAGGGTGTATGACAAGTCGGGGCGCACGTACCTGTTAAATCTAGACCCATACTACCTGAAAGATGTCGAGGCCGATATCGAGTACGTCATCGACGCCTACCATGCTGGAAATGTGAGTGATACATCCCATCCCGCGCTGGGCCCTTTCTGATGGCTCCTGGCTATCACAGTTCACTCGATTCCTGGTATGTCATTGTATCGAAGTGGACTGCTGCCACCTGACTCGCTCACAGAACAATTCGTGCGATCCTAACTGCAAGGTCAACCCTTGTTACATCGACCAACCCGACATCATGCGGCCTCTGATGGTGCTTTTCGCCTCGCGGGACATTCTTATGGGGGAGGAGCTTTGTTTTTCGTATGAGGGATATGTGAGCAGCCTCCGTTGCGATCTGGCCTGTTCTTGATGTGGTCGGTGTCTGTAGGATCCCAACGACCCTGACGAGGCCAACAAGGAGGCCGAGGTGCTGGACGAGAATGGGCTGCCTGTTTCGGCGCACAAGATTGTGAACAAGTGCTACTGTGGGGCTGAGAGGTGCAGAGGTATGTGCATTCCATTCTCTTGCTAAGTTGTCGTCTGAAGCTCGGTCCAGGATATATGTTCGCGTAGTAATTTACTTGTAGAAATAAATGTACCATAGAAACACTCAGTTAATGCAGGGAGAAGGAGCAAGCCAGTCTGCGTTGATAGAGGTGCTCGATGTCTGGGAGGTTGAGATCAGGCACACATTACGTGTTCCAGACGAAGTTATCCGCGACCTCCTCTAATTTACTTGTACATAAGACCCTCCGAAGATTGATAATAATACAGTATGCAGGGATGAGGGACAAAGGTAGTGGTAAATTATCGGGCCAGGCATTAATCGTCGTCGATCTCAATCACTCCGCCGTGTATAATTTGGCGATCAGAGCCACCAGCAGCGGCTCGAGGGGCGCGTCTAGAGCCCACTGCCCGCCGCTTGCTCCCGCTGGCAACCGCAGAAACCTCGATGTTGTCGTCATCGTCGACCAAGTCGATCTCCGTCGGGGCTTCTCTCTTCCGCTTTCCACCGGCGCGGCTGTGTCCTTCATCGTCCGAGTCGTCAATGACGATGAGGCTGCCGCTGGAGGTGGATGCAGGGCTGGCCTTCTTGGTCGGCCGGACCTTGGATTTGACAGGTGCACGCGGCGGCGGT
Source organism: Mycena vitilis (assembly GCA_029203975.1). NCBI lineage: Eukaryota > Fungi > Basidiomycota > Agaricomycetes > Agaricales > Mycenaceae > Mycena > Mycena vitilis. The sequence continues at coordinate 131,821 of JARGYF010000069.1, forward strand.
GAGGGTGGCGGCGGCTTTGGCCGAGCATAAAGCTCGGTCCATTGTCGAGCGGTCGAGTCGTGCAGTTTACGGTTGCGCGTGTATTGGGCCGCTATGCTCGGGACTGAATCTAAGCGTAAGCGAGTTGTCGCCAACGCCGTCGAGGCAACATACCTAATGGGTCCTCTGCGTGCCGGTTAAGTAGAGGATTGCGGAGGAACAATGGAGGAACACGTACTGGGATTGGGATCCGTTAAGAGGGAAGAGAGGGACAGGATGACCTTGAATAGAGACAGAGCCGGGGACCAATTATGCTTGAGGATGTCGAGACATATGCTGCCTTGATCCGAGATCTTTCATGACCATTAGAGCAGCGCTACGTCTCTGGGACATAACTCACATTCATGTGGTATACCCTGGGACACCCAGTTAGCAAGAGAGGAGTTCCGGGGTACGATTATGACGAACCGTGTCTTGAAAACAACTTTTGGCGCAGAGAAGCTGACCATGAGGCGTGAGGGCCACGTAGGCGACGGAATTGACGAAAAACGCGTACGGATAGTCGGGGGGCAAAGTTATAGCGATGTTGAATACACCGCCCTCGTAAACACTCCCTTCCGGGCCTGGCAAACTACCAGACCATATGAATAGATTGTCCGAAGGAACGATGGTAATGTCGCCCATTTGACCAGAGGAGCACTCCTTCTTGACGTCCAATATTTCTTTATTTATGCGCTTCAAGGTGGCCTTAAGACAAGTCAGCCAGAGGCCGGCCAGGACCAAGAAAACACTGACGGGGAGTGGGTGAGCCATGACGGGAGAAAGAGGAAGTTCGTTGGTCCTGTTTGCCAATGATGGCATCGCGTCATCATGATGGTGATCAAACGCGTCTTGAACCTTATCCACGGTCTGATTCCACCGACTCGAAACGCTATAAATTCCAGCGCTACGCCAAGACCTGAGAACTGCCGGACGGTCCGAGCAGAATGTCTACACGTCTATGTTCCAAGTATAGTACAGCCTACGACACCCCAGTCCTGGGAGCTCAAAACTTGAACTCTACTACTTACCAGTGTAACGAGACTTGACTCGTTGTCCAACCGGCGGGCGAGCAAGTCAATCATGATGCGGCATTTTTTGCTCTTGATCCTCTGCAACCAACGCAAACGACCATGGGAGTGGCCCTTTCTATTTCGGTCTTGAAGTTGAACTACGAACTGCTACGAGCCTGCATATGTTCTTCTGCAGCAGATCTGGCTTCTTCGACCTTGTTTATCATCGCAAACGCAAGAAGGGGGGCATCCAAACAGCACACAATGGCCCTGTAGCCTTGGTCGATACGCGTCTTGACCATATCTGGTCCTCTTGCGACACCAAGAAGAGGGATGTCAGCTTCTCTAGACACTTTGGTGGCCTTCTCCACAGCCTCAATAAATTCAGGCTCATTGCCCGTCAATCCAAGGGGTAAGCCCATCTCTAGGCGAAGATCACCCGCTAGTGTTCTGAGTCGTGTTCATGTTGTCAGCATATTTAGTCTAGACAAAGGCCATACATACATCCGATCATGAATGCCGAAATTTCCTCCATCTTCATGATCTCCTCGAGATTCTTTATATCGAGGCGGGACTCGATTTGCGGAATGATCGCGACGTGTTTATTGGCGAGAGTGAAAACGCTTTCGCCGGCTGGAACTGTATCCGTGACCCCGGGCAGCTGTTGGAAAGTAAGCATTCTCAGAGTCGAACCAAAGTCGAACTTAGTGCAAAACTCGCGTATGAGAAAGGCGGGAACGACCGGTGACCGATAGGGCTAGCCGCAAGTTCACGGCGTAGTCACCCCAATCATACGTAAGCATACATGCACCTGTCTTGGATTCATACATAACATCGACTTTTGTTCAAGGTGGCTCCATCACAATCAACCGTACCGATCCCTTCGACCCTCCTGTCATCGACCTTGGACTCCTACAGAGTGACTTTGACCTTTTCGTCTTGCGTGAAGCTATCAAACGTGCTGATTCTTCAAGGCGCCAGTGTGGCAAGACGTTATCATTGGCCCAACACAGAATTTGGAAACCATCACCACGGATGATCTCAACCAAATATTGAGAGACACAGTAACACCCGTGTTGCATCTTGTAGGTGGTGCCGCGATGTCGGCGCGTGGTGCCAAGCATGGGGTGGTCGACTCAGACTTGCTCGTGAAGGGGATAACGGGGCTTCGCATCATCGATACTAGTACTTCCGTTCTGGTGAGAAGCGATTGCGTATTGGCACACATCATTTCAATTCAAGCCATTTGTTCCAAGTGCGCATACCCAGGCCGCGACGTATGCTGTTGCCGAAAGAGGAGCAGATTTAATCAAAAAACGGTGGACGTAGGCACGCACGAATGTCGTAGTTCTGGTATTCTTCTTTTCTCTGAGAAGTACCTTGAGAGAGAGCAGGAATTGATCCGGGGATTTAACATTTCTTTTTTTCCCATTTGAATTCCGAATTCTAACCCACGACGATTTCAACCCAGGTCACATGACCTATGTTCAACCTGGTAACTCGAGCGTCGAGCGGTATATATGCTCATAGTATGGTACCCTATAATTGTGTGGATTCATGGGGCCCTGATTTCGAAGCAAATCTACACATTGTTTCTTTCACAGACTCTGGAACAATTCGATACTAGCTATCTCCCGACTGTTACAGAGTTTACTTATTCCCACTTTTGTTTGACCATATCCGCACCTCTTTCCGCGATAGCGTAGGTTGGTGCCTGTGTGTGTCCGCTGGGAGCAAATGGCTGATCGGAATGAGCTTAGAAAGTAGAAAGAATTAGCGCTTCTAATGCCCACCATGACCGAAGCGTCGATGATCCGTATCCCAGTAGCACCTTTGAGTTTCAGATCTGGATCAACCACGCCCCATGTTGCATTTCTGGGAGACATTCCTGCGCTTCCGACGGGATGAGCCGCGGCGATAACTGTCTGGCGAATGTACGCATCCAAGGCCGTTTCTGAAGTTAATGCTTGAGCCAGGTTGTCGAGTGGTCGAATCACAAAGCCCTGCCATGCGTCGGCAGACAAGAACTTGACCGCTTTTTTTACTGCGACGCGGATAGCAAAAAAATCATAATCATCGCCAAGTAATGCCGGGTCAATGAGCGGGGTATCAAAAGGATCGCTCGAGTTGAGGGTAATAGACCCGCCTGCACGTAGTTTTATCAGCTACGCGTTACGCATCCCGGCCCGGGAACTTACGACTGGCGGGAGAAACAACGGCGGCTTGGAAGCTAATGAAGTTCCCCCCTTCCGTGGGAACAGGTGTTTCAAGACCGATACCGCTCTAAAACAAGGTCAGTTTTTGCCATGCATTGTCTTCCAACTGGAAAGAAAACATACCGCGATCTGCAGTTCAATGTGCGGTGTATTAGGCCCTGCTGCGGGGTCTGAGTGGTTCGAAAATATGGAGGAGTTTCCGTCAAGGCGAAGCCACGCCATGTGGTTTCCGACAATTGTAGAGACTAGCGGGCCGGTCCGCGTTCGATTCCATTGATCCAAATCGAACGTAAGTTGTGTGGAGTCTTGTGTATAACTCTCAAATGTCTGGGTGGTATTGACAAACCAGCTGTTGGCAACCTCAAGGAAGCAACACAGTGATGGGAAATTTTCGAAGCACAAAGCTTGGAAAGACCTACCAGCGGTTGTTCAACAAAATTCTGGCCGACGTCCGGGAGATCAACGATTGATTGTATTCCGTGGTTGGCAAGACTCGATTTGTTTCCGATGCCAGAGTTCAATAACAAGTGCGGCGTTTCAACCGAACCGGCCGAGAGTATGATCTCTTTTGAAGCATTGACTGTGAAAAGTTCTACCGAAATGGATAAACGATCTGTTGCCAATTTTAAGATATGGTATACCTCTCATATCTTGCGAAAATTCGACACGGTTGAAATGAGTGCTTCCGTCGGCGCTAAGGACCCTCGAAACTTGTGCATTTATGAGAACGTGAAGATTTGGTCGCTCGATAAATGGGGTCCCCAAGTATGAGACTGCAGAGCTACTTCGCGCTCCGTGACCCATTGTGTTTTGAGCCCAGCCTAGATCCCAATCCACATTCAGTGCGTATATTATATGGTTCGCGGACATACCGACACCGAGCGGAACACCTGCGTTGTAGTCCAATACAAATTTAAATTCGTCCGGCATTTCCTCCGTAGTTTTGATAACACGCTGATCCATTGGCCACTGATATCCAGGCAGACTGACCGAGTTGATTCCCGTGGTACTGTGGACTGACGGGTCGTACTGATGGGAAGTATCGTGTCTGTCAGCGGGTTCGGTCCATTTTTCGTTCTGCGAAGTGGAACTTGAATGAGATCGCCGACCAACAGAAACGCAGAGCGAACCTTGCGAAAATACTTCTGCATAGCTGACCAGCTCCAGCCCGCGTCCCCAGTGACATTTGCATACCTGTCAAAATCGTCTGACGAGAGCATCAGCGGTGGCGTTCAGCATGGCAGATGCAGGTACCTCGTGAGCCCCTGGTGTACCACATCCCGTCTTCAGGTAGTTAAACAATCATTCGGACACTTGGAGATCGACGAACTTATGGAGCTCGTGCCCCCAAGAAGACGACCTCGGGGATAAAATTGAACTCTGTTCGCGGCAGCTGTTTGAGGAGTGGTGGTGATATTCCTGAAATCAAGTTTTTGAAACGGTCGGTCTTTGGAGGTATCCTGAAATACCATGTGTACCCGAGGCTAGGCTCGAAAAGACCGCCGTCCAGGGCAGGAACGATGGAATCAAGAACACCTATATTTCTTTGGAAGCAGTCGGAATAAGCAAGCACAGCGAAGTCAACCACTTACGATCCACCGGCCTCCAAAATAAGAACGCTGAATGCAGGGTTCTCTGTTAATCGATTTGCTACCACGTTCCCTGCAGTCCCGCCTTGGTTGTTACAGATCTCGTCGGTCAGGTGCTCGAAATGGCGGGATGCGAGTCGTACCGCCCACAATCACAAAGTCGTAGTCGAGGCCCGGCAATTGAGAGACATTGCCATACACAGCTGCATGGCAAGCGGTGAGACATGCAAGCAAAATAAGTCCGTCCGATACGAAGCCCATGGTGATTCGCCTGAGTCCAGAAGCCCCTTTATACAATTTTGTACCCGGCGCCCGACAACCAAGGAAGTTTTTAAAAAATGGAAAGAAGTCATGGGACAACGAACGTTATGTAACACGAGAGAGCGAAACGCCCTAAAAAGACGCGAAACGCTCCAGAAAGACGAGTGGAGCTAGACGTTGTGGAAAGTAGCCGTAAGACACGGAGTCGATGGCCGAGTTCGAATCCCCACCTAATAAACCTCAGGAACGACCAGGATGTAAGTACTCTGATGTACTCCGGAGTTTGAAGGAAGATGACAAATATTCTATTCGGTTCGGAAGTGGGCGCTCATCAAACTCATCACCGACTATGTTTTCCCGGAAGACCAGAGTCTCGAGCTTTGGCAGGCTGCACATCCGAATAATGATTCGAAAAACTGGGTAGGTTCTGTTTCTTTTAATCAGCGAGGCTGTTTTCTCGTTATAGAAACGATGTTTGTTATAATCATCTTGAATTTTCGGAACGGAACACATGCACACGTACATCACTACTGTACCTTCAGCCCGTGGTCCGCCACAATATTTCCTGATTGAATTTCATCGACGCTATAGCGGATGGCCTGCCCGACATCCCACTGAGGTTGATATCTGGGATGTGTGAGTGCGGAAATGAAGGAACGCCAAGTGGACATACCCTAACACCTTTCGCGCGCGGGAATCATCAATGATCAAGTCGATCATCTGGCCCTCGAGCGTCGCTGGCTGGAGAAAGACTGCGGGACCGAGCCATCCAGGGACCAAGCTCGGGCGAGCTCCGAAGAGGAAGAGGAAGTGATACCGTAAGTAGAGAAACAATTCCATGATGTGCGCCATGATATACATGAGCAAAGGCGGCAGCTCGATAAGCACCAATTCCCGTGTTGCATAGTGCTGAATTTTGACAGAATGAGTTCAGGTCTATCAACGTCTCCATTGAGGTCTCCGAAACTCACCTGGATTGCTGCCCGCACATCCTCGATACTCCAGGCCGGCCCGCGTCCCGTTATGAGGAACGCATCGCCGGAAACCTCTTCCGGAATGCGGTTAAGTGCATCCTCGTAAAGCAGATGCGCTGCGGCGACATCCCAGACACATACTTCTGTCGAGGTCCACGGCTTGTCCCATACAGGAAGTTTTTCCATGGTCAGTGTACTCGTGACGAGGCGGTCATTCGGCCCGATAATGGTACTGTTCAGCATTATCAATTTTTCATGCCTAAAACGAGGATGAGAAACAATAAAGAAACTCACTGTCCCGGACGAAGAATCCCCGTTTTGAGGCCGTCGATGGTACTAGCACTGATAACACACTGTTCGGCCATGCGCTTCGACCGGGGGTAGCAACTTTGCTTGTGAATAAATGTTGGGGTGCTTTCCTCGTCCCGGATACTAGCAGGAAATGTGTCCCAGTCGACGCGAAGAAACTTTGGAGAACCCGAGACTGTCTCAGCGCTTGAAGTATAGACGACCATGGCACAAGGCAGTTCTTTCGCAACCGTGAGTACGTTCTGTGTTCCCATCACGTTTACTCTGTAGGATGTGTGCCAGCAATAAACCGCGCGCTCCCAGAAGCGGATGATTGCGGCCGTGTGGAAAATTACACTTGGGGGGGCGCCCGTCGAGGTAAACGGCGCGGTGAGGGCCTCACGAATAGAGTCAATGGACGTGATGTCGGTTTTCACAAAAGAAACGGATGGATGCTCAAGGAGTTTCTGTGCCGGAGGGTTGACGTCGAGGACTCGGATGCTGGTTTCCCCGCGCATAATCAATAGCCGAACGATGTATCTGGGCAAATTGATTCAGGTTTCATGGTGAGCTTAACAGGCTCTCAGGACTCACGTCCCGAGAAACCCTGATCCACCAATAATCGCGTAGCCCGCGTGGGTGGCTGGTGGCACGACTTTTGACATATCGATGTCGCTGTAAGACACCTTTTCCAGTTCTTCTGCCGCGTTGCTCGACGTGTGGGCATTCGTTCGCGAGGAGGGCGAAGCCGGGGAGCCTCTCAGTCGGACAATGAGCCTGGAGATGTACCACGTAAAGAAGAGTGGAATTCCGAGTGAAAGCAACATCGTTGCAGGCTTGCAGCTAAGTTGCAGCGTCCTCAAGCTTGACGTTGGTGCAGGAAAGGCTTAGTCACGTGGCAACCCGTCCGTCCCCGACTTAGCCGAGCTGATCCATCATTAGTTCATCAAGAATCCGGCCGGACACCCCTACTTATTCAAAGTGGATTTGAACCCAAGGACACTATCTGTGGTGTCCATGGTATTTCTTGTCGCGTGGATAGAATGGTGAGTTGCCAAAAGACGAGCAATCTTAAAACGGGAGCGGCCACAACCGTGATGTTACCGTTGTTGCTCACTGCTGGACCCTGGTGACAACTTTTTTCGCCGTCCCGGGCCCCTCACAATTAGGAACATCTGATTGCGTCGGATTCATGCTTCCCTGTGGGCACCGATATCTTCGTGTTTAGTTAGCGGCCACGTTTTGCGCCATCTTGCACTCGATTCCGTGGGACGCCGCCGGTCTCTGGTTGCGTTTTGTGAAGTTTGAACATCCGGATCAATTCTGCTTCCCGACTACGTTCTATCTGCATATTTATATCCCTGCTGGGTTGACGGTGCGTCGTTGAAAAATATCCCAGATCGCAATTACTGGTAGAATACAAGGGCACGAAGTTCAATGGACTCGCGGAGCGGAGTGCCTTCCGGCGTGGCAGGGTCACTGAACGCAGTGTGGGGAGTGTAAATGGCAACACTGTCCACGGAATCAGTGGGGACGAAATGGAATTGTATATGAGTCCTTTGCTTACCTCCCATCCTGAAGCGAATCAAAACTTGAGATTTGTATGAGTGCAAGCTCGACAACGAGGGCCTTTAATTGGAAGCCCACCATTTAATCAGAATCAGCTCATCAGGTGTAACACCCGAGAAATAAGTCCACTTCTGGTTCGGGTTGTGTTTCACCCCAAACGTTTCTCCCTCGCGGTCCGGATACAGCAGCGCTACTGGAAGGACATCCGTCGAGGTATTGACACTGCGGAAGTCGCACAATGTCAATGGCCAGTCGTCCGCGGGGTGAGAGATCGGGCGCCATAAATTAATAATCTGGAAGCGAAGCTTGAGCAGCTCCGGAACTTCTTCCGCGGGGAGATGCAGGTGGACGCGGTCCACGGCAGACTTGTTCGTTTGATCGATGTGCGTCTGAGACGCTGGTTGACGCTTGTCTGGGCTGTTGCCTTTCTGCCCTGGACGACGACGTCGAACAGCTGGGCAAGATATTTGAATCCAGAATCAGGGAATATGTCACGTACTATGGTCAAATAAAACGACACGGCTTGCGCCTGTGAGGCGCTTTATCAGCTCAATGCTCTCCGGATAATATTCCTTCTGAATTTCGGCATCATCCGTGAATGCTGTGTGCTTCGCAGGATGATGGTTGAGTTGAAATCCAGTCGTGTCCAGAGTCGCAGAGGACTCATTCCCTCGAAGGTTGTGGATTTTGACTTCGTGGGGCTCGAGGCTATAGTTTGTGTCATTTTGCTCATTGATGTTCACATATGCGCGCGCGCCGCCGTTCGGAGGTACGGAGAAGTTGAGGATGGCAGTCGTACTGGTGGGCGTGGGCGCCATCTGAAGAGTATGACCAGAGAAAGAATCCTACCTGGCCCTATATAGACCAATAGTTCGGGACCGAGAGGCACGCCAACTTTGCCGATTCTTGCGTGCTGGCTTACTGTTCGAAACCTGCGGGCCCGCGATGGCTAAGAGTGTAATTGCCTGTGGGTAAGCGGTCCGCTGTTGGAATTCTTACCAGCCAGGTGCAAATTTCGAGTCATCGCGGCTTAACTCTGGCTCGACTTCTCTTCACTTAGCTGCAAGTTTGTGCCAGCCGTCTGGATTGGAGAGCTTGGAGCGAGCCTGAGTCTGTAGTTAGCCATGATTGAATTCCATCACATTTTTATCCGGTCTTGTACAAGAGTCCTGAATTCCGAGAGCGATAGTACGGCTTGCCCGTGTGACTGGAAGGTGAATGCGAACCAAAGGCGAACTAGACAATCATCCCGAAATCTGATCGGGTACGAAGTGGTCCCGGCATTGCCGACGGAACCTAAACGGAAGTAAAAAACATAGGGGTAAGCATAATCTTGTTGTTCGGCTCGCAATTTATATCAAGTGAAGGTAAGACAATGCGACAGATTGGAACGCACCAATCACTCTCCTCTGCTCGATTACTTGATTATAGATCTGTAATGCTGCGACTTACGCCCCCGAGTTCAAGGGGCGAATCAGAACCATGTTGGTTCATGCAACAAGTCATATCTTCGAACTACAGTCAATTATGTTACATTCGAATCGAAAGAAGCAAGAAGAGAATTCCCCCGAAAAAAAACAGCATCACCGCAAAATGCATCACCGCAAAATCGCCATCTCAGCGCAGACAACACCAAGCCCCGCCGCACCCATCACCACCACGGGCAGAGTGTTCCAGTACGCAAACGTCCTCTGCCCTATGAGAATCCCCTTTTGTTTTAGGATGGCTCGCCACAACAGGCCGGCGAGACTAGCGCTGAACGTAAAGCTCACGGCGCCGATATTGCTCGCGACCGCGAGCGAGATCGCCGCAGCGCGTTCTGTGTGAGGTGGCAGCAGCGCCGCACGCACGACTTTTGTGAGTAATCTGGACGAAGGGACCAGTCGGTTTTGATAAGACGGGGCAGCGGGTAGAAAGCCTACATTGTTGCGCCGATATTGGTTCCCGACAGGTTGCATAAGATTATGCCGAGGATGCCAATGATCCATATTGTCGAGTATGGACTTGCGGGATTGCGGTGCGTCGCATGCCGCAGCCAGGACGCGAAGACGTCGATCCAGCCCTGATGCGTCAGAGCTTCGATCAAGATGAATTGAGCGAACGCGAATGGGATTAGAGCAAAAGGTAGTCGAGGCAAGGCGGTGAAAAAGGTGGGGAAGTGAGCTGCTAACTTGGCACGTTTGTTGGCGATTGCGAGCGAGAGAGATTTTGTGGGCAATGCGGAGGCAAATGGAGACGGAGATGTCGTGGCTACGGAGGTTGCCGAATTCCCAGTGACACTGGACGATTTCGCAGCGCCGTCTATGGGTTGTTGCAGGGGCTCTTTGTCAGCTACCTGAAGCGTTCTGCGTCGTTTGAGCTCCTGGAGCACGACTTCCTCGTCCCCCGCGGGCTCGCCTATCGCCTCTGGACCATCCTGACTCGAACGCTGCCGCGGCGCGTGCCCAAGCATAGGAATTTTATGTACAAATCTGTAGTGGTCCCATGCGAGATCGAAGAGAAATTTGGCCACCGCAAAAGGGAGGCTAATCATCCATACATCAACATGGAAGAAGCTAACCACGATGATGACGACGAGACACGCGCCGAGCAGTGCACCGCCGACCCATGCGCCTTTGGGATCAAGAAGCACGGATCGAACATCGAGGTCCGCAGTGGCTTCCAGCCGACGAGGGAGGTATTTCGGATTTCGAAATTGAAATCCAAGAGCCACGAAACATGCCAGATTGCATGCGAGGAACGGCAAGATAGTATACGCCGTGAAAGCCGCATTATTGACCTGAAACCCCTCCTGCAGTCGTGAGTAGTGATCAGAACGTGCTTCACGTATGGAAAAGGTCGATTTACGCAGATAACGACGTTGGTGGGATTGCCCACGAACCTGTCGGCATGAGTTGCAGCGAGCGGGAGCTCGGAAATCAACCTACAGAACCATGCTCGCGGTGTTGGCTGCGGCGAACTCGGACATCAACCAGGAGATCGGCTTCGGCAATGCTGCTATTAGACGGGGCACTTTGCGTAATGTGTATGGGCCTCACGTTAAGCTCAGAAACCTTGGTATAGTAAACCAAAAACGCGGTCCCGGATAAAATCACCTAGTCGGATTCAGATGCAGCCTCGAAATTGAACTGAGCACAAACCGGATCGTTTCCGAGGAACACGCTGAGGACGGTTAACATGAGGTAGAAATAAAGGTATAGTTTCCATCCATTCGAGCCGCCTTTGTTGCTGACCCAGAACGCGGCGGCCTGCAAGACTCCGGTGATATCGAGGGTGATCGCCATGTACGCAAGGGAGAAAAATAGGATGAGAATATTGTAAGGCTTGACGCCGTCTGCAGCGGATGTAAGGCGGGAGCAATGACTTTGCGCGCGTATTTCTCACCAGTTCCAACAATACCATCGCGGATCTACTGCCGTTGAGTGAGCGCCTTGAATGATGACGTCGTAGCGTACCTGGGTGGGACCCAAACATTGTGCAGCCCACAATATCGCGATCGCAAGGATGGGTGCGGTCGTTAGATTGAGAACCACGCGTTTGTGGCCGATGTAGGGGAGACGGACTGGGACGGGGAGAGGCTGGATAACAAATGCTATTGAGCAGATGAAGATGACCAAAGTCACGATTGAGTAGGCCGTGATCATTGCGCCTGGAGGGGTAAAGATTGAGTAGTCGAAGCTGTCGATCCCAAGCTAGTATTTATGCGTGCCGTATGCGCACAGCCTTGGAGCGCCAAAATCAGGCCAAGGCTCCAAGCACCAAGATTCGAGCACGGGCCAAGTACCGGAGAAGACGAGCTCCCGATAGCAATCTGGAACGTCAGGTAGATTCCATTACGAGTGAGGCCGCCGGGGCGAGTTTGTCCTTGGTTGGATCAGGTTGGATCGGAGGATAACAAATCTCTTTGCTGATTTGTTTTTCTCAGGCTGTCACTTCCTCCTCCCTCCCAAGTTGCTGCGGTTTCATAGGTGTCTCGCCGGCGGTTGCTTGCCCGTTTTTTACAGCAATTAACGCTGTTTTTTTGGCTGCTCCAACTGGCTGTGTGAAGTGAATCCCGGCATCCCTTGATTTCACTCCACCATTGCAGCTTTGCATTTGGAGTGAACTTGGGGTTGACAAGGCTGACATGCTACAGCTTTCCACCAACGTGGAGAGCGCTATTATCTGAACTCCTTCTTGTTCGGAATCACTGCCATTTAAAGTTCCACAGTCACTCTGGGCGCTAAACATTATGTCCTTTCCCATTGAGCTGTACAGAAACGCAAATGCGCGAGAGATGCCGCCGCGCATTCCCCAGCCAAGGTAAGAGCTTCAGCCTTTTCAAGTGGCTAGTGATTAATGCTTGAAAGTCATCGGCACGGGGCACCCTCAGGCCCATGGCCCTTTCTCGATTTGGATAGTGAAATAGATCCCGACCAGCTTGAAGACCCGCGGCGACAGCCCACTGCAGAACAACAACACTGGTCAAAGGTACGCCTCGGTCTGTGTCCACTGCAGTCCCTAATATCTTGCACAGTATCCGCAGTCGCTGTATCCTAACTGGACTCCGTCTCAGCAACAGAAGAGCGGAATCACACGGATTCTTAACCATGTCTCCCGGGAGCCGTGTACGGTCTACCGCGTTACTGTCCGGAACAATGGACTCTTCACCCGGGAAGAAGATCTCGTCGTAACGGACGAGAATAAAGAGGATTATTGTGAGAATGTGGACAAGGACGTGCCTGCAGACGTCCGACTACAAGCCCTCTTCCTTGAAAACTTGTCCGGACCAGTACTTCAAGTATTGGGAAGCAAGTACGTCGCATGTTGGCCTGAATTTCCGACCAGACTTTCATCTCACTTAGATTTAATATCGAGCCGTTCTTCTTCTCGTCATCACTCAACTGGATACCAGCCCGATATCAGGAAGCTGTGGGCGACGGCGACCGTGTGTTATCCCCGAATATCGTGTTGTCGGGCTACTAAGAGTTTGCCACAGATATTACGCTCACGCTAGCGTTCATTCGTTGTATGAAAAACCCAACGACAATGCCTCCTAGCCCGACATCAAGCTTCGCCCCATCGTTCCGCACCCTGCAGTCGGCCGATCAGGTTATTGACACGCAGGCCCCGCTCGGTCTAAGTTCCAGTACGTTGCTTGCCGCCTCTCCAAGATGCGTATGATTTAATCTTTCTGCAGACGACCACCTTTTGCTCCCCGATCTCCTGGCCATCCACATGGTGCGGTCGCCAGGCCTGAGCACGCTTATTAGCTACCACCCCCCGCACGCCCATCGGGCGACGGAGGCGCATACCCTCCGGACGCGTCTCCTCGCTGCAGGGCAATCCGTATATTGGAACAAGATTTTCACCTCGACGATCTCGTCAGACCCGACCTTCGTCCTGCTCGCTCTCCTGTGGTACCCGCTGTACGCCTTCGACGAGGCGCTCGACTCGCTGTACTTCCACATCTGCTGGCTGGTGCGTCGCGTGCTCATTGCTTACCCGATGGACCCCTCATGCTTCGCGCAGGAATCTCGAGTAATCGCCACGACGGATATGACACTGACACAACAGCTCCACGTCGTACGCGCGCATCTCCTACACTACGCGTCCATGCTCGAGGACTTTCGCAAGTCCGTCGTATTCGTCGCCGAGACGCCCAATCCCCTGTTAGAGCACGCGTCGGAAAGCAAGGCGGAGTCGATTGCTGGCGCGAAAGAGCTGATGCGGCGAGAATCGACGAATCTGCTAAACGAGATTGCGCGGCTGGAGCAAAATCGGAGCATGCAGGATAACCGGCTGAAGAACGTGATGAATCTGGTGCGTCCTTACGACTCTCTTACGTGGTTCTCCAAACTGATTCCGAGTAGGCTTTCAGCAGCGTCAACCTCGAGGATAGTCGGAGGATGCAGAAACTGACGGAGGCTGCTGTCCGGGACAGTGCAGGTGAGAAAAGCGATCGTGCTCAGCTACTCCGTTGATGCTCATCGTCGCTCGCAGCCATGAAACAAATCTCATACTTGACTATGTTCTTCCTGCCTGCGTCCTTTGCTGCTGTGCGTTCGAGTTTCTGTGTGCGTGTGAGGTAATACTTATCCCACTCCGTGTCCAGGCAATTTTCGGCATGAACGTCAATATTCTGGCGGACGGCACGCACGGCACGCTGGCACACTACTTCGCCTTCGCCCTTCCCATGACTGCGATTACCGTCTGGGTCATCATGGCTTTCCAATACCGCAAGAAGGACCCGAACAACCTCATTCAAGACGAGACCCATGTCTCCACTTGGGCCAAGCTGTCAAAATTATCGTGGCCCCTAGTGAAACTGAGGCAGAAGTTTAGGCAGACCGGGACTGTCAAAACGGCGACGTTCTCGAAAACAACCTCCAGGCGGTCGAGGTCTAGGTCACGGGCGTCGCGGCCGTCGTCAAAAGCCTATGATGTCCAAATTCCATGACCAGTTCTTCACCTTGCTTATCTACTCAACTTCTGGAATCCTTTCGCGTGGTGGAACCGGAACGTATCTCTATCTACCTTGTAGCCCTTAGCTGTAGTTATCGTCGACAATAATAATAATTCACAATGCCAACAAACGACTAATTTCTTGTTTGTCGAGGTGGTGTCGCGGAAATTGCATTGCTTGGTTTTTTCAGATCCTGAGGAAGATCGTCTCACTTAGTCTCCCTGAGGCAGAGTAGATCAATTCCTTCGAACTTTCGTGCCTCAAGATTTTTCCTTGATCTGACGGTATCCTGAGTTCACGAAGGTTTGCGCCGGTATCTTACGCCTGCCTCAAGGAGACTAGTCTCACTGAGCTTTGACCTGGTCGATTTTTACCGCAGTGACGGACTGAGAGTCGAATTTCTCACGAACACTCATTCTCGCGACCGAAACAGGAAGAAACGGAGAGTCACTATTTGCCAGCTCAAAACCGATGTACGACGCGTGCAAGACTTGTACAAGACGCGGCGATTGGCGTTTTCTCGACCTTCTTGAACCACGTCCACCATCCATCTCCAGCTCCCCGAATCCACGACGCGCACATGGGCGGGCGCATAGGTTGACGAGACACTGACCGTCCAATGCGGCTTGAGCGTGCTGTCCCTCCTTCTCCCCCCTGCCGCCGCTTCCGTGCAGATGTCCGACGATGTTGAACTGGGTACCCCCTAGATTACGTGCGGGCTGCTCGGAAGTCCACCACGGTGCGGGGGAGTCGTTCGGTCTTAACTGTCTCCCCTCATCGACGGCTCAATGAGAGAAAATGGAAAGTGGGGGCTTCAACAGGCTTCAACGGCGAAGGACTCGGACGCGTACGATGACGAGACTATGGTTCGTCTACCCGTTTTTTGTGCTCTCCCGCTAATCGTTCTTTTTAATAGTCTTGACTTGGTGTTGACACGTCTTCCGTTGTTCGACTTTCGCGTCACTTTGTACTCAACACGTCGAGAAGGACAAGGAGGAGGAGGATGCTGTGCTCGTAAATATTCTGCCCGTGATGCCGTTACAATTCAGGACTTGCTCTGAATATCACCCATATCTCCGTCGAGAAGTCAGAGAAATAAGAGACCCAAGTCTCAAAGCGAGTCCACCTTCGACACCAATGCCTCGTTTCGATTCCAACACTCTCCCGTGCAATAAACCGAGTCATACTCGTCCCGACACACCCGCGCCTCCTCCGCCTTCGAGCGCGCGACCGGTGCACCTTCAAGCTCAACCTCGCCCAACACCGCACCCCAGTCCCCAAACACCACACCATTCGACTGCAACTCCGACCCACCGCCACCGCCACTCCCTGCGCGTGGTTCCCCCGTCCTCCGCTCCAGCGCCAGTGAGAACGAGCGGAACTCCGCCATATCGCTGCGAGCCCGCGCGCGCGCGACCTGCCGCACGTCTCTCCCCGTCCCCATCCCCATCCCAGGCGCCTTGACTTCGGCTTCCCTCATCATTACCGCTACCACGGGAGACGCAGGCGGCGACGGCGTCACACTTCCACTCTCACCTTCACTTCTGCTCGAGAACGACCTCGACCTCAAGCGCGGGGAGGAGGACGGCGAAGAACAGAGCGACGAAACTGACGCCGTCGACGCCACGGACGAAACCTCCGCGATGGGCGACAGCGGCGGCGCGCGCACAGTGAACACGAGCGAGCGGCGCGAGCGGGGACGGCGAGGGACGAAGCTCCAGTCGTCGGGTTCCAATTCCTCGTCAGAGGAGGAAGAGGAGGCGTACGAGGTGGATGAGCTTGGGGTCGGGGACGAAGGGCCAGAGAGGACGGGCGAGTGCGGGACAGACTGAAGGAGATCTTCGGGACTTGAAGGCGCAAGGGGCTGAGCGGGGACGGGGAGCGCGACAGATTCGGAGGGAGCGGGCAATGCGGCAGGAGGAAGGCGGACGTTTGGAGCAGGCTGGTCTGGATAGTCCACAGGAGGTTGGGAGTTGACATAACATGCGAACACCAAAGCGAACGACCACCCCGCTGCGAGTGGAATCGCCAAAGGGACTGCGGGAAAAAGATGTCAGTGATACACGTACTGAACGGAGCAAAACACGGAACGCTTACGAGGATAGTCGAAGCAGGCGACGTGGGTGAATGCAAAGGCGCCAAAACTGAAGAGAAGCAGCAGTGTGTAGACGAGTCGTTTCCCTTGCGGAGGAAGACCCTGAAGCTGACAAGCCAAGTCGGCGGTAGTTGCTGCTATCCTGGACAACAAGGCTTGCGAGAGGTGGCTTTCGTATTCGTTTGCATGTTGCAAGGTCGTCAAGTGATTATCGATGACATGGCAGGACCGGGTTCCGAGGGAAGAGACAAAGACACAAGTATGCATGCAAAGGAGCTTGACGGCTTGAGCAAAGAGCTGGGGGATCGAGGAGAAGAAGCGGTAGAGCGTCCCCTCTGCAATGGCGAGACAGTTGCTGGCACGGAAAGTCGAGGACGCATAGAGCGCACAGAGAGACGAGGAGCGCATGTGAAGGACGTAGGGGATCGAGGCATGTAGAGCAAAGCAACCGAGGGTGGGGAGAATCAGGGCCCACACGAGCTGTACCGCTGGGTGCGAGTCAGAATGACGGTACGAAAGATGCACGGCGGGTACACACTCATAGGGAGAGGCGGCGAGTCCGAACAGGATGCTTCAGTTGCACTTGTAGCAAGCCGCTGACACGCCCGCTTGACCAAGGAGGCCCAGAACGTGAGCGACTCGGCGTAGATCGGCGGGACGGTTTCGTAGACGGCCTTGAGGGAAGAGAGTAGAAGCTTGAAGGACGGAGGGACCCATGATGGGCTCAACAGCAGTGTGGTCCCCACAACGAAGTACCTGACGATGTGCGAGCCGAGGGTAGTGTGGCGGAGGCAGATCGCGAAAAGTGCGATAAGAATGGCGAGATTGAAGGCGTCGCCTGAGAATTGTTAGAGTAGAAAATGAATTGGAGATGGGGGCGCACCGGTGCTATACGACGTGGCGCTTTCTGGTGCGTAGCTTGAGGTTTGGGCAAGGGCGAGATGCAGCGGGGCGGCTGGGACGTTCTGCACGGTGCCGGTGCTGAATGCTGGCGAGACTTCATTTGGCGTCTTGAAGACGGGCAAGTTGGCGAGGGCGCCGGCGAGTATTCCGCGCACGAAGAGATACATGGTGGCGAGAAGCAGCGCCACCGAGTACAAACTTGTACAAGTTGATCCAAGGGCGAACGAATCTACGTGAAGAATATTCCATTGAAGTTAAAAACATGAAGGCTGGATGAGATGCGTGCTACAACAACTTGAACGGTAAACGAATAAAATAACATCCTATATGTACTGATCGCAATCGCAGCCGCGCCGCTGCGAAAGTAAACAAGTGCGTACTTGTATTCCGCACATTGCATGTACGTTCTGCGCGGCGGGTCGTGAGACGTGGGTGGGGCGTGGCGGTCATGAGAGGTCGTCACTGATAGCGGGGAGGTAGGTAGATGTGGGGGCGGAGATGTGGCGAGGAGAAGGCGAGGAGATAGCGGGATGCGAGATAATGATATAGGAGAGCGGGAATGCGAGGAGACTATGCGAGGGGAGAGTGCAGTGGACAGGATAAATAGTGCATCGAAAGCAAGGAGATGGGAAGGGAGGCCGGACGGGGGGACGTGGTCATGATCTCGACTTGACCGACCCCGCGGCGCTCGGCGGTCTTGAGTTCTCGCTCTGCCCGCGCGCGCGGCCCTCCGTGGTTTTCGCCTTGGACGGCAGCGCCAAGTCGTCTTGCGACCCCCGCGCGAAAAAGTCGTCCTCGTCCTCGTACGGCGACGAGCCCGCATTTATCTGCCACACCAAAAAATAATGGTCAGGCTACCGAGCGTGGCAAAGGTGGCACGACGCGGGTACGCACCCAATCGCGCAGCACGTCAGCGACGCGCGCGGCCTCTTCCGCGCTGAACGTGCAGTCCGTGCCCTTCTCCGCGTGCAGCCTTAACAGCTCGCTCAGGGAACGCTTCCCGCCACTCTTCCCGTTCGCCTTGGCACCGGGGGTCGCATCGTCGCCCGCACCGGCGGGGAAGACGACAGAGTTCCGTGGCGTCGTGCGTGGTGCGCTTGCATCTGCGTCGCCGTCCATCGACAGCGAGCGGTCCCAGTCCTCCGCACTCGACTCGGAATGCAGCGAGAGCGTCGATACGGACCGCGACAGGTCATCTCCCTCGGTGGACATTGCAGGAGGTATTATTTATCGCTCGGTGGGGGTTTGTGGCGGTATTAAGTGTGGGTGGAGGCGGTGGGAGTGAGAGGGTGGCGTGTGGGTGGCCGTCCGTCCGGTGTTTGCACTTGGTGCAGTCTATATCACCGCGTGCGTGCGCACTTTTGACTCTGCGTCGTTTCCGTTTCCTTCGTCTATCGCCTCTGGCTTTTCAGGCGAGTATCAGGGGATAACTAAGCAGTCAGTGAGACCCTATTCGACGCGATCCGGACGCGATTTTGGGCGGAGGAGTACCGGAGACACAGTCAAGTGCGTGGAGGGGGGAGGAGAGGAGAGAGAAACGACGACCGACGAGCCACTGCCCCGAAAACAAAAGGCTCTGGCTGAAAAGGGCTTGTGATGGGTGACCGTTGAGTCACGCTCAAGTGACGGACCTTCACCAGCACCTCGACCTCAGCTCCCAGTGGCTTTATTCGCTGGAAGGCATCGTCGATTGTCGCTTTTTAACTTCTTGCTTTGAACCGCTTAAAGGCCCATTTTCTTGTCTAATCCGCCACTGCCTCTCTCGAGGTATCTGGTGCGATTACCTACTACGAGTTGAAAGTTCTTTGCCTAAGTTTGCCATGCATGGGTGCAATACCGTATTCAGTTCAATAAATGCGTTGCCTGACAGGCAGAATTATTGTGCGAAGAAGCAACGTCTCACGGGATCGCGTCTTGCCAGGTGACTTTGCAAAGTCGACGCCTTCTCCTTGAGAAAATGGATCACACGCAGAGAATAACAACAATAGCGACTGTAATATTCCGGATTCTCCAGTTCGGCCTTCACCGTGTTATATTCCACGACGACCCTACACATGATATCTCACTAGATCTGCTAGCTTGGGCACTGGCTACATGTCCACCGAAACAGACTTGACGACCGAAACCGAATTGGAAGCTTCGAACAAACTCCAGGCCCATTTCATAGCCTAAGTGCAGTCTCCCGCTGATAGAATCGCAGCCTCTCCGCGACGGATTTATCACCAGCTGCGGCGGGGCGGCGGCAGACTCGAGAAATTGGAGGGTAGAACCAATGATTATGCCGTTATGCCGGCGCATGCGATGGGCAGTAGCTTGCGCTCGTCGTCGTACTGCGCAAGCGAGTCGATGGTTTTCCAGAGGGATGCGTCACTTTAAGTGCAACATGGCACCTGGCAGATGTCGTGGTCCTCAGGTGCGCGTGCGCCAGCGAGACTGCTCGACGCCGAGAAATTGAATCGAAGCCATGATCACCGAGAGAATAAGTAGGACGGTGGATAAGTAGGAGGGTGGAAGATGTGAGCAGATTGTCGCCCTGCGTGACGAGCGCGGTGCCCAGCCGTTAGCGGCCCTAGGATTGATATCGCACTTAAAAGACTTGAGCGCGCTCGTCGATGTTGTCCACCGGGTTCATAAGTATAACGGATGTTCCAGTTCACCGCGCGGTAGCGCTCAATGTCAATTCAATCGCAAGAAATGTGAGATCTATGTACATACCTGTTTATCCACGACCTCTACCCCTCCCTCTCCCCCTCCCGGAGAGCATTCTCGCGCAACCATAACACGGCATTCTTGGATCCTCGTCACCCATCTCCCCAACATCCTTGGCCCAAAACTTCATATGGCGGGCCACAGTCGCTCGTTTCCCATCCTCGAACAGATCCCGCGGCGAGAAACCCCAGCGGTTCTTCGCCGTTTCCCAGATACCGGCATTCCGTGCCTCTCCGCCCTCGTCATCTTCGTCCACAGCCCGCAGTATCTCTACTGCGCGCATATTGACAGATCTGTGGCCAGCCAAGAAGTGCGGCGCCGTGTTATCGTCTGCGTCCCGTTGGCGAACCAATTCTTTCATCTTGTTTCTTTGTTGGGTCTCCTCACTGGCACGCTCCTCGATCTCATTCCCAACTTGATCGGCTTCCAGGCAGAGTCGAGAGTGCGGACGAAGCACACAGACTGGTACACCTTAGGCGAAAACACATTGATGTGCGTCTCATCGTCGGGCATGCACGCAACATGGAGAAGAGTGTGGCCGCGGCTTGTGGTGCCGGCGTCGCGGAGAGCATTGGGAAGCTCCCGCAGAATTGGCGGGGAGAGGAGTGCTGCGGCAAAATGGGCGACATGCGCGCGTCAACCTCGGGTGTGCGTGTCTCGTTGTAAAGAGGGTGTGCGAGCAGGATGCCCAGCGCGTCGAGGTTGGGCGCTATTGTGCAGAGACACTGTATTGCGGGGGTGATGCGGCGGACGGGGGGTCCGGGCGGAATGAAGTTCGGGTCAAGCGAAAGCGGGGGTGAGAGAAGGTGAACAAGAGTTGTGTTATGTCTGCCCACAATCGCCGCGTGAAGGGGGCTAGATGCGGAGAGCGAAGACGCGGAGAGCACATCGGAAAGAGGGGCATTAGTAATCGCTTTCCAGCACGATATATCACCACCGCGGCTTGAGCGACCTGCCGATTGGACATGGCTGAAGACCAGAAGGCAATAAGGTGTTCAGTCGGACAGTAATCAAGATCGTACTCCCGCGGCGCCGTCGCGGTTGCAACTGAATCAGACAAAATCCACGTTGGCAAACCGTTTGGATCTGCCCCGACATCAAGTAGAGTGCTGGCATTATCTGGCAATCGTCGATGAATTGCGCATAGAAGGGGGGAATCTCCAACGCAGGTATTATAGACAGGCATGAAGGCGTTGGGTCCGTACTGTCTGGCAAGTCCTGGATCGTTGAGATAGTGGTATGGGGACTGCAGCCAGCCATTTTCGAGAACGGCCTTGAGTACGGCTGGGTTGGGGTTCCCTGCTGCTCGGAGCGCTGACGGATCGTCACCGTTGAGGGCTGGTTCCACATCGTCGGCGGTCAGTGTGTAAGTAGTTGCTGGCCATGGTGCACTGCCACTCAGTCGGGCTTTTCCACCGACTTTCACTCGCAAACTTGAATGCACTCCCAGGGTCGCCTCTTTAGATTTCCATGCGGTAACCAAGTACTCCGAAAAACGGGGATGAAGGGGCGCATGCAAGCCGCTATCTATCCCAACGCCTCTTGACCTTGGAGTCGGGCGTGGTTGCTTTGGACTTCACGAAGCTCACCGGAAGAATTCGAAAAACCCGGCTTCCCCCTTCTGGGGAGAACCCCTCTTCACGGGACCGCATCTTCCAGCAACTTCTCGATACAATCTCGATACATAACTCTGTCATCGACTCTCGTACAGACGGAGCCCCGCTTCCAAAAAAAACGTCTCATCCCCCCTAGGGTTCTTTGCACAAAGGTCTCAGATTACTCCCATGCTGCTTTGACAAGATCCGCCCCTCTTTCTGCGATAACGTACGTCGCGGCTTGAGTATGTGCACTCGGCAAAAATGGCTGGATATGCATTTGCAACGTGCGTCAGCGAGGAAAGAGGATCAACTCACCAATACGGACGCGTCGATAATGCGGAGTCCGGCGGCGCCCTTCACCAGCAGATCAGGATTAACAACCCCGTACCGAGCGTCTTTTGCCGACATTGCAGCTGTGCCGACCAGATGGTCGCTGGATTGAGCCGTGTTGCGGATAAATTGGTCAAGAGCATCGTCGGAGAGGTTTTCCAAGTCGACAATCGGAGCAATGATGTAGTCTTTCCATGTTGGTGCTTGGACAAATCTCAGCAGTTTTCGCACTCCTTGACGCAAGGTGAAAATGTCGATTTCGCTCTGCAAGAACCCGACGTCGATTATGGGTGAGTCAAACGGGTTGCTACTGTTGATCGTGACAGAGCCGCCTCGTTCAAAGTTGTGAATTTTGAATGTTGGAGTATCGGCTATACGTACGGCTGACAGGATTAAGAACCACCACCCCAGCTGACATGCCATTGCCAGAGCCTGCAACAACAGCTGGCTGCAGAAGAAGCCTCATTAAAACACATCGGGCCACTTTGTAATCCACTTACACCGAAAGCGCTCGGCTACGAGAAAGACATTCACTAGTCAAATAAAGAATGGTGAAAGGGCAACTCACCCCAAAGGGCACCTCAATGTGGGGTGAATTAGGACCGGCAGATGGATCACTAAAATTATTCGTGTCGAGCATTTTAGCATCCAGGCGAAGCCACGCAATGTGAGTTAGAGATTGGACCGTAAATGGACCGGTGCGGGACCGATTCCACTCCGCAAATGCCTCGTTGACGCGTGTGGCGTTTTGAGTTATTGACTCTATAGTCTGAGTCGAATTCACAAACCA
This sequence comes from Mycena vitilis, assembly GCA_029203975.1. Lineage (NCBI taxonomy): Eukaryota > Fungi > Basidiomycota > Agaricomycetes > Agaricales > Mycenaceae > Mycena > Mycena vitilis. The sequence continues at coordinate 154,619 of JARGYF010000069.1, forward strand.
GCCAGCCTGCACCACAGGCTGATCGGTGGCATTGCGTCCAACGCTGGGGAGATCGAGGACAGTGGTGATACCAAGTTTAATCAAAGCTGCTTCGTCGCCTATTCCCGAGTGCAGCAGAACGCCCGGGGTACCAACGGAACCGGCGGACATGATGATCTCCTTCGCGGCTTTGGCTGTGAAGAGACTGCTACCTGTTTAACAGTTGGTTGTCTGTTCGTGATGGTTGAGAGTAACATCTACCCTGCGAGAATTCAACTCCTTCGAAAGTCAATTTACCGTCTACTTGACGGGAATCAACCAGCTTGGATACTCGTGCATGCAGCAAAACGTGCAAATTCTCGCGTTGTACGAATTCTGGGCCTAGATACGATGTTGCTGAGGAGCTCCGCTCCCCACCTCCAATAGTGCATTGCTGCCAACCTATCCGTGTGTCGGCATTATTTTTTTGAACTGCTTATAACACGTACCAAGACCTAACGGCCTGCCAGAGTTCATATCCGAATTGAACGACCACTCATCGGAGAGCTCTTCGGTACTTTCAATGATGTGCTCTAAAAAGATCGGCCACGGAAAGCCAGCCAGGCTGACAGAATTGATTCCCGTGGTACTGTGTACAGCCGGGTCGAATTGGCCTCGTGTGTCGTGATGGTCCGCCGGCTCTGTCCATTTCTCATTCTGAGGAGCGCAACAACAGCTCAGAAAGAATGTTGAATTTGGAAATTGTGGGCACCTTGAAAAAATACGCCAGCAAGCGATTCCAGGACCATCCATCGTCGCCGGTGACTGCTGCGTAGCGGTCGTAATCCTCCGCTGAGCCTCGTGTATAAACCATGCCATCTGATGATAAGAGGTGAATGAAAACACGCTTAAGATGGGTACACGTCTTACTGTGAGCGCTACATCCTCCAAGAATATGCGCTCGCAGATGCTCAGGATCGGGTATTTGAAGGAAATTTGGAATGGACCCACCTCTTTGGATCGCAATATTACGACCGTTTAAACCAGGCTGCGGAACCGTTGTGTAGTCTGTGCAGTATATGTCAACCTGTTCTATGGAATAGAGATTTAACACACTCCATTCATAGATGTTGGGTTCAGCGAGAAGATCCTCCACGAGAAACGGTACATTTGAGTCGATCACACCCTCATTCCTATGAAAGTTGTCAATACTTGTTTGTTCACAACACTTTCTCGGAGCGCTCACGAGACGCCGGCCTCCAACACCAAGACAGAAAATTTGGAATTCTCAGTTAGACGGTTAGCAACAACATTCCCCGCGGTTCCACCTTGAGCAAATGCAACTCAGTCAACGCGACGATAAACGTGAGTAGCTTGCTTACCTCCCACAATGACAAAGTCATACGAAAGTCCTGGCAAATCAGCGACGTCTTCGTACACCTTGCAGAGGCACGGAGCGAGAAAGGTCAGAATCACCACAGCTCTCGAGAACATTGCAAGACGGAAGACCAAACGCGAAGACCAAACAGAGCCTCGCGCCCATGTATATATGGTCTGGCGCCGGCCAAAGAAGGCGAGTGGCAGACTGGAACGGAACATGGGATGCCAGCTGCCACCTTCTCATTCGAGAAGGTCGAGAAAGTGCCGAAATTAGGGTCGGGGGGTCTTGGGGCCGCAGGAACATTCGCCCATAACGAGACATCCGAGTCGTCGTTGAGCCCCCCCGGAATTCTGGAAGTCGTGCATGTAGCTTCACAAGTCTTAATACTAACAATGCTGAACGCTGACCGAGAGCTTGGTATCCAAATTTTGAAAGGGGGGTCATATGTATTAGTCTCTTTTGGATCGCTTTGGAGAGCCCCGGGCCGCTGGCCTTCGCGCGCTTGACAGGGAATACACGCTTGAACACGCTGACAGTAGCTGACAAGAAAGAAAGTGGCAGCAGTCCGAGTCACCCGTCGTCGCTGGTTTTGCGCTAGAGTTTCGACGATGTTGGTTCGAGTGAAGACGTTCAACCAATTGGGCCAGCCGGAAATTGCCGAACACTCTGCTTCTCGCCCTCATGGCGTTCAACTCAGTCAACTCGCTTCCCCCCCTCCCATACGACGTTGTGGAATGCATTCTAGTGCACACAGCAGTATTGGCTCCCTCCGCGGCCGCAAATTTGTGTCTGGTCGCGTCGTGGGTCCGCAATATCGCGATCCCGCAGCTATTCCACACCGTCGTCCTCGATTCGTATCACAAACACATCGCCTTTCTCGAAGGCCACCGACTCGCGACTCCGCAGCCAGTGCATGGGTCTGCTGCCCCAGCCACACTCGTGCTGGGCCAGTACGTGCGACACCTATTTGTCGACAGCAATGGTGCGGACATGCACGCGATGTATAGCCTCTGTCCGCGACTGCACTCCCTCGCGATACCCGCGTCCCGCCTCATCGCCTTCTCTACCTCTTCCCCGCGTGTCTTCGCGCAATTACGCCGGCTAACGGTCCTCACCAGCGGACCCAGCAGCGTTGCGCCTACACTCTGGACCAATGAGGCGTGCGTTCGCCCTTACACTTCCCTCACCCACCTACATTTCCGTGTCCTCCCCACAAACCGCCTGCCATTCGATGCGATGCCACTTCTCTCCTACCTCGCTCAGCCACTTCCGCAGCTTGCGGAGGATTATGGGGAATATGACGACCTCGTGCAACGCTGCCCTGCGCTGAGCATGCTCGTCCTGACCCACTTGGCCCCTGGCACGGAGGCTGAATCCCTGCACTCTATCGCCCGCACCTTCCGCGCCCATAACCCTCGTATGTATATCTGCCCCGCTCTTCCAGTGATCGCACCGGAGTGGCCACACCAAGTCGACGCGAGCGCCAGCGCGGAGTGGCGCCGCGAGGTCGACGCGGGCGATGACGTCTGGGCTCGTGCAGCACACTTTCGAGCCACGGAGCTGTAAACTCAAATCTATGAGCTGTTCTATCCGATGGATTTAATGTTATGCATCATTCTGCCCCTCCCCCTCCTCCCCCTCCGAATCGTAATCCGAATCGATGGCATCCCGGTCCCATTCCACATATCTCCAATCCCAGAAGCTGTCTGCTTCATGGCCATCGTACCAGCTTTCGCCGGCTGATGCCCAGGCGTGAATCTGGCCGCGTGTTGGACCCTCGAGCATCATCACAAAGGTCCCATCGGACGTCCCCTCCCGCGTGTGAAAATGATATCGGGATAGCTGCAGCACCCGGAAGCCGAAATGCGCCCATTTTTCCGACCACGAAAACCCTTCTGCGGGATGCGCACGGATGAAGCGCATTGTCTGTGCGTTCTGCTTGTCCGTGTGGAGACGGACGGGATTATTGAACAGCTCGTCGTCCCGTCCTATCGGGGCCACGCCTTCGTCCATGACGAGCCGGAAACTATCTTCGAACATCATGAGCTCGACGTTGCGGACCTCCGTGTCTGCACACAGGCACTGATCGGGGAATTCGTGCGTGTGCCGGGGGCAGAAACAGAATCCAGAGGCGTGGAATCGTAATGAATGTGGCCAGTGCATGCCAGGCGGCGGGTTAGGTACAGGCCATTCGGTCAGCACAGTGCGATAGGGTTCGGGAATAGTTATGTCGTCAAGAATTGTCTCGACTTTATTCACATAGGATAGGCGAACATCGAGAGGGATTGGGTGCGAGGATTCTACATCGCGGAATGCAAGACCGAGGAGGCGAAGGCGCGTAGGGGAGTCAATCTTGGGCACCAGCGCACGCCATTGCTGGCTGACTTGGGCTGCAGAAATGAGGTCAAGCAGGGATAGATGCTCTATGATCTGGATGAGGAGTTCTGGTATTGCGATGGCTGAGGACATGGCTTTCTTGGATGAGTGCGCTGCCGATTCACGGTCATGATCGGATGTGCTAACAGCACCAAGCAGTGCTCGTCCATCCTCCCATATTGGGAAATTATGAATTGCTGCCGGAATAATTGATCCGTTTAGCTCCGTCTCCTCCGGTTTGTACAACATCCTCAGCGACGCGTACCCAGACTGCCACTTTGCGCGAATGTGCAAGGGCATTGCATTCCGAGAACATTCCGATACTTCAGCCTTGGCGTTCAAAAGCTCCCGCTTCTGTGCATGACCTCTCGTTGTCGTCGGTACCGCCACCGCGCCTGCGAGCTTAACCCGAGTCACTGCAACTCGTTACACAGTCATCTCTGCCGCTTCAAAAGAACCTATGTATCGCCTGAAAAGAACGTTCACTGTAATGGCCGCAACATCACGCCCAGTATCCGCCCCCGTTACGACTTCTACTCTCCCAGTCGAAACATCCTCCGGATCCGACTCCCGCCCAGCACGCATCGCGTTTATCTCGGGTCCGCTAGCCCAACCACCGACCTACTTCGCGGAGCACTATGCACCAAGGCTGGACGCAGCAATAACGGATGGGCACGCCTTCGTGCTCGGCCCCTCACGCGGGGTCGACGCCTTCGCGCTTGCGTACCTTCTGCAGCGAGGCGTGCCCCCCGCTCGCATCACCGTGTTCCTCAGCCAGTCCGAGCGCGCCCGGCAGCGCGAATTCATCTCGCAGGGTCTCTCAGTCGTCGTAGCCGGACGCGGGCACACGGAGCGCGACGCGGCGATGACGGCGGCGACGGACTACGATATTCTGCGGTACCAGACGGAGGCGGAGTGTCGCGCATTGTATGGCCGGAAGTACCGTGCAAGGGTTAGTGGGACACAGCTGAATGAGATGCGGAGGAAGGAGGCGCTGGCTGCTGCTGCTGCAATGGCCCAAAAGGCGGCGCATTGACCAGCTGGGCAAGGCGCTTATTGCCCACCACGAGTGGCCGACGCCAAAGCCGTCCAGCTGCAGATGCCGTGGTGCTGAGCTGTCGGCAAAGAGAAACCGGGCAGAAAGAGGGAGATGCGACCACGAATCGCTCGCAAAATGAAGCCTCAGATCTAGGCCTCAGGCCTCAGAGGCTGAACGCTTCAAGTTTTGGCAGGATTGCAAATCGGAGAGAAAAACTCACTAATTACGGCGGGGGCATTTGTTGCAGACGGTTCTTGAAACTAATCGGTTATATTTTACATTGATTGTGCGCTTTGACAAATTTGTAGTAAGTATGAGTTGATACCTATGAGATGGGGTGTATATATCTTTAGTCCCGAGTCAATATAGCTAAGCTACACGGAAACTCCAGGTCCAGAATTTCTTGGAGCCTTCACAGCACCTGCCGCTCCGCCAGGCCGCGTCGGTTCTTTACCGCCAAAAACGTTTCCAAGACTCGCGCGGAGGGCATCGTATACGGCCTGGTGCGGCGCGGGGTGGATGGAGTTCACCGTGTGTACGTGGATGAGACCCGTGATGGGGGAGAAGGTGTATGTCGAGTTACTGGCGCGTGTGTGAATCCAGTATGCCTCAGTCAAAATCAAAGGGCAGCACTCACACTTCCCATTCGCCCACAGCGCCGCTGACGCGCGCAACTCCCGTCGCGCTGAGCCCGACAAACAAGCTTTTTTCGCGATTCTTTCTTCGCTGCTGCTGGACTGCTGCATCGCCCCCGGGCGGCAGGTTGTTGACCGTCACTTTGTTGAGCGTAACCTTGAGGTCCGAATACAGCGCGTTGAGGGTGTGGCGCACAAAGACGGACGACGCAAGGTACATCGGCATCCCTGCGAGAAATGAGTTTGTTTTTCGGGAGGCGCGGCGACTGGATAGACGCGTACCTTCTATGTTGAGCGTTTTGGGGAAGGGAGCGGGGAGTGGTACAGGCGGAGTATACGACAGCCGGACATTCGGACTATATATCGAGTCGACGTCTTCGTCTGGCGGCGCATGGTAGTCGAGTGGATTGGCGTTGGCAAGTGGGCTGCTGTTCGCCTGGCGAGGGCTGCCGGTTGACTTGTCAATGGAGGTGACGAGTCCCGTGTTGAAGAAGTCCGGGAGAGTTTGTTGAATCACGTAGATTGCGCGGCCTTGCGATACGCTCAGCGGGTCATGGCAAAGATAATTCTGGAGCACCCTCACCGGTGCGGAGCTCCCACTCTCGGTCAGAAATTTCACGAGGCTTCTTGGGGTCAGGAACAGAGTCAGGAGGAAGATGGGAACGGAGCCCGAGCGCTGCTTCTGTGGAGTGCGAGCGGTGCACCGTTCCCAACGCGCGTGATCGGCATGAGGGACGCGGTGAAGCAGTCAGACACCGGGTGATTCGTCTATTGGAAGTAGAGGATATGTGGGACCAGGAAAACATTCGAGACGGACATAACCGCGCGCTCACCGGGAAGAAGAGAAAAAGGCTGGACGCGCTCGCTCGGCCGGCATTGTGTTTGGTTCTGTTCCCATCATCTTTGCGGGGCAACCAAATGCTCCTCCTGTCATTTATTGCCTGCTAATACCCGGAAAATCCTGTTCGGAATATAATCTACAGGTCTTCATTTTTTCGATCACAACTCCGGCCAGCACCCGACGAAAGCTCCTCGATATTCTAGAATTTCGGATCCGCCTTCAGAGTTCAGCTGCCAGTCTCAGGCAAGAAAATCCTTCCAGCAGGAATAACTGCCATCATACGGACTATCTGGCATTCTCTCCTCTCCCTTATCTCCTTGATTTGCCTATCGGAATCCGTTCGCTAGTGGACACTGGTTCCGAGTCCATGTTTCCTTCAAAGTGGAGCTCGTTCTACCCTAGTACTTCGAGCCTGCGCCTTGTCGTCGGTGCCTTTCTCGTCACAATTCCGATCGGGAGAAGCCCTACACATATTCTTGTCGCTGCCGCCAATGCGATTAAATTGAACGCGGTCATGCGGCGGAGCTTGAACCTTCCATTTCTCACCCACTGAAGTGCATATAAACTCTGCTTCAGGTTGCCTCATAAACCCATCCGTCATGTGCGTTTTTCTCCTCGTCGGACTTGTATTGACTGTGCGATGCCTGGCCAAAGTATACGATTCCGTCGCCGACCTTCCGGGGCTCACTTACGACTTCATCATCGTCGGAGGTCGGTTGTCGCGGGTATCTTCTACGCTGGGCTTACTTTCATAGGCGGGACCGCTGGAAGCGTTGTTGCGAATCGCTTAACAGAAAGTTCCAACTTCTCGGTTCTGGTTCTCGAGGGAGGTGTGTCGAACGAGGGGGTTGTCGACTCACGAGTTCCCTTCCTCGTCAACGACATGCTGCAGCAACCGATCTGGAGCTATAACTACTCGACGACTCCTCAGCAAGGGTTGAACGGCCGCACCATTCCATATCAGCGCGGGCGGATCCTCGGCGGGTGCAGCTCACACAGTAAGGAGCATCTTACAGTAGCAGCTTCATGGTTCTGACGCTACAGAAACTCAGACGGCATGGCCTATACCCGAGGGAGCGCAGACGACTTCAACAGGTATGCCGAAATAACGGGTGATCTGGGTTGGTCCTGGAATCAAGTCTTGCCCTACTTTTTCAAAGTGAACCCCATGCTGCATATACGGAACATGCGCTGATCTCCCCTCAGAACGAGCGCTGGACAGAGCCAGCTGATCATCATGACACCCGGGGAGAATTCAACCCTTTCGTGCACAGTACGACTGGGAAAACGTCGGTCAGCTTGGCAGGGTACCGTTGGCCGGTCAGTTCGCGTGTTCTGCAAACGACCCGGGAGCTTCCCGACGACTTCCCGTTCAACTTAGACACGAACTCAGGCAGTCCGCTCGGTGTCGGTGAGTATGAACATGAGGTTGTCTATTTTAAAAGAAAACCAGTGGACAGGATGGCTTCAAGAGACCATCGGAGGCGGTGAGAGAAGCAGTGGTGCTACGTCGTACTTGTCTTCGGTGGTCCAACGACGGCCTAATCTTCACATTCTGCTCAACGCCCAAGTATCCAAAATGCTTGCGAACAAGACGGACGATCAAGTCACTTTTTACGGGGTCCAATTCCTCCACAACCAGTCACGTACGCTATCATATTCGCTGATTTTTCCCTGGTTCAAATGTGGCAACTGTTCTGTAGCAATTGTGACAACGTTGACTGCGAAGAAAGAAATTGTGCTCTCTGCGGGGAGCGTCGGGACTCCGCACATCTTGTTAAATTCCGGTGTAGGGAATAAAACCGACTTGGAAGCCTTTGACATTCCGGTGCTTCTGGACCTTCCTGGCGTGGGGCGCAATGTGAGCGACCACAGTTCTGCAAGTCCAACATGGACCGTCAACTCCACGGAAACCGTCGATGAGGTCCAGCAAAATATTACCAGATTCAACGAGGCTTTTGGAGAATGGTGCGGTTGAATTTAACTCGATTGACGTAAATTCGTTCATGGTGTCCAGGAATTTGACAAAGACTGGGCCGTTCACCGCGCTCGGTGTCACGCATGTCGGCTGGGTGCGCTTGGATTTGGCGTCCGATATATTCCGCCAGACCGAAGATCCAGCTGCAGGGCCAGGAACCCCGCATATCGAATTGAAATTTACGGCGAGTACTGTTACATCCTCACTGAAGTTGAAACATAATTTGGGTTTGGACCAGAGCGGTAGCTTCCGTGCTCCCCAACCTCAGCCTGGACACTACTTCAGCATAGGCGCGGGTCTCGTTACACCAACGAGTCGTAAGTTTTTTGGCAACATTCAAACGAATCAACTAACTCCATCGCAGGCGGTTCCATCAGGTTGAACAGCAGTAATCCATTGGATCCGCCTCTTATCGATCCTGGACTTCTTCGCAGCGAATTTGACCTTTTGGCGTTGCGGGAAGGAGTAAAAATGGCCCGGAAATTCGTCACCGCTCCAGTGTGGAAAGGTTACATTCTGGAGGAGGTCCCAGGCTTCGCAAACGCAACGACGGACTCTGCCTTGAAGGAATATCTCCGCAACACTGCGGGGAGCTCTTCCCACCTCGTTGGAAGCGCTGCAATGACAGCGAAAAACGCGGGATACGGTGTTGTTGACCCTGATTTGCGGTTGAAGGGCGCAAGTGGGCTGCGCATTATCGACGCGTCCGTCTTGGTGAGACATAGAAAAACAAACGGACTGCAGGATAACTCTAACCTGCCTGCCAGCCCATTGTCCCCTGTGCACATACCCAGGCCGCCACATATGTTGTTGCGGAACGGGGTTCTGATTTTATCAAGAACGCTTGGATGTAAATCAACAATCTCATATTATTCAAAGCCAAGCCTTGGAATTCGAGTCTTCCACCTATGCGTGAATCAACCTGTCACGATAGCACATTCGCAGAAGACTCAAAGGGTAAATAAATTACCTTGGCCTTGAATCAAAACCACAACCTAAAGACCGGTCAGCCAGCAGACCAACACCACTCAGGTAAGCTTGGTAAACTGCGCAGAGTAGCTGTAAGTGCTCGGGTGCTCGATCCTGAGCTCCCAGCTTCCAAAGATTTTTCTTCTTTCATCAGTCTCAATTTTCCTGAATGAAGGCGGCGCTGATCCCCGGGGAACACCCGCGGCTGATCGAGGCTGATCCTGATCGGTGATTGGCAGCCAATGGCAGTGCTACTCGGGACGGGTTCGTCAATTGCCGTTGTCCGATAACTTCAGAGAATCTCCTCCGTTCTGATTTTTTCTTTCACTGTTCCATGTGAGAAAGCTTGCCGCCGTTTGCCGTAGTCCAGCTGATAAACGCCGCCATGCACAGGCCCAGCGAACCTCACGATTGTCTGCGGAGATAATAAAAATAGCTAACAACGCCGCGCGGACCTTTCAACAACCTTTCAAGGCACACAGCGCCAGTAACGGGGCTTTACGACTCGACGCTCACCTGGGGCTCTCTGTATGCAACGTGCTCGAGGTGGAATATCGGATTGCATAACCCAACGCGATTCCACCCAGCCGACAACCTCAAATTATCGGAAACATTGTTTCCTTATCGGTGTTCCTTGATTCGGTCCGGCTCTTCCTGCACACGACGGCAAACTATACACGACTCTGCTGCGCATACCCTCGACATCGCTCTATTCCATAGACTTGACACGCTTCCGACGCGCTCTTGGCCTTTACCCAGACACTCTGCAGTCCTCGCGACTTTGGCTGAGCGCTCGCAATCATACTGGACGACATTGAAACCGGAGCCACTCCCGACGCGGATGCCGCTAGTTATTTACCCAGAATTCGTGAAATAGCGGCCACCGTGATCGGAGAGGAGGGTCAACGTGAGTCTCAATATGACCTATCCGAAAAACCCTTGGGTGAATATTATCTCGTGGATCATTCGTATTTCTGAACACATTCAGAGAGTGCCCGGGTGTCCCAACACGACTTCTCGTCCTCCTTCGACCTCCAAATCGATGGCGCGCAGGTTTTTGCCACCTTCGACCCCAACCTCGACAACACAAGCCAGCTCGGTCCGTCCTCCTCAGACGAACTCATCGGCCGCCTCACTCACTCCAATTTTGTCCTCAGGCGAGGAAGATTCCCCTTATCCGGAGGTCAGGTCCGCTGTCGCCAATTTCGACGACCCCGATATGCCTGCATCGACCATACGGTCGTGGACGCTGGGCATTCTGTTCTCCATGGTGATCCCGTGCATGAACCAGTTTTTCCATTTTCGCTATCCATGTATGTGGTTTCTCCGCTCCTCCTTCCTTTCTGGGTCTCACCTCGCCCAGCCGTCAACATAGGACCAGTTAGTATCTTTTGCCGGTCTGCCGCCCCACTATGCGCGCGAAATTTATGTTTCTCCTAGATTGTCGCGCAGTTGATCGCGTTCCCCATCGGCCGCACCTGGGCACGATGGGTGCCTAACGTCGCGCTCTTCGGTGTCCCTTTAAACCCAGGGCCCTTCACGTGAGCCTCGCGTCCCGTCTCATTTCTGAGGCTGACCGGGAATCCCCAGTATCAAGGAACACGTGAGGGGTATTTCTTCTGCTCCTTCAGTGAACTTATAATCCATCTCTAGGTCCTGATCATCGTGATGGCAGGCGTGGGCTCCGGAAGTGCCTATGCCACGGATGTGCGTTCTCCTCTCGGCTCGATTCCGTTGCGTTTCCGACGGTATTTATAGGTCGTTGCTGTTCAGAAAACGTTCTACGACCAGTCATTTGGCTTTCCTTGTGTGCTTATTTCCTGATCATCCATCTCTCTTCTCATATCCAGATAGTCCAATGGATGGTTTGAGCCTTTTGAATTTTCTCCGCACTTCCCTCACCCTTCTGTAGCTCGTGGTATCCACCCAATGCATCGGGTTTGCCATAGGCGGTATTACTCGTCGCTTCCTTGTTAACCCACCATCTATGAGTACGCATTCTCTACTCAGCCTCTCCCACACCTGACTCGACCTTAGTCTGGCCTAATACTTTGGTCTCGTGTGCGCTATTTAACACCCTGCACTCGCAGAACTATGCTGGAGTCGGGAAGCACCCGGGAATGTCCCGAGAGCGGTTCTTCCTCTTGGCATTTACGGCCACGGCCGTGTGGTGTATGGTTTTCCCCCTGTGACTCGTCCACCGTCCTTACCCTCGCTTCCTACGTAGATTTTGTCCCGGGATATCTGTTCCAAGCGTTGAGGTGAGTGTCGTAAACCTCGGCCCACACATTCGTTAATCCGTATAACAGCTATTTTAGCTGGGTAAGCTCTCCGAAATTGATCCACTTGGTCGCCTTGACATGTTATCAGGCATGCTGGATTGCCCCAAACAACGTGGTAAGTACCAGTCAGACCTGCCGACGAGAACGTCCTCATCTTTGTCGCAGATCGTAAACCAACTCTTTGGGTGGGTTGTTCTACCAATATCGGTATCCCCCCCCATGAGCTCTTCTTCAGGTACCGAAGCGGGTTGGGGTTTTCCATAATCACCCTAGACTGGAATCAGGTGGCGTACATTGGGGTATGCCGTTCAATCTCCGTCTGTGTTTGGATCCTCACAATTCTTTTAGTCTCCGTATGTTTTGTCCTGGGTCTTTCTTCTTTCTGCTGAAGCCGTTTCGTTCGGCTCCCAGTCTCGCAACGCCTTGTGCGTGCTTGTTCCCTTCCGATACGATGATTGACTGAACTGCCACAATAGGGTGGGCTGAAGCGAACGTCATGATCTCATTTACATTCTTTTATTGTACGCGCCCCGGTTTCTTTCTCGCTCAGTACTAACAGGATGGCTAGGGCTTTTGGTACCTGTACTCTACGTGTGTTCATTCCTATCGTTTTTGCATTGTTCTCACCTTTCATGCAGTATTCGAATGTCTGGAACGCACAATATCTACCGTAGATCCTTTCCATTCGCGCGCGTCCATGCGCTGACGGAGCAGCAGGATATCATCCAGCAGCGCTTTTGACAACACGGGCCACTACTACAACCACACCCGCATTACGAAAGGCGGAAAGCTCGATCTCGACGCGTACAAGGCTTATAGCCCCCTATACTTACCGTCCGTTTATTCTCTGCTCGACTGTGGCTCGGACTCACGGCACTCGCAGCATGACATTTGCGATGTCCTACGGCCTCTCGTTCATGAGCATAACGGCCACGATTGTTCACGCCCTTTTGCACTTTTGGGCTCCGATAAAGCTGCACTTCAAACGCTCGCTGCGGGAACAGCCCGACGTGCACGCGAAGCTCATGACGGCGTACCCGCAAGGTCAGCTGGTTCTTATCGCACCGCCCTCAGTCGCGGTTCTGATTCCGGTGCAGTCCCGGACTGGTATTATGGGTGTATATTTGGTAGGTGGCTTGAATGCTTGTCACGCAAGTCCTGACCTTCGCCTACCAGTCGTGACCTTCATCTTTGCATGTATTTGCATCGAGTGCTGGGATACGACGATGACTATTCCGGCGCTGATCCTCGCGCTGTGCATGGGTGTGCATCCCTTCGCTCCTGTGATGGCCTTGTGCTCATTTTTTTCCAATAGCGATATTATATGTCATACCAGTCGGTGCGTTACTGCGTGCTTCGCATCAATTCTAGGCTCATATGGCATCAGGCATGATCCAAGCTGTAACAAATTGTGAGGACGAGACTGCCTCCGCGTCTAAAAAGGCCGCACTGACCTTATTGGTGGTCAGGGCAAATTGGGATAAAGTCGGTGCTTTTCCCTTCATGACCAGCTGATCGACGCTTATACACTGCCAGTGTCATTACCGAGCTCGTCGTGGGCTTTATACTCCCTGGTAAGGACCTTCGAACTGCACTACCCCGTATGCTGACTTCAAGGTTCCGTAGGCAGGCCCCTCGCAATGATGATGTTCGTTATCTGTTGTACTTCACTGCCTGCCGGTCGCGTTACTGATTATTTCCAGGTTCAAGGTATTTTGACTGCTGTCAGCTTTTCCGAAGTTAACCGGCATTAGACCTATGGCTACATCACCATGAGTCGAGGTGCGAATATGTCCCCATGCTCGTCCGGCAGCAGCCCGGCTTATGACACCCGCATCAGCGATACTCTTCACCGCGGACTTCAAGCTTGGGCATTATATGAAGATCCCGCCAAGGTACGGAGACTGAAGTGTACAATAAATTGCATTCTTAAACGAACGGCTGCACCAGGCCGATGTTTTGGTGCCAGGTGCGTTGGTACACGGCTTCTTTCTCGTTCTGACGCGGATATCTGGCTACAGATTGTAGCAACCTTGATAGCAGGGGTGAGGCACACGGGATTTCGTTGTCGGAGTACTCACGTTGTCCAGACTGTCCAGCTTGGGATCCAAACATGGATGTTTTCACATATTACGTACGACCGTCTCTTGATTTATCGGTGTACCCCTCTGAGATAGTTTTAGCGACCTTTGCACGCCGACGCAGAAGGACGAGTTCACCTGCGCCTTTACTCAAGTGTTTGGGACTGCATCGGTCATCGTACGTATTTTAAACACAATGCGCGCGAGGGATTCTCACTTGTGAACAGTGGGGGGTGATTGGGCCCGGCTTGTTCTTTTCAATGGGACAAATTTATTTGCGAGTCTTGTTGTCCGTTCCTGAGCGGACCAAGCTGATCCTTTTTTGACAGCGGTAGTTGTTGTTTTGCTATTTGTCTTTCCGTCAGCTCATGGCAGTGGCAGCACTCGTTTTTTTCTTTGTCATCGGTGCTGCTTGTCCGATAATCCTATGGCTTATCACCCGAAGAAGACCTGATACCATCCTGAATTATCTGAGGTACCTTCATTGCATCCAACTTCTGGATTGATCTAAGCCCCTATCTCCAGCTTCCCGTACGTTTCTTGCTTTTCGAGACCTCGTTTTTTTCCCGAACAGCTACACAGACTGATCTTTTCCGCCCTGGGCCAAATACCGCCCGCAACTGCGATCAACTTTGTCCCGTGGGCGATCTTCGGGTTTGTGTTTCAATACATCATCCGACGGAAACATTTTGCGTACTGGACCAAATACAATTGTTGTTCTTTTCTAGCCTTCACCTATGCCTCACTAAAATCTCTACCGTCTAGATGTGCTCTCGGCCTCTCTTGATTCCGGCACTGCCGTGGGGATAATACTGGTTTTTTTCTGGTCCGTTGCTCTTACTCCAGCTTGCAACCCCGCGTTCTCACCTTGCTTCCACAGTCTCCAATACCCGCTCAACGGGTCTATCGGAAGCAAGTCGGTGCTGAAGTGGTGGGGAAACACCGTCCACATGCGCACCTTGGACTGGAAAATCAATCCACTCCGGTCTTTGTCGAATGGAGAAACTTTTGGGTAAACGAATCCCTGTTTCGTCGACTTGCAGACCTGCTAACCTTTATTCACAGACCTAAATCGTGGTAGATGTAATTATGCTGTATTTGTAGATCTCGCTTTGCTTAAGTTGCTTTGGCTTTACGGATCTGTGGCTGCCCAATTGGGATACTTACGCGGAGGGTGATAGCCTTGTAACCAAGCACATATAAAGTCCAATAAGTGCGAACGTAAACGACTCGCTGTCACTTCCTCCCCATGTCTTCCACCTCCGTGCGGGAGACGACCCTTCCGTCCATAAAAAATGCCCCGGTCGTGGGTCTCGCTGAGGGCAACGCGCAGTTCTCGAATTACCAGCTCGCCGCGCTCATCCTGGTTGTCCCATGGCTTGTCAAATCGGTATTGCCCATCGTCAGCCGTGGCGGTTTCAAGACGTACCTGTTCGTGCTCGTTTTGACCGGAATCCCTACCACGATTGCCTACTGGACCCTCATGTCCACCTACGGCGCGCGCAAGAACGAAAAGGTCGTTTTGCCAGGCAAGGACATTGAGGAGTACATCACTATCAAGGACGCCGAGCTCAAGAAACTCTACAACGGCAAGAACAAGATTCCTATGCAGCTCTTCCACGACGCATACTTTGAGGGCAAAATTGACTTCAAGGGTGAGCTTCTTTTTTTTTACTGCGGTACGCGTCCCGGTGATAACCGACGTGTCAAAGGCGATGTTTTGGAAATTATGGAGCAGCGTCACGACTGGGCGAGCTTCAAGTTCACTCCGGAGCTGTTCAGATATGTCTTTACGGATTTCATCCCCGAGGTCATTGTGCACTCGCAAAGCCAGGATGAGGAGCAGGTTCGCGGTCACTATGACAGGGGAGACGACTTTTACGCATGGCAAGCTTAATTTCCTCTCGAGTCGGTGTAATCCTAAAGGAAAAATCTAGGTTCCTTGGCCCACGGATGATTTACACTTCTGGCGTCGTTCTCTCACCCGACACTTTCGAATCTCTGGAGACTCTACAGGATAACAAGCTTGCCATCGTGTGCAATAAACTTGACCTAAAACCCACTGACCGGTCCGCGCACTTCCCAATCTTTTTCGCCCCAATTTACACTATTTCCCAGTCTCTTGGACGTCGGCTGTGGTTGGGGCACCCTTGTCGCTTACGCCGCTAAAAACTTCGGCTGCGACGCGACAGGCGTAACCCTCGGAAAGAACCAGGCCAAGTTTGGCACGGACAGGATCGCGCAGAACGGGGTAAGAACACCAGTCCCTGCTCGTGGGGTCCTTCAACTCACGCAGGACTAGGTTCCGGCCGACAAGGCTCGTATCTTGTGCTGTGATTACCGTGAAATTCCGCATGGCAAGGGTATCTACGACAAAATTGTCAGCTTGGAAATGGCCGAGGTGTGTCCTCTTATATATAGTCGTCTGGCATTGTCTGACCAACACGTAGCACGTTGGTGTTCGTCGCTACTCTGCATTCCTCGCACAGATGTACGAGCTCCTGGCAGACGATGGTATCTTCGTTTTCCAGGTAGCAGGGTTTAGGCAAAACTGGCAATTCGAGGACCTGGTTTGGTCAGCTTCCCCATTTTTCTGTCGGCAAAGTACTGACCGTTGATGCAGGGGCCTCTTCATGAACAAGTATGTATTCCCTGGCGCGGATGCCTCCGCCTCCCTCGGCTGGGTCGTGAACAAGGCTGGTCGTTCTCTAGATGGTGGTAAACTGAATTCCTGATCGACTAGTTCCAGCTCGAGCAAGCCAACTTCGAGATCAAATCCATCGATGTCCTTGGGGTCCACTATTCGGCGACGCTCTGGCGGTGGTACCTCAACTGGTTGTCCAACAAGGAAGCGATCCTTGAGAAATATGGCGAGAAATGGTTCCGAACCTGGGCGTTCTTCTTGGCCTGGTCCACAATTACCAGTCGGTGCGTCAATCTCTTGTCCTCATACATACCTCTACTAATCATTTTTTTAGCCAAGGGTCTGCGTCCGTGTTCCAAATCACGATGCACAAGAACCTTAACGCGTACCATCGCATTCTTGGGGCCGCCAACCACGGTGGGATTCATGTCCAGCCGAGCAAGGAGCCCGAGTATGTCTGCACCTGGTTACCTCCGGCGGGAGACTGATAAATCTGCAGGTTAATTCTTTGATTTGGCGGCGGAGAGGGCAGAAAATTATCCTACGCGCTACGTACCTAGAGGTTCCTGTAGACACCCCAAAATAATGGCGAATTGGATAGCTTTTCACCTTGACTTGTGGGAGCTACCGGAAAAAGGTAAGGCGTTCCAAGTACGTATTGTTCCAATATTATAAGTAATCGTCTATAACTATATGGCTCCTTCCCATTACAACTCCGCCCCCATTAAGTACATGCGTGAAGAGATCATCGCGGAAATGCGCCAGGAATAACCTGTCTCCTCCTTTCTGGATGATGGAAATAGGTCCCATATCTGGACAGCCGCGACGGTGTCGAAGGACTCGCACTGACAGGTGCGGAGTCGAGTAACGGCGCGTCACCGTTAACGTTTGAAGGGGAGGTGGGCCCGTCGAGGTCGCTCAACGATGCCACCGAGTTCTCCAGGCCTCCAGCCCCCGTGCCTGTGCCATAATCCTCGTCACTGTCTTCTTCGTCTTCCTGGATCCAGTCCCCGCCATCGTCCGGCAGGTTTATCACGCCCGACGCAGGATCGAAGCTGAGCCTGTGGTTCAGGGTCGTCGAGCGGCGAGACTCGTGCCAGGGATTGCTGCCGCCCGCTTCCGAGTCGCTCGGGGGCGCAACGGAGGCGGAAGAGTTGTTCTCGCCCATGATGAACTCGCTCTGGGTCCGTCTGCGGACGCTGGGTCGCTTGCGCAGGGTGAGGACCACAGCCTGGCCGTTGCCAGTGGAGTCCTTGGCCATCGAGCCTCTGTGGTCGTTGTTGGACAATGTCTGGCCCTTCTTGAGTGGGAGCCACGGATGGGGAAGCACTCCGTTAAGCGCCGGATGCATATATCGCCTTTTCCCGGTGCTGGACAGAAGGGCGTGAGTGGAATTGGACCAATGTAATGTCGGTCAAGTACTTACTTGAGCACGCCACTGTACCAGTTCGCCATCGGAGGTTGTGACTATCGCGATTGTCAGCTGGGCAGTATATAAAGAAAGACTACGAACATAATCGGTCCTCTCATCCTCCGGCGCAACGTATAATGTGTCGTCGTTCTGAGCGTACCTTCTCCGGCTCAGATTACTATTGTCCGCGTGAGCGCGCATCTTGACGATGACATTCGAGGAACTCACCTTTGCGACCAAGTAACCGGATGCCCGGCGCGCAGCCTGGTGACATCGGCGGTCTCCTCGCCTCTTTCAACCTCGCACACCGAACTGAGGCTGACAAAATCGCTCAGCGGCTTGAGCGCCTTCTCGATGTACCACGACCACAAGACGGTCCCGACGAGGAGGGGCGCCAACAGGATGGTGATGAAGTACGAGAGCTTCGAGCTGGCGTACGTGTTCTGAAGCAGGAAGAAGCCGGTCATGAAGGTGAGGAAAATCATCACGCCCCAGATGAGGCGGACGAAAGTTATCGGCCAAGCCTGGCCCTGCGATTCGTAGGGCTTGTAGAATACTGTAGAAAGGGTTAGCCGGTAGGACTGCAGTCTGTGAGATTGACTGACCAAAGAGCAACTTGTACTTGTACACAATATATGAGTTCCCAAAGTAGATGGCGCCGAATATAAGGATAAGAGGCTGGGTGACGCTGTAGAGCATCGTGATGACGAACATAAGGATCGCCTGCGGGTATACGATACCATAGTTGATCATCGGAGGCGCGTTAAGTTCCGCAAAGTCTGGAACAGGATTGAGGAGGCAGGTGAATCGGAACCGAGAATCACGTACCACGCGGAGTCCTAGTAACGAAAAGGCGGAAGAAACGGGGGATGGTCACACCAAGGTTTAGGAGTTGCAAAGGCACAATGCCGAGCGCTGGCGAAGGTCGCTCAGCTTCGGGAAAAGGTCAGAATGAGCGTAAAACACACCCTGAAGAATGACGTAAGACAAAAAGAAATTTCGCGCTTTACCCGCTTGCAGGGCTTTCGCTATTTTCTCGGGAATCTTGGCGGGGAAATTCGCAAGATCGTACAAGAGTTGGAGATATGTGGACGCGAGGAGGAAGATGAATACGACGTTGACCAGCAGGAAGAGGAAGTATCTTTGGAATAGTGAGTTGTTGAGTTATGACAAGGATCGGCCTGAAAATATACGCACTTCTTGAGTAAGGAGTACTCGATCCAGCTCCTTGCCCGGTATCCCTGCCAGTATGTTAAACCTTCATGACAGACCATTCAGTTGGAGGCCATGGGAGCGCAAAACAGGGACATCGTACTTTCAAGAAGGAAGGGCAAGCACGCATTCAGCGTGATCATCGCCACCGAAGGCAAAGAGTTCTGCACAATAGCGCGCACTTTCTCGTTGCTGTCTATGAGCCTACCCAGCCAAGGCATAGTCTTCTTGATCTCGTCATAGCTGAGGAGGCTCGCGAGCGCCGTGATGGGGAAGAGCCAAGTGAAGAAGAGCAACGCAATCATGGCGAGAACAAAGACGTCGCGGGTTTGGATGGAGAGTTGGGAGGGGGTCATGTTGCTCCACACAATGTCGCGGGGTTCGGGGGCGGGGTAGGTCGTACACTGCAACGGTGCAGCTGAATGCACAACTTGTATCGCAACCTGCGCAGACGACATTTTCTCGAACGTGACGAACGCAACTCGGGTTGACTTGAACTTGGCCATGCGCCGCTTGCGGACCTTCTCGTCGATTTCCTTGAACTGTGCTTCGAGGAATTCCAACGCGTCTACTTTGGCTCCAAACCACCGCGGGCGGATGGTCGGCCGCTTTCGATGCGGGACGACGAGTCGCTGTTGCTGGCTGGCTCCGGATTCGACATCGACCAGGGGAAGAACGCCGCTGGCCTCGGGATCATATTCCTCCACGGTGCTCGGATTGCCTACGTAACTGACCCAAGCGGTTTCAAGCGCTAGAAGCGCTTCGGTGCGCTTGTCGATGAGATTTCTCAGGGAATCAACATCCCGGCAAACCGTGACGCTCTCCACGCTGAGCCCCATGTTCTCGAAATACTCTGCTAACGGCCGCTCTCCCTGGAGATGGCGAGGAAGGTTGGTGACCATCACCGTGCGTGCAGGGATGGAATGGACCAGCTCTAATGAAAAGAGCTGGCGCGAGCGAATGAAGCGGCGGTAGTTCTTGTAGATAAAGTAGAGCGCAAGGAGGGTGAAAAGGTAAGTGAAGATGAGGTATAATGAGAGGTACGAGTTGGCCTCGCTGATGAGATCGAGCCAGTCCAGGTCAGGTAAAGTTGAGTTTGTTCCATTCGGGGCGGAGAAGCGGAATGCGCTCGGTCTGCTAACCACGAAATCTGGCCAGTCAGAGTCGTCAGACCCAGGCCAGTCGTCATCATCGCCCGTTTCTTTATTGTGCTGCAGAACGTATGAGGGAGGAGAAAGGAGAAAGGCCTTTGACACGCACGTTCCAGTTGATTGGCATAAGAATCGTCACCGCAAAGAATGAGCACACGGAGAACAGTTTGAATGACATTTTGTAGAAGTTGAGCAGAACGGCTGCGTCAAGTCCAACAATTTGTAGCACCGTGAACTCGGACGTCCTAATGGTCGGGATTATCCAGCCGAAAAATGTCTGGTGCGCGTGCGATTCATGGGGAGAAAAGCCTGCACAGGGTTACCGACTTGAATGTTAAACAAGTTAGTGCGACGCACCCTTGAGCTTTGTGCGCGGCGCAAAGAGTAACGGCCAGCGGGTCCGACAGTACGAGAATACGAAGAAGGAGAAGAGGCCGATAGTAGCTGACAGAACGAGCTGGGTGGTGAACCAGGGACCTTCGAACTTCACTGTAAATTCCAGTCAGTGATACTGGGCGCTTCGGGTCCAAAGAGACGCACTCATGGGCGGTGAGCCCGGGGGTAGACTTCCGCCGTCGTCGCCATTCCCTGGGTCATCGAGAAAGGGACTCAAGAACGAGGATGCCTTCCAGTCCATCGTCGTACAATTGCTCGCCGTGCTTGTGTTTGGCTGCACACCGATCAGTACACAAGCCCCTATTCACTCGTCGAGGCTCGCTCCTGGCCTCAGCGCCGTGCTCAAAGTCCCAGCGATGCTTTCAGAATATAGCTGTTGTTCAACTTGTTGTACTTACTCATCGCAATTTGGTATTCGACTTGCAAGGACGAAGACATCCAAACAAAATAAGGCCAAACAACTGAAAGAGGAAACGCAATAATTTTGCTCCCAACTCCGAGCTCGGCACTCGAATCCATCCCATGGCCAGGTCAAGCCGACCGTCAACCTCCAAACCCAAGGCACCCGATGCACGAGCCAAAGCCAATGCAGCCGGATATCTAAAGCGCCATAGCACCAAAACCGTCACTCCGCGTCTGGACGACGTTTACGAGCTCACAGAGAACGACGGCCGACGAGGAAAGGGCAAGGGCAAGGGCAAAAAACCGCGCCGCGAAACGGTCGACCTTGAGTATGACTACGGTGAGGATGGCGCCGATGGTAGGGAGGAAGACTCCGAGGACGACGAGCGGAGAGAACCCCGAATGTTTGGGGAAGGTGACAAGATCGACAGTGAGGACGACGAAGAGATCGACAGCGACGCTGCTTTCGAGGACCTTGACGGCGCTGCTGATGGTTTTGCTGGGGTATTTGGACGGGTAGGTGATTTGTTTCTGGCCGTTTTATCTCGATTTATCTTCTTTACAGAAGAAAACGCCAACGAAAAAGAAGAAGCGCCCTGTAAGGTTCGCAGACGTCGATTTGAATGAAGACGAGGATATGCCGATGGGCGGCGCGGACTCTGAGGTGGAGGAAGAAGAAGAAGACCTCGACTCCGACACATACATCGACATACTGGATGTACTAGACGGCAAGGGCGAAGTGTACAACGAAGACTCTGACGAAGAGACGGCTCCGGCTCCCCAGAAACCTCCAATACCTCTTCGGGAACCCGTTGCCGCCGCCTCCTTCTCTAATTCCGACGAAGACCTGGAAGAAGACGAAGAAGACGAAGAAGATTTGGGAGGCGACGACGACGACGACGAAGATGACGAGGACCTAAGTATGCCGGACGACGACGAAGATATTGATACCTCTCCGGAAGCCCTCAGCGCGCTGCAAACCTTCATCTCCGGTCTCCCCTCCGACGCGCCTCCGCCTCCCTCCGCGAAACGAAAGGCTCCAGCCGACGCCGACTCCAGCGCCCCGCGTAAAAAACGCGCGCTGCCTCCCAAAGAGCGCACCCAAGCCGGCGTGGAGGGCGAATTCCAAGTCGGCAACGGCATTGGCGCGCAGAAGCTCTCCCTTGCAGACTTGCTCGCGCCGCTCTCAGCCGCCGCACCCGCCGCGTTACGCGCCGTGCAAAAGACTCTCGACGCCGGCCCGGCGGAGGAACGGCCCAAGACGAAAGCGACCGGGAAGAAGGTCAAGGCAGTGGGCGGTGGTGCGCTAGCGGCACCGCTAGCGCTACGCACACAGGCGCGCGTGGACCGTGAGGCGGCGTACGAGGCGACGAAAGATGAGGTGGAGAAGTGGGCCCCGAGCATGAAGCGCATTCGCGAGGTCAGTCAGCACGCTGTCGGTATATTTCAATTGCTCATCGATCATCGTGCAGGCGGAGCACTTGAGCTTTCCGCTCCAGGGATCGAAGCAGCAGATGGGCCGCGTTTCTAATGCGGAGCTCGCTGCCAAATTCAAGGTATTTATCCGGAATATGCTTCATTTGAAATCGAGCTGACGGACGCTTAGCCGACCACGGAGCTCGAAACGGCTGTGTCGCGACTACTTGCAACCGCAAACCTCGCGCAGGACGCGGACATTCAACGGACGGAGAACCAGCTGCTCGCGGCGACTCTCTCCCCAGAGGAAGTCGTGCGGAGGCGCAACGAGCTGCGGCAGATGCGCGAGCTGGCGTTCCGTGGGGAGGTCAAGGCACGGCGCGTTGCCAAGATCAAGAGTAAGACGTACCGCAAGATCGCGCGTGGGAAGAAGGAGCGCGCGGAGCGGGACGGCGCGGAGGTCGAGGAGGACGACGGCGAGGGCGCGATGCGGCGGGAGGTGGACCGCGCGAGGGAACGGGCGGGAATGCGGATTAAGCGAAACGCCAAGTGGAATCGTGCGCGGGTGGAGGGAGAGGAGGAAGAGTTCGATGGTGTCGATGGGCGGAGAGAGATGGAGATTGAGCTGGAGCGCGAGGAACGGTTGGCACGCCTTATCCGCGGTGAGAACGACGGACCATCCAGCGGGAGCGACGACGATGACTCCGGGGATGAGGGCGGCGAGGAGGGTATCAAGCGCTCGGCGTTCAATGAGCTCCAGTCTCTCGCAGAGGCAGAGGCGGAGGAGCCCGCTAAGCAGAAGGGTGTCTTCGGCATGAAGTTCATGCAGGATGCAATGCAGCGCCAAACTGTGGAGGCGGACAAGATGGCGGACGATTTTGTCATGGAGTTGGGCCTTGGCGTTGCCGAGAACAGTGACGAAGAGGATGGGGACGTCGGCCCTTCCGGTGTGATCACTCACCGCACTGGTGGACGCATCACACTTCGTCCTGGAGCAGACACTACTTCCAAAACACTCCCCGTGGGCATTGTCATCATTTATACGAGAGCATCTCACTAATCTTTCATTCCAGGCTCAGACCCACGCAACTGGATCTAAAGTCGCACCACGCTCACCTTCACCGTCATCGACGCCCGCCCCAGCTGCCGATGAGCCCGCCCGACCTCGACCCCTCCTTTCTTCCACCGCCCCTCCAGTAGACGAAAATCCTTGGCTCGTTCAACCTGCATCATCTTCTGGTCCGAAAGCTCCCCGTGCGAAGAATGACATTGTTGTCAGCAAGGACAGCAAGGCTATGGACAAGGCGCGGCACAAACTCGCCAAAAACGAGAAGAAGTTGGATCAGACCGCCGTAGCGATCGCCCGGGATGACGAGATCGTTGAAATCGAGATGGACAAGATTCTCGGGGCGGACGAGACGCAGAAGCAAACGACCACGAAGAAAACCACCGCCATTGAAGACGATGAAGACGAAGACGCAAACAGTGAAGTGGATGCGCAGGAGCAGGTGCTTCAACTCAAGAAGAAGGGCAAGGCTGGGAAAGCCGCAATTAAGGCCTTCGAGCAGCGAGATCTGGTCGCTCTTGCATTTGCCGGGGACAATGTTGTCCGGGTACGAGTGTTTGATGGTGCCATTTATCTATATCTGCTGACATCTTGACCTAGGACTTTGAGGACGCCAAACGACGGGAGATCGCATCCGATGCTCCTCGGGAGGTTGACACCACATTGGCGGGATGGGTAGGTCCCCTGTTTGAGCCTCAATACAGTCACTCATCGTTGCTTCTTACAGGGATCGTGGGGAGGCCCTTCCACCCGCAAGAGCAAACCAAAGCCCCAATTCATCAAGAAGATTCCCGGAATCGCACCGACCGACCGTGCAGACCACGGCAAAGCCAATGTCATCATCTCCGAGAAACGGGACAAGAAGCTCGCAAAGTACCAGGTCAAGGACCTGCCGTATCCGTTCACCAGCCGCGCACAGTACGAGCGCAGCATGGAGGCTCCGCTCGGCGCTGAGTGGAACACTCGCGTTGCGTTCCAGAAGGGAACGCTACCGCGGGTTGTCAAGAAGGTGCGTAGTTCTCAGATATGTAGTTTGTGGTCTGACTTGGTGTGCAGATGGGTATGGTCATCGAGCCCTTACGCAAGCTTTAGTGGTTTTCGTGTTACTATAATTCGCTATGTCGGCCGTATGTTTCTTCCACCGGGACCTACGTATACCAAGAGCTCCACAGCAGAAGGAAGAAAGCTTGTTTGCGAGAACTTGAGAATGTCGAAGGAAAGTGGCGTGGAAAATTTGCTGCTCCGCCTCGCCCTCTTGTACGGTTCAGGCACCGGACTTCCATTCTTTCGTAGCGTCTTGATCGCCCTCCCATTCGTCAGTTCAGGTCTCCGGAATCGTGATCCCATAAAGACTGCTTCACGGTCTGTATGGCCCTCGGTGTCTCGGGGAGCCATGAAGCGCCTGCCACTTTTTCTCCAGTGCGTGTTTGCTGAAGATATACACCTCCGTCGCGCGGTGTGGCTCGAACGTCGAGAAACATGAATTACGGCGAATATCAAGGCTTCATCTGTTCTTCTACCCACAATGATATCCATTTTGTTGTAGTAACGATGAACTGGAAGACTGGAGGATATATATCCGCTTGCGAAGACATCTCGGTCGTCGCCTTGGAACAATCCAGATCCAGAGGAGAATCAGCGGGATGTAGAACTCGAAATCTTGATTATGATGAGCGTAAATAGCGCGAGGTGCCAGGTGCTAATTGCTACGCCCGCCATCGGTCCTTGGGATGTTCCATCGAAATGCAGAAGTCAATGAGATTCTGCCTCCGTTGGACGTTCTGAACCGTTTCAAGTAGCCAGAAAATAGCGCGACATGAGACGGAACAGCCGCTAGAGATGGATGGGAAACCAAGGCTGCGCTGGGTGTATATTCAGGTTGTGGTCAAGACCAAGCTGGAGCGTGACGGAGGCACTGTCAACTGCGGCTTACCGGTCACGGCGTGGGAACGGACAGCAGACGCAGCTCTCCACGCCTCCCTCCATCTCCTACATCGTTTGAAACGGTGAGCAGCCTCGCACTCTCCGCTGGCCCCACCAACTACCTTCTAACCCACACCCCAGACCCGCACGCACCCATAATGTTCGTCTTCTCCGCACAACGGGCTCCAAGCCTCGGGATGAATATTTATTTACCGTCTGCTCCTCGCTTCGCAGGTCCGAGCCATACGACCCATACGTACCCCGCAACGGCGCCGGGGGCGGCGCGCAGCCAGGAGGCAGCCAGGGGACCGCCAAGACGGCGGCCATCCAGGCGCAGATCGACGACACCGTCGGCATCATGCGCGAGAACATTACAAAGGTCGCGGAGCGTGGCGAGCGGCTCGACTCGCTCCAAGACAAGACCGGTGCGCTGCTTTGTGCTGCCGCCCCTGCCGGGCTGCTGCGTGCTGGGATGCTGATACACGTCGGTGTTGTGTGTCCACAGACAACCTCGCCGTCTCTGCCCAGGGCTTCCGCCGAGGCGCCAACCGAGTACGCAAGGTGCGTCTACTCTGTTTGTACACTGCCCCGTCCATGGACTGACTGTCTCCTAGAATATGTGGTACGTCCCCGCCGGCCCTTGCTGAGTCTGTTTGTCTCACGTATGCATCATTTCCTGATAGGTGGAAAGACATGAAGGTGCACCTCGTCCCTCCCCGCCCTGTCCAGCGCTGACCGTTGACTAGATGCGCCTGATCATCGGCGGTGCGCTCGCGGTCATCGTGATCATCATCGTCGTCTCTGTAGTCAAGGCAACAAAGCACTGAGCGCTGTCGTCGCCTGCTTGCTATGTATATATCCTACGCTGCTTGACGTCTGACCCCCACGCGTATCTATCCCTGTGCGGACTCTTCCCTTGTCTTCGTTCTCGTACCTCTATTCTATCATATCCCTTCCTCTGTATGTCGCCCGCGCTGCCTGCCTCGTCGCATTCACGCGCCGTGTTAATGCCGGATCAAAATTCGAGTTTTCTGAATTCTCATAAAGACTGCTTTCTCCGCTGTGTATTAGCATGCCGGGAATGTTGCCCCTCCGTTCAGACCGTACAAGTCTGCAGCTTGTCGTCGCTAACCGTTTACCCATTGTTCGCCGTACTGGGCAGCGCGTTCTTAGTCTATGAAGTTCGTTCGTGACACCCTCGTTGCAAGTGCCACTCCTGTCCCAGTGTTGCTCGCATTGCCCTAGTACCCTGTTGTCTCTGCACCTCCGTCGCCGCGTCTACCAGCCCTCGTGCACCGTTAGATGGTCCGCCTTGTGTGCGGTGTCGCTGGCCACGAAAGGATCATCCAGCGAATAGTGCTCCCATCCAAAGCCTATCATGCATCCGACTTGCTCTTCGACATGCAAAAGTTCCATGACACGAAATGCGCTTGTGGCACCCGTATCGAAACAGTGTGGAAAGTCGAGATGCGGTTCGCGGACGATCTAGCGCGTAAGCTCTTGGACTTTTCCGTTTGTGCGGACGCGGAGCGCCAACCGCGTGTGGGACGCGTCGCGATTGGCGCTGGAGACCTGATAGCGAATTACTTTCCGTCCCAACCCAACGAACTGGGCATCCTTCACATCGTCTGTGTATCCTCCGGCCCTTCTTCGACAACTAGCCATGACAGTGACGAGGAACCAAAATATGAATTGCCTCACCGCATTGACGGATTTATGGATTTCCACGCGCACCCTCGGATGAAATTTGTCGACAAGACTCATTTTATTCTTCGCCTTCCTCAAAGCTACAGATATCTATTGATACGACCTCCCAACTTTGGCAAGACCGCCTTGCTGTCCGCACTCACCCAATTTTATGACATTAGGAGCCATGATTCGTTTAGGCAATTCTTCGGGTCTCAAAGCGAGAGCACACCACATAATCAGCACCTGTGTCTCGCATTCAATTTTGCTCATGTACGCAAGCGCCCATGTATCGAGGAGCTCACTATTGCTTTGAAGAACTACATCTGGGCAGCTTTGAACGGGTTTCTCGCCCAGTACCGCGAAGAACTGGATGTTCCAGACAACAAAGCATTTCTGGACGAGAATCCTGACGACCCGCTCACAGCCGTTTTGGCAAGTGTTCGTACATACCCTCACTCGTTCTAATACTCACTATGCGTAGGCATTGGTACAAAAGCGTGGATTTACGCTCTTCGTGGCGGTAGACGACCACGACGGCCCAGCTAGCAGTCACGTATTGGTCGACCAATCGCAATATTCGACGTATCAGCGTTTCGCTAGCCAAGAAGCAGTCATGTCGCTCATGGATTCATGATTCTGGGAACCTATCCGCGCCGCTTCCGACGATGTCATTCGGAAGCTGTTCGTTACAGCAACTTTCCCTATCCCATCCCCCACTCTCCAAGCTTTCCTGCACGATATCGGTGCACTGGCCGACTTCCATGCTGCTTGTGGTTTCACGCAACAAGAAACTTTGAAGCTGGCATCCGTTATCGAAGCAGATGTCAGTGTTGCGGACCTTCGTCGTTCGTGCGGCGAGTATCTGTTCACGTCTGCCCTGGGCTCGGTCGAACCCGTCTTCCATCCCCAGCGGATCATGTCTCGATTACGAGAGGCAGCACGCCTCCCCTCCATGCACTGCAGATTGACAACCTGGACCGCGCATTTGAATATCTCCGCCCCCTTTTGAAAGGTCTTGCAGAAGAGAGCGAGGGATCGGGGCTTGTATCCGTCCAGGGTTTGATTGATCTACTTGCATGCGGCGCGGTCCAGATTACCGAGAAAATGGATGATCCGCTGGTTGTGGAATGCCACGGCCCTGGCATCACTTGGAGTGCACTGTATTATCTCGGTGTTCTCACTAGGGATAGCCAGTTGGAGAACACATTCAGAATCTCCACTGACTTGGTTAGGTCCATCGTACGTCTATTTCGTCACTCTCTCGTTCGGTTTCCAACGTGAACCAGATCCACTATCGAACCGATCCTGTCGTCCTGCGTCGGCACAATCTCCTCGATTCGCTGTTTTGGGCGATCCGAGTGTATAAACAGGAGCGTATGCCCGGGCCTTTCCTGGAATTATTATCTATTGTTCTCCGTCGTCAAACCCAATCCACTTACGGCCAAAGACACGAGCCTAACCTGTGCGGCATCTTCGAGATTACATTCGGGAACACACAAGCAGGACCCCGCCGGCTGCTCGACCCGGTCGACAAAATTTCGTTCGACGGTGCCACCCGGATCCAAGTGCTGGACCCCGCGGACGGTGTGCCCCGGATTTGGGAGCTCAGGACGCTGACGCTTCGCGGGATGTGGCAGGCTGTGAACCCGAACGACAGCGTGCCGTCGGTGGAGGCGCTCCGCACATTACACGAGCAGCTGGTGCAGGATGATGAAGAGGTTCTGCTTGCACGCCCGTACAGCCGATGGTCACCGACCCTCGACGCGATGGAAACGGTGTCAGTGAGCGACTTCGTTGAAGCGGAGCCTGAAATTCCTCAGTTTTTGGCTGTCGGCGGTGCGCGAATTTTAATGCGCCGGCCGTCGTAGCTAGTACCCCGCGCAGTTGTATGTAGTGCTCGGTAGATTTGCTTTCGCTCCCTTTTCTTCTGTGTGCGTTCCGAATTTAAAATCACGCTTAGACCAATCCACAAAGACTCTCGAACCAATAAAATGCACGGAATGCTTCGAGACAAGTTTGCGCGACCCGCTGGAGAGAAAGGCACAGAAAATAACCTATGCCGTTGAATTATTTTGCGGTCAGAAAAAAGCCCAAAGATAAGACATGGTTCGGCGCCGGGGAAGGAGCGAAGAACATCAATCGCCACGACCAGGAGCCAGCTTGCATACCCACTGGACGTCAGGCAGAGGAGCGCAGCGAGTAGGACATTGACTTGACAGACATCGCGGGCCCACGGATGTCAGCAAGGCAAAACAAAAGAAAGCGGAATCCCTTTCACCGCGAACGAACAGTCACAACGCTCTTAGAGGACCCAAACACGCACCTGCTCGTCCCCACACCCACCGAGGAGCCCCCAAGGTTCTCGTTCCACCACCCCCATCCCCTTCACCAAGAGCCACTTGACCCCCACCAGCACCCCATGCCCGCCCAGACCCATCCACAGACACACCTTCACCCACCGCAGACCGACCTGGAGGTCCTCCAGAACCTCAAGGACATGATCAAGGCCGGCCAGCACGAGTTTTACCGCGCCGTGCCCCAGCCACAGGCCCTCGCTGCCGTCTATCTCGGTCCCAACGCCCAGGTGAGCAACGGTCCCCTCTCTTTGCTTTTTGGCGTCTTTTCGCGGTCGAATCGAGGGTCTGGATGCATTCGAATGTCATGCAAGGCCGGGGAACGTGTCGAGGGCTTTTTTCACGGTGCTTGGGACACGCGTCGGTTTGCCAGCAAGGCCATTTCCCGACTTTTCTCTCTTAGATGCCACGGTTCCCCTTCTGACCCACCTCAAAGCCCGCCCAACCCGCGTCCATGGCCGTCGACGCGACCCCTGGCTCGGCCCCTGCCCCTGTTTCTGCGTCCACGCCGACAGCCACAGGCGCGCAGCAATCCTGGGACCGTCCCGCCCCGTTGTCCGCGTCTGTATCCGGTCCTCTAGCTCCCGCGTCCGCCCACCAAAGCAACTCCGCTCAGAACCAAACCCAAACCCAAAACAATAGCCACGCCCAGACCCGTGCTCGTCACGACTCTCTCGGCGGCGTCGACCGCCGTCCGCCTGACTTGCGCACGTCCGCCAGCCGCAATCCGTTGTCCGGTCCAGGCTCAGTTCTCCAAAATCAAAACAGTGTCCATGGTACCGCGTCTTCGGGTGCTCTTCCTTCCTCGACTCCTTCTAGTGGTGTTCCTGCTCCTAGTACTGCTAATACGGCTGCTACTACTACATCTACAACTGGAAACACTGCTGCTGGTGCTGGTGCGCCTCATGGACATGGGCAAGCACAGGGACATACACAGGGACAGGGACAAGCCCCGCCGCAAAGCCTCCGCGACCGGATCGCGCCACCAGGCGCTGCTGTGCCTCCCGCCGCAATTCAACAAGCGCAAGACATCCAAAACCAATCCCAAACCCAAAATCAAGCCCATGGCCACGCTGCTCCTCTTGGCTCAAGCTCCGCGTCCGGTCCAGCGTCAAGCACCGCCTCAAGCACCCCAGTGCCCCTCGCCGTTGCGGGCGCGCCGGCGAACCCCCGCTCGCTCGAGGAGCGCCTTTCGACGCCGCTCCCAAGCGGTCTCCCGGCCAACCCAAGCACCACCGCGGCGCGCTACGACGACCGGCGGTACGACTCGCGCGACCGCGAGCGCTACGACAAGGACCACGCGCGCGACCCGCGAGACCACCGTGATCGGGAGCGCGAACGCCTTTCGCCCCCGCGCGCTGTGGGGGATCGCTACGTGCCAAGTGACCGCGACCGGTATGCTGGCGAGCGCGACAGCCGTTATCTTCCGCCCCCGCCGTCTGGGGATCGTTACGTTCCGGCCCCGGCTGGGGACCGCTATGTGCCGCCCGTATCTGCAAGCGATAGGGATCGCTTTCCGCCCCCAGTGTCTGTCTCGGCCGTCGCTGCGGCGGCTGATAGAGACAGAGATCGCGATCGTGAGAGGGAGAGGGAGCGGGAGCGGGAGCGGGAGCGGGAGAGAGAAAGGGAGCGCCTCGCTGCTGGTGATCGTGAGCGCGAGAGGGAAAGAGAACGCGAGAGGGAGAGGGAGCGTGGCCGCGCGGCGTACCCGGTCCCGGCGCCAGTGGTGCCTGACCGCCGCTATCCGTACGACGAAAGAGATAGGGAACGCGAAAGGGAGAGGGAGAGGGAGCCCGAACGCCGGGCAGAGTATAGTAGGCCGGAGTACGACGACCGCGATCGGCGCTACTCTGCGCCGATCCCCGTACCTGCCCCCGTCCCCGCAGCGGCCTACGAGCGCGAACGCAGCGTCAGCGCCAGCATCGCTCGGCCCGCCTCTGCAGCCGGTGCGGCGTCGCGCGATTGGCCCGCACCCGAGTACGCAGGTGACCGCGACCGTGAGCGGCGCAATGGCGGGTGGGAAGCGCGCCGCTCGCCGCCCCCCGTGCATCAAGCGGCGCACGTTGTGCATGCTCATATTCCTCCTCCTCCTCACCTCCCACAGCACCCGCCGTCACACCCGCTCGCGGCGCACCCCGTTGGTGTCAGCGCTGTCGCCGCATCGTCAATTCACGCCGCGCAAGCGCCGCTTGCCAATCCCACGCCGCGCTATCGCGTGCGCCCGCGCAGCCTCAGCCCGCCGCGTGGCGCCGTGCCGAGCGGGCCGCCTGCGAAGCGGGCCAGAGGGGACGAATACCCGGCCGGTGGGCGGGACGACTACATCGCAAGGCCAGCTCCGGACTCGTTGGCTGCACGACTCGATAGACCGCCGCAGCCCCTGCCGGTAAGGGAGGTTTCCAGGGACGGAAGGGATCCGAGGGATATGCCGCGGGATGCGCGGGATCGAGCGGGATTGCCCCCGCCCCCGCCGCCGATGCGTGACGCGCGCGACGTTCGTGACATGCCGATATCTTCGCGCGACGTTCGTGCTATGCCGCTCTCTGCACGCGACGCTCCGCTTTCGGCACCGATGTCGCGCGATCCGCGCGATGGGCGAGACGTACGCACGCCTGCGCCGCGCGACCCCCGCGACGCCCCGCCGCCAGTGCGTGACCTTCGCGATGCGCCGCCGTTGCGGGATATCCGGGATGCGCCGCCTTTGCGGGATATCCGAGATCTTCGCGATGCACCACCTCTGCGCGACACAAGAGACCTTCGTGATGCACCACCGCTGCGCGATAATCGCGATCCACGGGACGCCCCGCCGCTGCGCGACACTCGTGACCTTCGCGACGCACCTCCGTTGCGCGACAACCGCGACCTCCGTCCGGCGCCTCTGCCACCCTCGCCCGTCGTACATCGTGCTGCGCCTATGAGCTCGCCGCTTCCGCCCCCTCGCGATGTGAGGGACGTGCGCGATAGTCGGGGTCCCCCGATGTCATCGCCTTTAGCACCGCCGCCCATGCCCGCAAGAGATTCGCGCCCTTCGCCTCTGCCACCGCGGGACCTGCCCCCACGCGACGTCCGCGATGTCCGGGATACGCGCCTTCCGCCTCCGCCCCCGCCACTTGCGTCACGCGACCCCCCGCCGCGCGATATCCGCGACATCCGCGAATCTCCGCGCCGCCCTCCGCCTCTGCCCCTCCCGTCGTCGAATGGAAGCGGCTACTACGAGCGAGACCCGCGGGATGTGCGTCCGGACCCCCGCGACGTCTCGCGCGACCGCGATTTGCGCGACACCCGCGACCGCGACGTTCACATGCGCGACGCGCCGCCGCTGCATTCCCGTGTGTCTGACCCGCGCGACGCGCACCCGCTGCCGATGCGCGACGTTAGGGACGCGGTACCGATGCGCGATCCCAGAGATGCACAC
This sequence comes from Mycena vitilis, assembly GCA_029203975.1. NCBI lineage: Eukaryota > Fungi > Basidiomycota > Agaricomycetes > Agaricales > Mycenaceae > Mycena > Mycena vitilis. Next base: position 187,235 of record JARGYF010000069.1, read on the forward strand.
GCGCCGATGCGGGATGTGAGGGACGCGGTGCCTATGCGGGATGCGAGGGATGTGCGGGACCATGGTGGGCATGCGCAGCCGATGCGCGATGCACCGATGCCGCGCGCGCCGCTCGACTACCCCCCACACACGCGTACTCCACCGCCGTATTCTGCTGGGCGCGCGCCATATCGGGATGACCGCGACCGGGCGCAGTACAGCAGGCCGCCTCCGCGGTGAAGGAGACAAGGTATGTTTTTGTTTCGGTCATTTGGCTTGAGTGCTCATAACATTTCGCCCAGGTTTCGGAACGAAAAGAAATCTTGGAGATCTGTTGGAGAATCTACGAATGGTATATAGTGGTAGGATACTGTTACAGTATGATCTATGCGTCGCTTGGTAAGTAGTGTACCAAACTATGTCTTTCTTGAATACCATCCATGCCTTTTTGCCTTGAAATTGATCGCTCCGGATCCCGTCAAACTTTCCTCCGTCACTCACAAGTCACTGCCTCCTTAAGCTTGTTCTTTGTTCTCTGGGCACAAGCACTCAAGCCTCAAATCAGGTACCAACGCGACGTCGCTAAAGGCGCCACTGCCAACCGACCCTGATAAGCACATATTCGGCTGCGCTTGATCCCCACACTGCTGTGAAAATGCCTACTTGGGCTTGTGTCGACGGTCCTCTCTTCTTGACTCGTCATGGTCAACTTCAACCAGTGCTTGGTCGACGTGAACGCTGGCTTGCATGGGACAGTGGGAGGCATGGACAACTACGGGAGTCCAGTCAACATTTCACAAGCAACTGCAATAACATACGAACTGTGCAAGACGGCGTGCGGGAGCGGTCCAGAGCCATTCGTCTGGATTATCTTCTCCCAACAGTTTACGTGCGTAGCATGAATATCTCGGTCGGGCTGCATAAACAAACTCTTTACAGGGCGTGGTTGTTGCCCTATCTGGCCCTCGTCGCGCAGCTTCCGTTTGGGGCCACGGATAGACTGGACAACGTCGTGGCAACTCTGCTTTCGGTCGGCTCGCCAACCCTAGCCACGTACTCTCTTGCCCTTACTGTTTTGAACGGGCACTGGATCGCTCGCCGCTTTTCGCGTTTTTCGTATCCCAATGTCCGCAATGCCGTCCAGGTCATGAGCAGGCTGCAGCAGGTTCCCGTCAAGGTCACCACTCGCGGCGCCATTCTCGCGTCGCTCGTTGTTTTACCCGAGAACGATCAGTGGTGGACCGAGCTTGTGGAGCGGTTGGACTACACACATACCTTCAGTATTTCTTCCGTCGCATCCATCATTTGGGTCACAATTGCCTACATATTCACTGTTATCAATTCGTTCGCCGGTACCTTCCCCGTTCATTCTCCTTCCACTTTTCTTACCCAGGGACCTCCTTTTAGGCACCATCGACACGTCCACGCTGAACGCCAATGGTCAAGGAGTTGGGTCAGTGTATCTGTGGCTTTTGCCCGTTGTAATTGGTCAGCCAATATCAACCATCGTTCTCTCTCTTCTCACAGAAGGTGCAGGCTGGTTGCAGCTGGGACCAAAGTGTGACTCGGGCCGTCTGCATCGCGCAGTCGACCGTGCTAACGCGGAAGCGTACCTTGCGACCGAGCGTGGTCCCGTCCCTGCCGACGAAGTCTCCACCGACCGTGCAATCTCTCTGTTGAAAGATTCCGGCTCTGTGCACCGCGACGAGCAAGCCAGTCCTCCGATCTACAACTACTCAAGTACGCTATATGAGCTCTTTGACTTTGGAAGTCGTTGCTCATCCTTCTTGCAGGGTTCCTGCCTTGGGTGCAAGCAGTTGAGGAAGTGTACCATGTCTTCGAAGAGGCTTCGACGCGCGCGGAGCGGCATCTGTCCGTTGACCCGCAGATCATTTGGGAGCGTGAGCCGAAAGGGGACAAGGTACACGGGCACAACCGCCGTGGGACACTCGCGCAGGTGGAGGCCTACGTGCGTCCGACTCGGCCCCTTTCCCGCAGCCACTGGGGTCCGGATGTATTTTCCCGGTTCCTTGTCTCCTCGCTTCTGGCCTTATGCCTGACTTGGGCGACGACTGGCGCCGCCGTTATCGTTGTCTGGTTCACACCGACCATAGGTAACGCACACTTCTTCCTTCCTCCTTCACATCCTCCTAACGACAGACAGGTCTCGGTTGCAGGTCGGGCGCATACGTCCTGTACGGCGCGCTCTCCACGCTCGTCTGGATGATGCTCGTCACTTCGAGCGCCCTGGCGCACTACTCCACCCAGGTCACGCTCAATATTGAGGGTCAGCGGGTTTACACCCGCTCGACGCGCGTCGCCGGCACACTTTCCGTCATTCTCCGCCGCCTTGGCAAGGTTATCGCGGCCTGCAACGCGGTATGGATCGTCCTCGCGTGCATCTTTCAATTCTCCTCGTTCTTCGACCGCTGCTACTGCAATAGCAGCGTGCTCGGGCTAGGCAGCTTTGCGTACGACGTGATTCAGCTTGTCAAGACAGACATCTCGACGATGAAGACTGCGTGGATTGGGGGTGTCGCGCTGGCAAGGTAAGCCTGTTCTTCCTTACCTGATCATCATCTCACCGTATCTTGTTCAGCGGGTCCGCGATTCTGTTCGTAGGTGAGTATCATCCCTCTCTCTCGTAAAGTGTTCGTCTGTTCTGACTGAGAACTCTTCTTGTTCTTCGAAGTCTTTGTGAACATATTTATCAACCCTCCACTTCCCCCAGAATGATTTTCTCGTTCTCGTTTGCTTGTATACCTATTTATCGTGTAACTTAGTGTATGTACTTCGCCGGTTTTTTGTAGTTGTTCAGGCTGGCTTGTGCAGACGTGTCTATGGGACGTGTGCATTAGGCCATTGCTGGCGCATGGCAGTACGAGTCCAGTCTATCAATTTTTTTTTCCTTTTTTGGGTCAAGGATTAGAACTCCGATCAGACCTTCCTCACGAATCTTATACAGAGAATGTTCCAGGCAAATTGCATCGTAAAAATTGACTTTGGTAATAGCAGTCCTGAAGCTGAAGTATTAGGCACAATTTTTTTCTTGCTCAATGGTTCGCTCGGTCGACGCTGGCGCGTCGACCAGCTCACATTGAGCCCGCCCGATGCTCTGCGCCCCGAATTGGTGCTGAGGGTATTCAGCCTATACGCTAACCTCTAACCTTCAGTAACAGCAGTCTTGAAGCTGAAGTATATTAGAGACAATTTTTCTCTCGCTCAATGGTTCGCTCGGTCGACGCGCCAGCGTCGACCAGCTCACATTGAGCCGCCCGATGCTCTGCGCCCCGAATTGGTGCTATGTGGCCTGTTTAATTGAGGAAGGAGAGGGAGTTGAACTAGAGAAAGAAGCAACTTGGGAAAAAATGAACTGTTGGAACATGTTAAATTGTTGTTGGGATATGAGCACTCGGGCACATCCCCGAGTCTCGGGCATCTCGGCGAAGTTCCCGGAGTCATCGTGAATCAGAGAGAGTCAGTAGGAATATCGGAGAAGAGTCAGGAATATCACGGAACACTCATGAACATTATGGAACATTTCTCATGACTCGGATTGACTCACAGAATTAGTATATATACAGTAGTTACAGTGGGGGAATTCCTCACGAGCTTGTACCACCCGCCCTCACGGGCATCGTGTAAATCTTGTCATCCGTTGAACTGAATATCGCGAGAACATAAGGATCGAACTCCTTCACCCAGAAACTCCATCACAAGCTCGTAGATTTACACCTCTTACCATAACACTACCTGGATCAGATGTCAACACAGAACACCAACTCGCTACTGAACAACGTACCAAAGCTGACTTGCTCTAACTATCATGAGTGGAAGTTTGCAATTACCATGGTTCTGCGACAATCCGGATGCTGGGACATTGTCAAAGGAACAGTCTCAAGGCCGTCAACCAGACATGCGGGGGAGAAGTGGGATACTAAATCTGAGGAGGGATTAACTTCGATTGGTTTAACCATTGACAGTGACCAATACCAATATATCGAAGACGCGACCACAGGAGCAGAGGCGTGGCAAGCCTTGTCGAAGGTTCACGAGAAGAACAGCCGAGGAAACAGAATTGCGTTGAAGAGGCAATTCTATGGGTATGTGCACGATATTAACAAACCCATCCAGGCATATATTTCGGGGATCCTTGGACTCGCCACCAGGCTGAAAGCCATCGGAGTCAAATTGGAGGACATCGACATCATGGATGTGTTGCTGTTCAACCTCGACAGTGACTGGTCCAACATCGCTACGACGCTTTGTGCCACAACAGATGAGTTGAACGTGATTGTAGACGTAACCGGATCATTACTCGATGAAGAAGGACGACGCGGAGGACCACCAGCCGAACGTGAACCGGAATCAGCCCTACGCGCAACCCACCAAATAACGTGCAGTAACTGCAAGAAGCAGGGACACCGCAAACCTGACTGCTGGGCGAGAGGAGGGGACAAAGAGGGCCATCAGAAGTGCTTCAAATGCCAGAAGGAAGGTCACTTGGCGTATCAGTGCCCAGACGAGAACTCCGACGCAGAGAACAGTGCAAACTACGGAGCTGGATTCTGAACTCAGCATGCTGCTGGAAACAGAGGGAGCATAGAAGAATTATCACCGGCACGGAAACACGAACACAAATTCCGATTGAACTCGGACATGAGAAGACTTTCGAAGGTGAATTGAACAAGAATTGATCCGATCGAACTCGGAGAGGGTTGGCTCGAAGACCAGCTTGCAGGAGCATGAATGCTCAACACGAGAGGTGTAAGGGGACACCTGCACAGCATGACATCCGATGCTGGATACGGGACGGATCTCCCGCTCCTCTTTCCCGGACGCACGTCATCGTACCTATTTTTAGCATTCTTGGTCATTGGGCCGGTTGTCATACTCACCGGGCCACTGGCGTCATTGTCGCTTACTCCGTTGTAGTATATAGTCTTAGCCCGGGGATCCTAATCCCCGGCTTTGTTATCAACTTGGCTCCTGGGCCCCTTCCCCTCACAGCATAACAAAGCCTTTACTCGACTCCGGCATCGTTCTAGCTCCAGTCGACCACCCTACCTCCTACTTTGCCCTCACTCTACCGACACCTCCTTTCCCGTTTGCCATGACCACTCCCGCCGCACCCCTGGATCTTTATTCCTACTGCCTGACCCTCCACACCGAACTCCAACGCCTGCACGATCGGCTGGATCACTTGGAGCATGGTGATCATGCAGCCTCTACCGCTCGCGGGCACAGTTGGCGAACCTTTTGGGATGGTGTCCAATGGACAACGGGTACGTCCCGTCCCCAAACCCCCGCACCTACCCCTGCCGTCATCGCTGTCGGCCACACCACCATACCACTTGCCGAGACTCTCTCTACGGCGGCGGACTCTCCCGACCGCTACTCTTGCACACTTGTGGTCCCCGACGCGGTTGTCGGGCACATCGTTGGCCGTGGCGGCAAGGGTCTACACCAGGCTCATGACGTCTCCGGCGCTCAACTACGGGCCTACACCGACAAGGCCCTGCCGACCGAGCGCCGTGTCTCTATCCGAGGTACCGACCAGCAAATCGGTGAAGCGCTTATCGCGCTTGGGAAGCGGTTCATGCGCAAGCGTGTCCGCACCAAGAAGAAGGGTCCGTCACACCCTTCAGAGGTTCATGCTCCCCCTCCTGCTCAACCTGCCCCCATCCCTCCCCCTGCTGCGATGGACGTTGACCCGAAACCACCTGGACGCCGAGCACATCCTCCAGTTGCCGGGAATTGGAGGCAGGGCGCCTCCTCCCGTGATGCAGCAGGTCGTCAGCACGCCGCCCCAGCAGGCGCGCACGACCCCCTCGCCGGCCGAGTGAGGTTTGCACCACAGCAGCCTTTCCTTCCCCCCTCGCAACCTCTACCCCGCAAACCTGCCACTACCACCCCTCCTATTCCTATACAGGCTGCGGCTTCTCCCAACTCTACCTTTCGCCACAACTCTACCCCCTTTGCCCCCTCGGTGACTATGACTAGTCCTGCACCCCTGACTGGCGGAAGCTCAACTGCCGCCGGTTCGCCTATGGTGATCGACACGGTGACTACCGGCCACAGGCGCAAGCAGACAGCACGGCGAGGCATGGCACCCCGAGATGTTCGGGTGGCTGGCAACCACATCTACTTTCGAGGTGATCCAGAATTTTGAAGGCTCACTTATCCTACGCATTCGTCGGGACGACGAATCTTGAAGGGGGGATGATGTAAGGGGACACCTGCACAGCATGACATCCGATGCTGGATACGGGACGGATCTCCCGCTCCTCTTTCCCGGACGCACGTCATCGTACCTATTTTTAGCATTCTTGGTCATTGGGCCGGTTGTCATACTCACCGGGCCACTGGCGTCATTGTCGCTTACTCCGTTGTAGTATATAGTCTTAGCCCGGGGATCCTAATCCCCGGCTTTGTTATCAACTTGGCTCCTGGGCCCCTTCCCCTCACAAGAGGGAGCTTGAAGTCTCCTATGGATACAGGAAGAATTTTGGCATGGTATTGTGCCCGATTGAGAGGGAGTGTTGGGATATGAGCACTCGGGCACATCCCTGAGTCTCGGGCATCTCGGCGAAGTTCCCGGAGTCATCGTGAATCAGAGAGAGTCAGTAGGAATATCGGAGAAGAGTCAGGAATATCACGGAACACTCATGAACATTATGGAACATTTCTCATGACTCGGATTGACTCACAGAATTAGTATATATACAGTAGTTACAGTGGGGGAATTCCTCACGAGCTTGTACCACCCGCCCTCACGGGCATCGTGTAAATCTTGTCATCCGTTGAACTGAATATCGCGAGAACATAAGGATCGAGCTCCTTCGCCCAGAAACTCCATCAATTGTTAATTGGACAACGACCGAGATGCCGGGTGGTGGCAAGAGCCTTGGGACAACGGGGGTCCTTGGGGGGTCCACACAGGATGCCAAGGTAAACTTTAAAGAGATTAAGGATAAAGACAACCCACACATAGCAGCAAGGAAATGGGCTGGAAAACGACAGATAACAACAGGAAGGAAATGGCAATGATGGGATCGGCTAGCGATCACGCACGTGAGCGAGGAAAACGGGCTGAAAATGATGGCAAAAGGCCCAGGCATAGAAGCACGTGAGCAAGGAAAACGGGCTGAAATTGATGGCAAAAGGCCCCGGAGCGAAGCACGTGCATCAAAAGATCAATCAAATCAGCACAGCGTTGATCAAAAAAGGCTGAATGGACGGAAAAATTTCGCGGAGCAACCGTAGGTTCGGAGCAAGCCTGTCTCCGGGCCGGCGAGCCGAATAGTTTGGAGGATAATATTGTAGAGGAGACGGATAAGAAGGGATCGTCGGATTTGTCGGCCATATCTGTGCATAGTCCGGACGGGTGGGAATAAACCCCGGTGTGCTGATTGGTGTGGTAGGATATTGAGGGGTTTGATAGCCAACATGAGAGCGATAATATGGAGATGGCTGAGGGGTAGTCTGTGGCGTAACAATCGGACGAAGCGGTGTTGTGGCGGGTAGGGGTGGATGAGCCGAAGTTGGGTAGAATTGCGGACCCGTCCGTGAGACAGAACTGGGCTGTGGGTGACGAGATATAGGAGTATAATGTGAGTACGGAGTATATGGGGAGGAAAAAACATCAGCTGGCATGGCTGAAGCGGTAGAAGCCGGGGTCGGAAGGTTGTTCGCACGGTTTGATTGCTGGCGCGGAGTACGAGGATTGGCCCGAGGCGTGGACTGGCTGCTGTTGCGAGGCGTCGTAGGTGGTGTAAAGTTAGGCTGAGGTGGAACAGGGATAGAAGTACTCCCTGCACGCGTACGTTTGTGAGTTCGGCGTTGTGATTGTGGCGTCGCTGCGACGAAGATGGTACGCCAGTCACAAATGATCTCTGCGACGTCGCGAAAGTCTTCGTCTGTGCCAAAATCCCAATGCTTGACAACAGCAAGAATCTGCCTCTTTCCGATAGTGGCTTCGGATAAGAACTTGCCAGCAGAGGACACAAGTGCCTCGAGTGTCCGTGGCGGTAAGGCTACCTCGGCAGAGATGAATTTACTGCCGCCCCGCCGTTTGTGCCGCAGAATGCGCCATTCGACAAGACGCGCCCGAAGTGTCTCCTTATCCGCTCTGGAAACTGCTTGACCCTTTGCAAGTGGCTCAAACTCTACCGTTTCTGTCGAGTCATCCGAGATGTCGGATTGAGGGGTAGTCGGCCGTAACTCCAAATCGTCATCTGCTTCAGCAAGCGGATGGATAAACTCCGCTGCAAATTGGCGCAGGCGATGATCACGGGCACTCGATGGCTGGAACGAGGCAAGCAGAGCTGGATTACAGATTCCACAACAACGATCGTCGGGTGGAGTTTTTCCGGGAAGGTCGATCTGCGTCCAGCTCAGATCATACGCCGAATTTCGAGACAGATCGCCGACAGACTTGGGGGTGGTAGCGTCCAAGCTGTCGAAGACGCTGAGGCCTGTTCGGGGACGGAAAACCCTCGCCATGATACAGTGAGAACACCCTAATAAAATGCATCAGAAGATTGTATGGTAGCGCACGCAAAGAACAGGAACTCACGGTTTTGTTTCCCAACTGCTAGGCCCGAATTGATGAAGGCCTCGAGAGTCGGTTCGATCTTGCTGCGAGATGTGGTGTGAGTTTGAGGTTCCAATTGAGTCTTTTTCTGCCCCCGAAGGCGCTGGACTGCGGCGCCCGACGCAACATCTGAGGAGGGAATCGGGCGAAATGCCCAGGGTCGTACCAGGAGCAGACATGTCCCAAAGGTTCCTCGTCCACGTCCAGTACGACCCCATCGTTGGGACAGGACTGCGAGAGACGACGGACAATCAAAGATCACCGTGATTTTGACGTCGTGGACATTGCAGCCCATACCGGCTGCATCGGTGCAGCAAATGATACGGTACCTGCCGCTCATGAACCCCTCCCAACAGTCCCTCTTTGCGTCCTCAGAAATACCGGACGAAAAAGCGTAGACACAATCCCGCAGGTGCGCGGGAAGTGCAGATCGGACCGTATTGACGCCCTTCCCGCAAGCCGCCTCGGAATCGAAATAAAAGAGCATCTTGTCGACTGCTTCTCGTGGAGTATTGTCGTCAAGATTCTCGGGAAGGTAATTGAGAACATCGAGCACTGGGTTTTGGGGATTGGATATGGTGCGCGTCAGGTAGAGCAGGTTGTTGCGAGCACAACCGACGTCGAGGCCCCAGAAAGGTCGGTTTCCAAACCCAAGTGAGTTCCAGATGGTGTCGAACGTAGACGTGGATGCTGTCGCAGTACAGGCGACGAATGGAACCTCCTGGCCCGTATAGCTGCGAAGCATCTCCAATTTCTTGTACTCCGGCCTAAACTCGTCACCCCATACATCGATGCAATGGGCCTCGTCGACGATGAGGGCGGTGATTCTGCCTCGGAATTTGGGATCTTTCCAGAGACGAATGAAGCTGTCGGAGCAAGCCATCTCGGGTGAGATGTATACGAGCTGTGCCGTCGTTCGAGCTTCCTTCCAGAGGCTGGCAGTTTTGGTGTTATCCTCGTTGATCATAATCGCGTTAATACCCTTTGTGCGAGCTTGGTCAACCTATTTTGGTGGGTTTAATCCCTCATAATCAAGTAGTGGACATGCAGGAGCATACCTGATCCCGCTCTAGCGCTTTCAGTGGACTGATAACAATAACGACCTTCTTCTTTCCGCCGAGAACCGCCAATCCTTCGAAAATTAGACTCTTCCCATAGCCAGTGCCAGCCAGAAAGACACTGTCAAAGCCACGAAGAATTCTGCTGACGAGGTATATCTGCCAGAGTTCCGGAATGAAGGTAAGCGTGAGAAGCGCAATGAGCTGTGTCGAGATTTCTGCGTAGGAAAGTTTGGCAGGACTGGTGCCCTGCAACCGGGTCGCAGCCTTGCGTGAGCGGCGTCGTGGGGTAGCAGGAGACCGGGGAGCCGGCTGTGTGCGGCGTTTCCGGGGGGTCTGGGGCTGCGGCGTCGACATGGAGGGAGGTGCAAAAAAGTTAAGCGAATTAAGCGGCCATCCCCGAAAAGGAAAACGATCAAAAAGCGCGTCGCGATACGATTCGGTCTCGTTTGCGCGTTCCAGTCCAGGTGGGGCTCTGAAATTGTGGGAGAACAGTTTTTCATTGAAACTAAAGGATATTATCTACTCAGATGTGCGAGCCGGGACCAGATAATGACGAAATGAGGATGTTAAAATGGGCTCTGAATTTTGAAGAAGGCCCACTTTGCACGCGTTCTGCGCCTTGCTCATACGCGCTATTCAAAATCCGAGCCGGCAGAAGTTTAAGTTGACTGAAAATGAACAGACTTTTTTAAAAACCCTAAGCATTTTACGCGGTATCTCGGGAAGGAGAGCGCGACGAAGGTCCTGCCCTTTTTCGTCATCTTGGCACAAGCCTCTTCCATTGTTTGACCCTAAACATCGCCCGCATCAACAAACATTGGAACGGCAGGCTTGATCCGAACCTAGAGCAACCGCTTACAAGAACGAGTCCTAAATAAATTTAGGACTCGTAAAGTTCCGTGTTGGTTCCGTGTATGCTTTTGTTTGGAATGTGGCTGTGTACAACTTGCTCGCAACCTTGGTCCTTCACCAGCGCGCATGCTTTGGGACCTCTTTATCTCTTTCAAACCACCGGGGTTTTGCGTCGCAAACTCACGTCTTGTTTCCGCTGGTTTTCGTGTCCCCCTCCATCCAAAATACCGAACAGGTGATGTTTCAGCCAGCGTTTGTTCGGTCGCTGCCAATCGAGAACTCGTCCGGTGAAGCGCTGCGTAGTGACTCGAGAGGACTCGAGGCATTGAAATCTCAGGTCTTAGTTTGAAAGCGAACAGTCTAGTCGTGTCGTTGTTCAATTCGATCAGCCGCGGGAGTCATAGCACGCCGCGTCGAAATTGACAGCGGTCTATTAGGGGCAGTGCCGCAGTGCACACGTTAGACCACGTCGGCGACCACCAAATACTTAACGTCTCCCTTCCCTCGCAGATCCTCCAACGGGACACCATGAGCAACATAATCGTCCGACTCATCGAGCGTTTTTACTCCCCTGGCTCAGGATACAGTGCTCTAATACTCGGTCTGGATTACTCTGGGAAAACGACGCTGCTATACCGCATGAAACTAGGTAATTTTATTGCTCTACTTATTGGCGTTCAAATCGAGTATATAACTTGGCATCAGGGGAAGTCGTTCAAACCATTCCGTCGATTGGGTGGAACGTCGAGACTGTCAGGCTGAAAGCGCACGGGAGAACGGATCGCGTGCTGAACCTTACATGCTGGGAGTTTGGCGGCGGGTGTGGCGGCCGCGACCATTACACAAATCTCGTTGCGGCGCATGCGCTGCAGACACATGCGATTATCTGGTTTGTTTCACCCTCATAGTACTGTCGCATATCTTAACTGGGACGTGGAGGCTCATTGACAGCACCGATCGCGGCCGGCTTCAGGAAAGCATACAAGAAATTTCAGAGCTCCTCGCGCGCATCGCCGCAAACACGATCGCCCCGCCAAGGGAGCGCCCTGTCTTAATGTGAATATATATATCTGCTATGTCTGGAAATAACGTTGGAACTCAAGTCTATCCAGACTTACTACGAAGCAAGACTTGCCAAACGCCATGTCGATAGACGAAATTCGCATCAAGGTTGCACCAGCAATGGCAGGGATGAATGTTTTCAGTCTCGGGGTTACTCTCCACCAAAGCCTCACCGAGGGACCGCTGCCGGATGCCTTTGGCTGGTTACTGATGGCCCTCGAAAGCGCTCGCAAGGGACCCTCCAACACGCACGCGGTCTTGTCTCCCAAAAGCGCAACCACTCCCCGCGCGCCGAGCGTTGCGGAGGAACGGCTGCCCTCGTGGCTCACGCGTGCGGAAAATGATTCACCGGCCGCCGTGTTTCTGCACCAGTTCGAGACAATAGGTCTCCCAACATGGGACCATTACACTCACATTCGCATTGCGTATCTCATGTTAACTCAATACGGCCGTCAGAAAGGTGAGAACCGCGCTTTCGAGATGATATTTCAGATGAACAAGCGTAGGGAAAGACAAGATTTTCAAAGGAATAGAGAGGTACATCAAGGAGAGTGCACAAACACGGGGGCGCACATTCCATGTCACCATGACATATTTCTGGATCCAGGCTGTTCACTTTGGAATACGCAGCATGCCACCATTGATGCACCCGGATACCGACTCAGATGCGGACTCGGATCTGGGGAACGGGAGCCTAGATCCACACGACAGCCCTGAGCTCGATGATTTCCCTCGGTTCCTCTTGCTCAATCCTTTCGTTTCAGATGGGAATTTCTGGGCGGAATATTAAGGATGTGATGATGAGCGTTGAAGCTAAAACAGCTATGCGCCTGCCCGACATTAAACCATTGCCCAATCTTGTGGTCAGGGACGCCATCTCAGCAGCATAGACCTCTTTGTGAATATATTTATTGTGCACACAAAAATTGAACAGTGACGTCATCACGTTTGCTCGTGTTTGGGCCTACTTTTGTTTTCCTTCCTCCCTTCATGTCCACCCATGTCTGCTCTGCCTACTCGCTATATTCGCCACGCTAATCATCCCCCATCCGACCTCCAATCTGCTTACAAGCCCATTCTCAATGTCCTTGCAGCAGAGGTCAAGCGTGTTCAATCCCATGTCCCGAAATTCAGGAAAACGGGGAGTGTTCATGTTGGCGTAACAGGTATACAGCGCCGCAGACTCGCGGGGGAACATCTCTCTTGACTACTGCATTGAATCTAGGGTCTGCCTTGATGGCGCACCACCTCTCCGCTGCGCAACTTGAAGCGCTGCCGGGACTGGCTCCGTCCGAATTACTCGCATTCACAGACGCTCGACTGACGCAGGCACTCAGTCTCTCTCCAACGTCGCTCAGCAGTCCTAGTTCTGGATCCCACAGCTCTTTTCTGGAGACCGCAGTGGGAATAGCCACCATTATTCTTATACGAGCGATTGAATACGTATCTACGGCCACGACGGTCAACCAAAGCCCATTCTGCGACAGTTGGAGCGCATGTGCACAGGTCATCAAAAGCGCGACATCCATGGCCATCTCAGAGGATCGTCGGAGCGATACGGCTGACGACGGTGGATGCGAGATCCTTTACGGTCGTGCGGGACTACTGTACGCTATTCTGCGCCTGCGGAGTGCTTCGCGGCGCAGAGATATAAATCCTGCCGATTCAACCTCAGCCGAGTTGATCACTACAGTTCGGGCGCTATCATCCAAGGCTCAGCTTGAACTGCTTGTCCAATCTATAAACCACCGCGGTCAATCTGGCGCCGCTGCTTACGCAGCGGAACTTGACGGAAAACTCCCTGCGCCCCCGCTCATGTGGACGTGGCATGGGACGCGTTATCTCGGCGCCGCACACGGAGTAGGCAAGTCCATGACTTCTGATTCCTATACGATTTTGCTCTGACTATCTACAGCGGGGATCCTTCACGTCCTCCTCCTTTGTCCCGCCCAGATTACTCGTCCTTACATGGAGTCTATTCTTCTCACTGTCGACTGGCTAATCGGATGCCAGGATCCGCAAGGAAACTGGCCCTCGGCAGCGCCCATTGGTGGTTTTACTGGACACGAGAAAGAGCTTGTGCAGTAAGTAGCTACGCTATAATTCCGTGCCCAAGTCTTAACTGGAATTCAATTTGCAGATGGTGTCATGGCGCATCCGGAATTTTACTCGCTCTGTGCACAGTTCTCCGATGTGCCACTCCGACCTCTTCCGGACCCCGTCTCGAGAAGGTCATTGTGTCCGTGCAGGCGGGTGCGTCCCTTGCCTATAGGCACGGACTGCTGTCAAAAGGCCTCGGACTTTGCCACGGAGTCGCCGGTTCCGTGTTCGCCCTTCTGGCCGTCTCAGATGTGCTTGACGTGCGCACCCAAAAGAGCAAAACATCAAAGGCAAACGCTTCGCACGGGGAACGTTACTATCTGGCGCGTGCCGTGCATCTGGCACAGCTGGCCGCCGACCATGAAGCGATGACGGCGCGCGGAGAGATGGGCACTCCGGATCATCCGTGGAGTCTCTATGAAGGGATGGCGGGGATGTGTTGTGCGTGGGCGGAGGTGCTACGTCGTTTGATTTCAAAACAGGGTGGAACGTGCGATCGGAGCGGCATGCCAGGCTTCGACGATCTGGAGGGTGTCGATGGTGATACCTGTGCAAGCTGGTAGTGATGATATTGTACTACTACAATCCGTGAATGAAACTACATGGCTCAAGTCAGCTTGAACACACTTATGCTGCTGAATACAGACCGCACCATTTCGTCAGAAGAAAATTGTGTCAGCTCTAAATTGCATTTGTTTGGAACAATTCGGTCCAAATGGGTCAAAGTTGGATCTGGACTACGACTTTGTGTATTCTTCTACAACTCCAGCTTGTTCGACATACGAATAACCCGGAATATACCTACGTTGTAACATTAACGTTGGCTGACACTCGTTTTGGTCTTTGTGGCGATTGGAGTGTTTACTGGCTTGAGAGACGCTAGTAGAAAAAGTGAAAGAACTAGTTCAAGAGCTGTTCGGGATATCAGACAATCTATGTAGGATCGTTCTGAGGGAGGCCGTTTTCAAACATAATCGTTGTTGTAGCCTTGGATGCGCACACATTTTCGAATCGCAAGTGTTCAAGAGCAGTATCCGGATTGCGATTACTTCGATGTATTTAGTTCCCTCCGAGTCTACCTTTCTTCTGGGATCACAAGCGGAAGACCATTAATGACTGTGCTTCGCGCGGCTACCTCCAGGGCTTCCACAATTATTTGGAGATCTCGTTCTACTTGGACACGCCAAGTGCCCACAGCAATTCTGGCGGCTGGTTGACCCTTCCATGGCAGTTCGGAGACGCGGATTGTTTTCGTCGCGTTCAGCAGGGAAACTAGTTGCGCATTCAGAGAGTCCGAACGCGCCCGAAATAATACCACCATGTATATCTTATCTATGTCGTCGTTAGGGAGTACCTCGTACGCGGAAGAGTTGGCGATATAGGAGCCGATACCGCGTGCAAGCGCAATCTGGCGCTCGAGTAAATCGCGGTGCCAAAGGCGTCCGTGACATAGAAGAGATGCGTAGACCGGCAAAGCGCGGAACCGGCGACTGTTCTCGAGCCCAAGGTTGAGCGGTGACGGGATAGATAGAGCAGTCGTGGATAAATAGGCGGAACCGGGGTTCCGGAATACTGTTTGCTGTAAATCCAGATGCCGGGTAAAGAAAAATCCGCAATCGTAAGGGACGTTCAACAACTTGTGAGCGTCCCCAGCGATAGAGTCTGCCAGATGGAATGCAGAAACACCTTCGTTAATTGCCTTGTAAGCTTCTGTATGGGGCAGAACGAGAGCCTGAAGGCCAAAAGCTGAACAAAAAAAATTGTAAGAAGGGAAATCTAGCGTAGAATGAAAGGGAAAAGGTTTGCCTCCGTCGACGTGTATCCAGGCACCATACTGATCAGCAAGGGTTCTAATGCTGGCCATCTCCTCCCCGTTGGTCGCGAATCGGCCAGAACTGACCTCTCCGGCGCTGATCGAAATAATGCTGGCAGCCCCATTGGACAGATGTTTGACGAGTGCGTCCATATGAAATCTCCATGGTTCATCCTTGCTGAGAGGAAGTAATATGACAGAATCGCGACCAATTCCGACGGCGGATGCAGCCTTGTAGAGTGACGAATGGGCCGAAGTTGTGAGAATCTGTATGTTCTTGACCCCAGCTTCAAAGCACGCTTCCAAGACACCGAGTTCAGCGACACTTGTGTGAGACGGTGTGGATTGCCGGCGGCCGGCCTCGGCGACGACAAATTCTCTTCCTAAAGCTAGACCTAGAAGATTGGATGCGGTTGCGCCAGTCGTGAATATCCGACCCGCAAAATCCGTCTCGTTTAAGGAGAGAAGTTGTTGGAGTAATCTTACAGAGACGTTTAAAATGAAGCAACGGTTGAAAGTATTCGGATAATCACCGTAAGGCGGTGGACTCCAAGCTCGTTGCTACAGTATCGTTCGGAAGGTGTACTTGGACGTTTTGGTCGAATGTCGAGGCAACCCAATCAGCGAACAACGCGGGGTCGGTGACGCCCCCAGTTGTGTACGCGTAATAATTCGGACACCGACTGGATCCTTCAAGTAGGGTTAAAAGGTACATGCTTATTTCAAGGGACATCCCGAACCTGTGAATGCAGGAGCAATGTCGCTCAAGATATGTTTTTTGAGATGTTCGAATCCCAATCCGACCTCGGGCAGCGAAGAGATGAGGGATTTTGCAGCGTATTCAAGAGACGCTTCTGTTGGTGCAGCTTGAGCTACTTCCGCGCTGGTGAAATCCATGTCTGGGCCCAATCCTTGAGGTGCCATGATTGGTGCAGTCTCTACGGTTCGGCCCGAGTCGAGGTCGATCTTTTTAACTGCCGGGCCGGGAAACACCTTGCTTCATGCCGCTAAGTTTGAACGAGTTTATCGCATCCATCGACTCCAGGACGACCGACTCGGCCCATGCTCTTCCTCCAACTGAAGCGATTACCCATGCCGAGGCTTCGCTCCCCACCTCTCTCCCAGATACAGGCATGGGGTTGGAAAACATAAAGCGGCACCTCCTTGACGATATTGTCCCTGCGTTCAACAGGCCCAACGAGAGCCCAAACTACTACGGATTTGTTATAGGCGGGACTACGGACGCCGCTCTGTTTGCTGACTATATAGTAAGTGGATTCGACCAGAACGCTCAGGTGTATTCGCCGAAAGAGGCGATCGGAGGGAGCGTAGATGATGCCGCGTTAAGGTTGCAAAAGCACTCGATTGTCTTGCAAATTTCGGCTTACATTTTGGCAGAATGCTTCAACAGCTTTTATCCATTGACGAAGGCGACTTTCCTGGTCGAGTGTTCACTACAGGAGCAACCGTTTCAAACATCCTTGGATTGGCGCTCGGTCGTGAGTTTTCAGTAGCGGAAGCAGGACGCCGAAAATCACCTCCGTCGAACCCGAGTGTTGCCCAACTTGGTGTCGTGCCAGCTTGCCTACAAGCTGGAGTCAGGAAGATCCAGGTGTTGACAACGCTTGCCCACTCGTCATTATACAAGGCTGCATCCGTGGTAGGGCTCGGAGCAAGCTCCATCATTTGCCTTCCCCTTAGCGCGGAGCAGCCTTGGAGATTTGACCTCGTCGCACTTGAACAAAAATTGTCTGATCCAGACGAGGTCGCCAACATCATAGCCATCAGTGCAGGCGAAGTAAACACGGGGCGGTTTGCAACAGCCAGGGAAGAGATGGTCAAGATACGAGCGCTGGCAGACAAATATGGCGCATGGATCCATGCTGACGGAGGTATGTTGTATATTTGTGGCTTGCCCTGAACCACAAACTAACTTCCGTCTTAGCGTTCGGTCTTCAAGCTCGCGTTCTCCGTCAAAATTCGTCCCACGACTCCATTGTCGATGCTATCGGCTCCATAGATTTAGCGGATTCTCTGACGGGCGACGCGCACAAACTCTTGAATGTTCCCTACGATTGCGGCTTCTTCTTTACTCGTCACCTGGCTCTGCAACAAGCCGTTTTCCAGAACGCCGCGACACTGGTACCAGATACCGGACTCATCCCTTCCGCACATAATCTTGGGATCGAGAACAGCCGTCGTCTACGAGCCCTCCCAGTATACGCGTCCCTCCTCGCGTACGGACGCATCTGGCACCAAGACTTGTTGGAGCGCCAAATCGAACTCTCGCGCTCGATCGCGGCCTTTATTTTGGCGTCGGACTCGTATGAACTGCTCCCCAAAAATACCGAGCTGAGGGACATTTTCATGATTGTCCTCTTTCGTGCACGCTCTCCGACGTTGAATGCCGAACTGGTGTCGAAACTGAACGCCTCAAAGGTGATATATGTTTCTGGGACTCGGTGGGACGACGCACCTGCTACCAGGATTGCAGTGAGTACCTGGCGAGTAGATGTTGAAAGAGATTCTGGTCGCGTTATCAAAGAGCTGAAGAACGCGGCCTCTGGCGATGACAATGTTTCATCAAACGTTCAACTTGAGCGCCTGTAATCTACGATCTAAATTTGGGCCTGAATGGGTGGTCGGTTTATTTCCTAATTCACCTAGGGTCAAGAATCAAAAGATCTCTGGCACGGCATTTGGACAGATTTGGACGGTCCCTCTGGGATCGTCCGCCACGTTCCCATATATATTGGATCCACATCGAAGCTGTGAAGAATAGAAAGTCGTTGTGACCTCCCAGACACTGACATGGACTCCCCTGCTGAATTCATTCTCCCCGCCGTCCCAGGTATACATGGACGTTTCGGCGCTCGAAGCCGGGCTTAT
Organism: Mycena vitilis; assembly: GCA_029203975.1. Classification (NCBI taxonomy): domain Eukaryota; kingdom Fungi; phylum Basidiomycota; class Agaricomycetes; order Agaricales; family Mycenaceae; genus Mycena; species Mycena vitilis. The sequence goes on from JARGYF010000069.1 coordinate 205,587, forward strand.
CACGCTCCCGATGGCGCTGTACGTCAAAGGTGCGCCGCCCACCGAGGTCGTCGTGTGTCCGTCGATCGCGTTCGTCTTGCGGCACTCGAGCAGCGGCGCCCAGCTGGTATTCGACCTCGGAATCCCGCGTAATACGGAACCGCTTCCGCCTGCGGTCAAGGCCGTGATTGCGAAGTACGTACCCGTACAGGTCCCGTAGGACGCCGCCGAGTCACTGCAGAAGGGCGGGCTTGCCCCTGCGGAAGTCGAGACGGTTATGTTGAGCCATCTCCATTTTGACCAGTGAGTGCACCCTCTGAACGTGTCCTTTTGTTTGAATATTCCAGAATTTCAGTATTGGGGACCATTCACCGTTTACACGCGCAACCTTCGTCATTGGAGGCGATATTCAGGACGAACTACGCACTGGGTATCCTCACACACCTTCCTCCGACGTTTTTGCGTCCTCTGTGCCCCTGGACCGCACGCGCTTTCTCGCACCCTCCGAGTTCACAAGCTCGATCGGGCCCTTCCCGCGCGCACTTGACTACTTCGGCGACGGCAACCTCTACCTCGTCGACGCGGCGGGGCACATGGCGGGGCACATCAACGTGCTTGCGCGCACATCGGCGGGAGGATCGTGGATTTATCTCGGGAGCGACACCGCGCACGACGTGCGGTTGCTCACCGGGGAGAAGGAGGTCGGCGAAGTCCCTGACCCGCGGACGCCCGGGGCGATGATATGCGCGCACGTTGACAAGGAGGTCGCAATCAAGCACATCGAGCGGGTGGGGGCGTTGATGAAGGTCCCGGGTGTGCATGTACTCATGGCGCACGATTGGAAGTGGTATGAAGAGAATAAAGGAGGGGAGGCATACTTTCCAGGGAAAATAGCTCCCAGGGAGATTTAAAGGAGCCACTTGGCCCGTATTCATGGATATCGTCCGACTCCGGAACCTTCCGAGTTTTGCAAGCGGATCGTGGTTGAATCGAAGGTTGAACTAAGGTTGAACTGAGCTCGACAATCATCGACGGGGTTTGATCTGAATTTCTTCGCAAGGAGAAAAATGCTTTGAGAACTGCTTTGATTTGTACAAAGAGACGTGGAACTAGATGTACATCGACAACTCTGTGTCGGTGGGTTGTTTTCTCGACTGCGAGGCTGACGGCTTCTCTGCCGCAGGCTCAGCCCACGCGCGGGTTGGTTGCTCACCAAGGGCGGCAAAAAGCAACCCGTGGGCGGTGCGCACGGCTGCGGGTACCCAAGGAGCGGGGTCATCCCAATGTGAGAAGTCGCTCGGGGCCAGGGCGCGTGGGGCAGGTGGCGCAATGTGCGGGGTGGGCACGAGGATCAGGGTGGCCGGTGCGGTGCGCTCGGTGCGTAGGGCTACGAAGGCGGCGGCGGCGGATTGGACAAGGTTCGGCGCTGCGAAGGGCTCCGCAGCGGAGGTCTGTGACGTATCAGTATTGCGCGTGTCAAAAGAGGAATATTGACTGACGAGGGCAGTCGCAGACGGGTCGGTGGAGAGGAATCGCAAGGGCGCATCCGACAAGGCGATGCGGTCGTCGGATATGTACGCGGAGGCGGCGTATGTGTCAAGCAGGGCGAAGCTGGGGACATGAGCATCGTGTTTGCATTTGCTTCCACATCAACTCACCTTTTTGGCTGCAATTTCTCGAGGACGGCGCGTGCATACGGATGCATCGCCCACAACGGCAGTCGAGTCGTCACCTCGGACACCAGCACCACTGCCTGTGTCCACGACGGCCGGAATAGTAGCCCCACCTGCGTGCGTAGCTTGTTACTGTCCATAATGGACTCGGACGCGCGTCGCACGCACCTGGATTTCGTTCACCATCACCGCTGCGATCTGCTCTCCGAGGTCTGCGCCGCGAGCCCAGTACTTACCCACGGCGCCGGCTGCAACGATCAGGCCGGTCGCAGGGATGGGTGCGACGGTGCCAACGAGCTGGACATCGATGGGTGTGGGGAGACTGGGCTGCGGGCGGAGAGGATTGTATTCGTCTTCCTCCTCATCGGATTCGATTGCATGGCGCGGGGGAACGCTGTCTGCGAGTGGGTCTGTGTCCTGTGGCCGTGTTAGCCGTGAACGACGAGCAAGACGACGCTTGCCATTGACTCTGAGGCTTGCTGATGTGTTGGTCACGGTCACGAGACAGACGCGCATACATAAAAGACTGGGAATTCCTACGCGGTCTGCATCTTCCAGTTGTAATGTAAACGGTTCATTCGGCGTGGAGGGCCAATGCCTCTGTTCTCGAAGAAAATAAGCGATGGATGGCATGGGTGGGAAGCATCGAAAACGGCCTCCTACCAAGGTCATCTGTCAGGATGATAAGGCCAATATCGCCATCGTCGATTGCGGGTGGGTTATGTTGGTCTTTACCCTTCGTTGTGTCGCTCTCAAGCCATCTGGCGATATGCAGAGGATGTTCATATTTGGTGATGAACAGTTCGCGTGAGTGTCCACGGACAAGGATGGTCACAGAGGCGCGGCTGCTACGGATATTCAAAACTTAAAGCAATCTTAGGTATTTATCATGTATTCGTGGATGCATAGTCTTCATTCAGTTATGTACGAGCTACTCTCCGCCTACTCTCATTGTCAATCCAGTTCTCAGCGGCGTCGCTTGACACCAATGCATCGTCCATCGCAAGATCGCTTATAGGCGACGATGCCGCACTGTTGATCAGGTTGTCACCGCCTCTGAACATAATGGCCACCGCACTGAGCAGACGAGTCTCTAGCGCCTCGAGCACATCAGCAGGAAGCCAATGCGGTGCGACCCACGGATGATAGTGGTTATGTTGGCCTGGTAGCTCGATGTCGACACCCTGTTCAAGTAACAGCTCCGCGAGCATTCTGCAGACTGGACAGCACTTTTTCGCGCCTCCAATTGGGATCGGTCCGATTGGTAGACGCTAATTCAGAGTGTGAGACTTGAATGTCATAGGTCCAGCACAGCAGTGAGACTTACGTCCAGGGTCATCCGACTAAAGCCACCCGACAACACAGGCGGCTCGACAAGAGCATCATATGTGGGCCTGATTCGAATTAGCAGAGAAGCCATCAGGCCAGCTTCGCAGTGCGAGGCCCCCACAAGCCGCTTGAGTTCTTTGTCGCATATACTCGATGTGAGGCGGCGCATACCCTCGGTTTTAGCCCACTCAACCCGGTTACCCCAATGTTGGAGTAGTGCAGAGGCGGTCACCGTCGGGATGTGTTTGCGGGGTAGGTCGACCATCGATAGACTCAATGGAATTTTGGTTCGAGAAAACTTTGCACGCAGCAGTCGGTTCGGCCCGGTGGTCCATGCACACGTGGCATCGACGGCACGATGGAATGACGAACATTCGGGATTGGTCCCAGGCGGTAGACGCTCTTGTGGGTATCAAGATTAGTGCGGCATCCTTTGTTGATGGAAAATGAGTCACCAGAAGGTAGCAAGTAAGCATCCTCATCGTCGTCCTCATCGTCGTCCTCATCGTCATTGTTCCCTTCATCATCGTGCCCTGCTGCATCGGCTATTGCGGTCGGACTTGGTGATTCTAGACCGGATGGTCAGCTTTTCTCGGAGCAATGTCGTATAATCCACTGTACCTCCCCGTCGGCTTCGTTGCAAAAAGTGACCCAGGCTATTGAGGGTCCACAGTTGGGGTGGGATGGCCTTGAGAAGGTAGTGAATACCGGAGGAAAAGGCAGATACACTCTGCGGATCAATGGGGGACAATTCAATGGAAGCTTTCAAACCCAAGACAAGCGTGACGAGCGCCTGCCACCATAGAGAGGCATTTGAGCCCTCGAAGAGGAAGGTATCGGGTTTTACGGTGCAGACGCCAAGGGATGTCAGCGCGCGCTTTACTGATCGGTGTGATATGGGGATATTCGAGGTGGACACGAAGTCCTTCTCGTAAATCGTTGGCCCCTCCCAGAGATCAAGAATTTCCATTTTGTAGGAGCCGTTCAATTGCTGGACACGCTGTTGGATTTTCGGCCAGCAGGAGATGATGAAGTACCGCAGGACCTGTTCTGTCGTAGCGGCTTTGGTATCCGGTTCTCGGTCGATCATAGTTGCAGCGTCACGCAGGAGGGTTAGGCTCTTCTCCACAAAGTCGGAAAACGGTTCTGTGGCGATAGTGGTGGCGTCCGTTGCCGTCAAAAGCGCGATGTTTGACCTGGATGGTGGTGAGATACATTGGAAGAGGTGACGATAGGTACGCACCGAAGAGTGGTAGTGCTGGCGTTGCATGGCGGTATTGTTCGCTCAATTAGCAGTCCTTCTTCGTCTTTTGCGAAATTGCGTGCCAATATCGCAGCGTCTTCGGTTTCATGCGAATCGGTGGATTTGGCGATCCCTGCGGACGACGAGGAGGATGGACTAATATTTGGTGAGCGTGGCGGACTGGACGGCGGGCTGACAAGTCTTCATTAGTGCGAGGGCAACGGAAATCGAATAGTAAGTACAACCTGGCCGCGACGGTCATTGCAGCCCCATCAAGAGTGAGGGGGCCCATGGTTACAGATATAATTCTGCTCTTTTCGTCATTACGCCCTCGGGTAAGGCAAGTCGCCAAGTGGTTTAGAGTGCGGCCCAGTTCGGTCGTACTCCTCACCCTGGAGTCGTATAAATTCCTAGAGGTTTCATCGGACTGGATTGAGCGCCGCTGTAGACGGTAGGCGATGCAGGAGAGAGCATATATGGAAGCCCTGGGATCGACATCGACAGGCATCGAGAAGTTAGATTAGGAGAAGTTAGATTAGTAAGTAACAGTAAGTTAGAGCCTGAAGTTGAGTCGTTGGGCGTCGGGCGTGACCGCTTTGATGACCGTCACATCCTGTGTGCAACCGCTGGCTACCGCTGGCCATGTTCTCTACCGATACCATGGATGATGAAGAATACGCCTTCGTCTGCGCTCTCCTTGATCACAGGGTCCTCGAGACTGCGGCATCCAACTCGTCATCGATCTACAGAAGTCACTGTGCTTGTGGCACTCGCATCCGAAATATCTACAGGGCCCAGCACGAATGGCTCACTGAGAACGGATTCGTAATCAAGACGGCCGATTTTGAGAACGAATTCAGTCCTCAAATCAAGCCGTTCGACTTTCTGGCCCACTAGATGCTAGCAAGGTCATCTGCAAAACCGGGACAGATTTATTTTCTTGTCCGCGCTGAATTGATTATTGACGACAAACCAGCAATGCCGCCTTCGTCGCCTGGATCGAGTTCCTCGGGACTTTCGAAACGTTGTTTGGATTGGAGTGACGAGGAGGCGGGCAGTGGTGACGTACATGTACAATAATGTACATGATAGGAAACGCGCAAGGACGCGCTCCCTATCGCCTCCCACCTCTCTGGATACCCGTTTCTCTTCCGACAACCTATCTTCTGAACATATTGTCCTTTCGAGCCGCGACAGTTGCCTCAGGCTTCCGGCCCCTAGGACTTTAGGCCGCGGCGGCACAACCGAAGAATTTGGGATAGATAAATCACGGTGGATCCTACGACGCGCTTCGGGACCACCGCTTTTCTTTCAATACTTGAGTATTATTATGACATACACGAGGCTGCAAGTTTCTCCCAGGCTTTCGGTTCACTCTCAATTGCCACCGCGCGGCGAGGAGCACAAGCACAACCAACATCTCTTTCTTTCTTTCAACCTATCGGAGGTGGCGACAAATCTAGATTTTTTCGTCACTCAATTCGATTCCTACATAAGCACCGTTCTCGAGTACTTTGTCAAAAGATATGCCACGGAGCTACAAGTTTCCGACCCCGAGCATTTTGTCCAATTACAATCTGTTCTGATCTGTTGGCCAACACACTTGCAAGTGTCTCGTCACTTCTTATTTCTCGATACTGACTTTTCTGTCGTGTAGGAGTGGGCCAAGCGCTCCCGTTACACTCTTTTCGTTAGCATCGACGGCTACGATGCGCCCAGCCAGACTCGCGTCTTCGCTGAACCCGACGATTGATCACCTAACTCAGCAGGAGATCGATTCGTACATTGATGCAAAATTTTGGGGCCCTATGCAAAGGGGTTCCGAAGCCGTCGCCAAATTATTGGTCGTCGGAACCTTCCCCCTTACCCTCCACAACTTGCAGCTCCTGAACCTGAGCACGGAGCCCGCCATGGACTGATGGATTTCTTCAGCTCCTCTGGCGTGAGTCGCGTCGGCGTGCGCGCTGTTGCCGGCAACAAAGGCATTCAGTACTGGGAGCTCCGAACGCTGACGCTGCACGGGCTGTGGCGTGCCATCAGCGCGAACGACGACGAACCGTCGGTCGATGACCTGCGGACATCGCACGAGGAGTTGGTGAAGAACGACGAAGAACATCTCCTCGCACGGTCATACAGTGTCTGGTCACCCGCCCTCGACGCGATGGAGACGGTGCTGGTGCAGAGTTTCCTCGAGACTGAGCTGGACGAGCCGCTTTTTCTCGCCGTTGGGGGTGACCGCGTTCTGACTCGTCACCCCATCGCTGCTGTGTGATTGATGATTCAGGAGTTCCAAGCATGAGATCGCATATACAGCGCGTAATTCTAACTCCAAATAATATCACACTTGCGTCTCATTCTCCTGGAATCCCTACCTATAAGAACCGATCCCGACACAATTCTGGACTTCTGTGGGGCGCGTGTCCGCCGTTGGACCACAGAGAAAATAAGGCCCGCACATTGTACTTCACACAGCGTTGTCTCGGGCGCTGTTCCAAGTCTCTGCTTTTTGAGCCAAATAAAATTGGCATCGTCAATAACCCATCGTCAAGTACTATCCCTCGCGGCATTGCGTAGAGTGACTACGGACGAACTGCAACATATTGGTATTATCTCATATAGGCTGGGCCTGGCATCTAACTTGAAGTACATGTGCGTCAAATCCTCTATAGTTGGCCACCGGAGACACCCCTGTCTTATCCCAAGTTCGGTGTCGGATACGTCCAAGATGTAGTCTCGTACTTGCTGTCGGTTTTCTCCCGCTCAAGCACATGGGTCAAGATGCAGCGGTGTCCAATGCCGATCATGACGATTCCCACCACTGAATCCGCTCCATCTTCAACTGCGACCCTGAGTTCAACCTCCGGCCGAATGCCATTTCGCTGAGCTGCGGCCTTGGGGTTGAGTGCATCTTGGGCCTCGCCCATGATGACAGCTCGGAGATATGATTCGAGTTGAGCAATAGCCTCGTCGAGAATCTCTTGAATTGTCTGGGTGACATATCCCTCCCCTGCGTGGTATTGCGTGTATTTCATTTGCAGGATCTGGGCCGTGGATTTCCGGTCCAATCTGTCACAAATCCATTGCAACGACTCGGGGCGGTTGGTCGCCCTCTTCCACTTGTCATAGTCGGGGTAGTACGTATAAAGCAAACCGGACAAATTGAGATACTTGAGTTCGGTTATGACTGCAGCGCGGGGGAGGAGATGTGAAAGCGCGAAAGTGAAGGCATCCGCACGCCCGTAGCGGGCACGCCCAGGCGCGGCTGCCTTCCCACTCTCCATCTTGTAGTCTGTCATGAGGGCCAGCTGTGAGACATGGTTCTTGAGATGACCGATGTGGAGATCCAGCATAAGCTGGAACGAGTTCTCTGACATGCCGACCAGCTCGAAAAGTGATCGCTGGCACAGAGTCTTTAAGAGAGCCTCCACTAAAGGGCTGGGGTTGCCTTCTAGAAACGCCCGCATTTGTATTTCGAGCGGACTTAACCTCCGACCAGAAGTCGAGAGGCCGCGAAAGATCTGCTCAAATATGAGATGAGATGAAACAGTGGAAGTATAGAGTTTACGTACACGTGCTGCGACAAAAGAGTTGGTGACTGCCAAACCCCATTTGCCAGGAAGCTGGGTCTGGGGCACCGTCGTGACGAGATCAAGACGATCGAGAACCCGCCAAAAAGTCTGAGCGTCGCGCAGGAATTTGTCGAGCTTGGGGATAGCCGTTGAAACGTCCAAGCCCACTGATTTAACGCGTTGTAGGTACGTCAATAGATCTGTGTTCTGTTGAATCTTTGCGATCTCGAAAAGCAGACGAAAGCGCGGAGGTTCCTTGTGGGCATTGTTTGTATCATGGGACAAGGCCATATAATGCAGAGCGAGATTGAGGTTACAGCTGTTGAGTGTCCCTTTGGATAAGCCACAAAATTTTTCTCGGAGCTCGCGTTCTGCTTCATCGTCGCGGACAACAACACGCGCAAGCCCGGAGAATTCGACTTCGTTAATCCCGAAGGCACGCTGAACCTGTTGGTCGTCCGATATGTCCTGGAGCTTTTGCTCGTTCTCCGAATTTGTGAACCACTTGTGAGGAAAAGTGCTGATGACAAGCAATCTGATTCTTGTGTCGTTGATGAACACAGTCAAAAATCCGTTGAGAGCCAGTACGGCTTTTCCTAACCAAGTTAGCATGACGCGGTTTTGGGGGTCGGAAATTGTCAAAGACTTCAAAATAAGATCATCGAAGTTATCGATGCCAACGAAAAGGGTAATCCCTTTGCTATGCATGACCTTCTGTACAAATCTTGTCAAAAATCTCGATTGGAGAGTAAGATATTAGCCCACCATAATCTTGTGGTAAATCAGCTTGTAGTTGTCGACTGCGGCAGGAGGGGGTAATGTGAAGCCGGCGCCCAATTCCGCACTGTATTTGAGTGCGAAAGCATGTAAAGTCTCGCACATATACAAGTTCAGCGCGTCGTGGATGGTCGGCCCATTGGTGTTCAAGGCATGATGTAGATTGCCGAGGTCTAGCATTAGGCAAACAGATCGTCGTTGGCGTGTTGCGATACCACTGGCAGGGTTTTCTGTTGCCTCCTGGCCCACATGCAGCCGCGAAATCACGACGTCAGCACCATGTGGTCGTCTTCGATCGTAAAAAACACCCAGCATGCAGAGCAAGTTGGTTCTGCCGGTGCTTGGGCGTGATGAGATCCAGGACTTTGATTGCTGCAGGAAGGCATCTATTGCGCGAAAGTATCGGCTTTTATCGACGAAGGCAATGCCGGGGATTCCCAACCAGTCGACGAAGGAGGACGATGGTGACGGGAAGCTTAGCGTCCATGGAATCTCGGAGGACTCGGGCTCGTTCACAAAAATGTGCTCAGGAACAAGAAGTTTGTGTCGCTTGGAGGGGCTATGCGCCTCATTGTCGAAATGATTTCCGGCTTCGTACGCCCGTTTAATTGTCTGCGAAAGACCAGTGCTCGGAGGTGGAGCAGCGTTGGAGGATATCGTTCCTTGAAAATTAGCACCAAGTTAGTTTCCGACGGAAGCTCAGTGAGGATAATGTCACTTACTGTCAAAACTACCCTCCACAATGATACATTTCTGGCGCAGGTCACCGTACTCGGACATTACCTTCTCAAGCTGGAGAAGTTGAACGTCTAGCCCTTCCGCATTGTGTGTAAGGTGCTGCAGCGGTCGAGTGCCCTGCATGCCAATTTTCTGGAATGCATCGGCATCTACCACGTATGCCTTTTCAAAGAGCAAAAGGCCCTCGCAATTCGTGCATATGCCTGAGAGATACAAGTCCCGGTGGTGCGTCTGGATCCTACGCATGAGATCGCACCCTACAGCGGCGGATGCTATCTCGATCTTGCTCCCAGTGGAGGCCGAGCTTTTTGAAGGCCGATGGCGCTTGTCCGCTAGACAATATGTGATGGTTATGAGCTCAGACATAGTGAGGTGGTCGACGTCGGACTCGACGCAAGTTCAGTGTTTGAGACAATGTAGATGATCGGAGAGCGGTTGGAGTTTTGCCACTGTGATGGGCCGTCACGCGTCGCGAGCTCTCGTTGTTCCATCGTCTCAAAAGAGAGAACAAAGAGCGCCTGGATAACAAACTTCAAGGAAACAAAGGCGGCGTGACTCGGCACGATTAGTCACACCTCGTGAGTTGAGTCACAGCGATCAATTACGACCTGTTCTCTTCCGCCACCACCATGGATGATGAAGAATACACCTTCGTCTGCGCTCTCTTTGATCACGCTGTCTTCGAGACCGCCACTTTTGACCCAGAAACTTACCGCGCCTTCCAACTGGTCATCGATCTGCAGAAGTCGCACGATGCCCACTGTAGCTGTGGCACTCGCATCGACAGTCTCTACAGGGCCCCGTTCAAACGGCCCGCTGAGGGGGGAACCATAATCAAGAATCTTGGGGATGGTTTCGCTCATGAGATTCGGCCCTTCGACTTTCTCGCCGAGCACTTCCCTACACCCCCTGATCCAAGTATCGTCAATATCGTCTGCAGCACAGGTATATCGAGCTTTTCTCGTCCGCGCTGCATTACTGATGGCAAACTAGCAATGCCTCCCTCGTCGCCTGGATCGAGCTCCTCGGGCCGGTCGAAACGTTCTTGGGATTGGAGTGACGCGGACGGGGGCAGTGGCAACGGACATGATAGGAAACGCACGAGGACACGATCTCTATCGCCTCCAACCTCTCTGGATACCAGTTTCTCTTCCGAAAATCCGTCTAACAAACAGCCCGTCCTTTCGAGTCTCGATAACCGTCTCAGGCTCCCGTTGCCTGAATACGATTTCGGGAAAACATTCACAGAGCCAGTGTTTGCTTGGATTGACAAATCTCAGTCTATCATCCAACTCCCTGACCAGTTCCGGTACTTACTCCTGCGACCTCCGCGTTTCGGTACCACTGCTTTTCTCTCGACCCTCGAGCATTACTACGACATGCACAAGGCTGCAAATTTTTCCAAGGCCTTTAAATCGGCTGTGGCGACAAAGGATCCCAGCGGGGAACAAACCCACAACCAGCATCTCTTTATCTCTTTCCAGCTATCCCAGTTCGCCATCCTCAGTGATTTGGAAAACTTTGTCGATTCCTTTAACGGCCATGTAGTCGCAGCGCTTCATTGCTTTGTCGAAGAATATGCCTCGGAGCTGCAAGTCACCGACCCGGAGCAGTTTCTACAATCGCACGACAGTGATCTACTGACCCACACACTTGCAAGTGCTCCCTGCTCTCGTGGTCTATCGATAAATATCTTTTATCTAGGAGCTGGTCAAAAGGTCCCCTTATACCCTTTTTGTCGCCATCGACGACTACGATGCGCCAAGTCAAAGTCGCTCCTTCGCTGCCAGCAACGAAGTCGACGACGAGTGTTTGACCCAGCAGGATATCGAATCCTACATTGATTCGCACTTTTGGGGCCCTCTGCACAAGGGTTCAGCCGCCATCGCTAAACTTTTTGTCGTAGGAACCTTCCCCCTTCCTACCCTCAACAATCTACAACTTCTGAACCTGAACGTGGAAGCCGCCTTGGATTTGTGCTGCGGCTTTACAGAACCAGAAGCCCTCCGGCTTGCCGAATCATATCTCGGCCACACCCCCAACATCGCCGATCTCCGCCGTTCCTGTGGCCAATACATTTTTTCATCCCCCGACATGGCCGGCGGATCAGTCACACCCGTCCTCCATCCGCAGCGCGTTCTCTCCCGTCTGGCCGAACTTGAACAGGACCACACCCTGCCTGCATATCTCTACCCTTTTGGCCGGTTACCTTCCATCTTAGCGCACCTGCCCGACGAGAGCGACATTCCAGAAGCGGCCACCGTGGATGGGCTTATCCATCTGGTGGCTTCAGGTGCCCTGCAGATTGACACGTTCATGGAGGCGCCGCTCCATCCACCTCCAGAATGCCCGATCGTGCCGTGGAGCGTTCTCTACTATCTCGGTGCCCTCACGCGAGACCGCCACAGTCCTAGCACTTTCCGGCTCGCAAGCAGCGCCGTCATGTCTTTGGTCAGTTTCTCCGTCGTAATTGGCTGTCTCAAAATTAACCATCTCCGCAGATTCATGAGCGCGTTGACAGCATCCTCGCGGCGCGCCATGGCCTCAAGCGTCAGCTTCTTTGCGCCATCGAGGCCTGGCATTCGGGGAGCGATACCACACTCCTCCCCAATCTCCTCGCGGAGGTGCTTCGCGATCAGACCACACGCTCCTTTGGATCTCGACACGAACCCGACCTGCGTGGAATCGTCGAGCTCGTCCTGGGTACCACCTGCTGCGAGGCTCCCCAGCGGCTCATTGGCCCGATGGATCTCTTCAGTTCCTCCGGCGTCAGTCGAGTCGGCGTCCGCGCTGTCGCTTCCGATGGCGACAACAAAGGCATTCAGCACTGGGAGCTCCGAACGCTGACGCTGCACGGGCTGTGGCGTGCCACCAACGCGAACGACGACGAACCGTCGGTCGATGACCTGCGGACACTGCACGAGGAGTTGATGCAGGACGACGAAGAATATCTCATCGCACGGCCATACAGTGTCTGGTCACCCGCCCTCAACACGATGGAGACGGTGTTGGTGCGGAGTTTCGTCGAGACTGAGCTGGACGAGCCGCTTTTCCTCGCAGTTGGAGGTGCCCGCGTTTTGACGCGTCATCCCAGCGTCAGCTTGTGAAATGTCTACAGTCCCCATCGTCTTGAACCATGGCTGTGATAGCCCATTCTTTCCTCTAATCCATGAAGGTTTTCTGAAACCAGGGGAATATGGTAGACCCAACTTAGACCTGTTTTTTCCAGAGCAAAAACACCGTTCTGGGTCTAACTGTGAGACTAGAGATCATTACTATTACTGTAAACTATTCATGTACGCCCTATGTATGTTCGAGCTGACTTTCCTTCGTGGTTATCAAATCCGTTTTGCAACCCCTTGAGACGCTCCGTTCACCGTCACCCCTCGGAAAGATATAAAAGGTGAGCCGCGGGTCTTCTACGGTACACATTACTTATTAACCAAAGCCCTAATTTTCTGTCTAACATCTCTACTTCTTTGGCTGCCCCTCCCCTCCAGCTTGCCAAATATAACTACCTTGCCGTTAGCCCCCGCCCGCCCCGTGCGCCCGGCTCGGTGCAGGAAATCGATCATGTTCCGGGGCTCGTCGACGATGAACACATACTTGATGTTCGGCGCAAAGTCGAGCCCGCGAGAGAGGAGCGAGGTGGTGATCATGACGTGCGGCACGTTCATCGGGTCGTTCTTCACCGCCGGGGCTGCGCGGCCTTGCTTCAAGATGGGGACAAGCGACCGCGGTGCGTCCCTGCTCTTAACGACTTCGGGTGGCGTCGCCTCCTCCGCCGCGTTCGCAACGTCAGCGTTCTCGGCGGCGTCCTCGTCCGCGAGCCACGAGGAACTCCAGTCGTCCAAGGACTTTTCCTTCACCTCGCGCGCGGGGCGCTTGAGGAACCCGTCGAGGTGCTTGTTGCTCCCGCGCTGCCGGTTCGGGCTCGCGCTCCCGAGCTGAACGTTCTTGATGCCCTTTTCCTCGAGGAAGGCCCCGAGGTCCTCGACCTTGTTGTTCTTGTTGCAGAAGATGAGCACCTTGCTCATGTCGCCGAGACTGCCTGGCACCGGGCCGAGACCGTCCGCCGCGTCGACGGCCCACACTTTACGTAGGCGGCGCTCGATGTCGGCGTTCTTGTTCCCGCCGGTCCAGCCCACGTACTCTGTCTTGAGCGACTTGGGGAGGTGGTGCAGGTTGGGCGAGACGAGGCGCTGGAGCGCGGGGTGGTAGGCGTTCAGGTACGAGGAGAGCCAGTTGGGGATCGTGGCGGAGGTGACGATAAAGTTGAAGGGGTAGTGCAGAGGTGTTATGGCCGAATTGTCTTGCTTCACGAGATCCTTGCTTTGCGCCTTTTCAGCCTTTTCCTTCTCTTCGGCCTTCTTGTCCTTCTCCTTTTGGCGGGAAGTAGGGAGCACGGGCTCGGGCGCGGGCGGTGCAGGACGGAGTAAACCAACAGGCAAGGGAGTGAAAGTAACATCGCGTCCCCGCGCTTTAGCAATATCTGCCAAGAGTAGCCGTGTCGTCTCCTGGAAGTCAGAGTCTACCCACCGAGAGAAAATCAAACACAGAACGGCGAAGTATTCGAAAAGACTTACCGAAAAGAACATCAGCCTCATCGACGATGACCCATTCGACTTCCGAGAGCCCCATTTCGGGAGAAGAGCGCCACTTTCCGACGCCGGGCAACGTATCTCTGCCCCGGCGACGCTTCGGGCCTTTCTCCTTGTCGTCTGCATCGGCCTTGTCCTTCTCAGCTTGCTCCCGCTGTTCCATCTGGAACAACGCAGCCGGGCCGGCTGCAAACTCGACGTCCCTCTCCCACCCGCGACCGCGGACCATCTCCATCAGCTTCATGGGCGTCCCGACGACGACGTCGACGGGGAACGCGGGCGCGCCAAGGTCCGTTTCCGTCACTTTAAACTCGCCCATCGCCCCGTCCTCCGCGTACGAAACGAGCGACTTCATGCGACTCGCGCTGCTGTTCCGCCCCTTGCCGGCAGCGACCTGGTCGCGCGACGTCCGGGTGGGGTTGTTCGCCCGCGACGCGCAGAGGACGCGCAGCTTGACGTCGTGCAGCAGCGCTTTGGCGAAGAGCGAGAGCTGCCGGGCCAGCTCGTGCGTCGGCGCGAGGATGAGCGCACGAGGGTTGAGCCCGCGCTTGGACGCGATCGGCATCGCGCCTCCCTCGGCGTGGCGCCGTGCCTCGCTGACCTTGAGCGCCTGGAGCATGGGCAGCAGATACGCGATGGACTTTCCGGAACCCGTCTCGGACGCGAAGAGGAACTCCTTGTAGTGCGTCTCCGCTTGTGAGTGCTTCACTATAGCCGTTTGCTCCGGGTCTTCCGGGATGTTCTCCTGTCCCTGTGTCCACGGGTCGAGGACCCATTTGAGACTCAATGCCTGGATCGGGGTGGGAGGTGTGAGGGGACCGAGCACGTCGTGCAGGCAATGCAGGAGGCCGGGAAGGAGCGGCGGCGACGTGAACTTGGTGGGGAGTTCGTTCCTCTGGCCCATCGCGGGGCTGTACGACGCGGTTGTGAATGCGGTTGTGGGGTCGGATTTGTTGACGATGGGAACACCAGCACGGGCAAGAAATATACTGGGGTTCTCGAAGAGCGAGAAGACTTCTTTCTTTGGCGGCTTCGGGGGCGGGGGAGTATCGGGTTTGGATTTTGGAGCGGGGAGAGTCGGGGAGATTTGAGCGGATGGTTGGTTCCGATTCTTGAGCACCTTTGCGGCCACCGACGTATCTAACTCGCCATCCGCCGTAACCGAGAGATCCCATGTATCTTGTGGGTCCTCAGACGATGGTCGCCGCGGATACGGATCCCGACGGTAACTCTCTCTCTCTTCTCGTCCATACTCGTTGCCAGCCTCTCGAAAGGATTGGTCTCGGGTATTATGCGAGCGCTCAGGCCTCGATGACCGTCCATGCTCCCGGTACGGTCTATCGTCGCCCGATGGTCGCAGCCCAAACGAAGGTTTGCGGGACGGTGGTGCCCATGGCTGGGCGAAGTCGCGCCGACTACGCTCGGGCCCATTTTCATGAGCCGGAAAAGACGGCGCGGGTCGTCGAGAGAACGAAGACGAACCTGCCCTTGACGGCCGTCGTGTATCTTCGTAGTCCTCGTCCGCGCCGTGTCGCGTTTCAGAGCCCAGCCCGTATGACTGCGGCCGGTCTTCCTTCACGCCCATCTGCGACCCCCGGTCGGTGCCCCCGCCAAACTGGCTAGCGCTCCATCTACCCGTCCGGTTGTCCCAGTCCTGCTCGCTGCGGGCTGACGAGCGCCGCCGGAAGGACGGATTCCGTTCCCGCGGCGACTCTTGTACATGCTCCACCTCAGTGTTTGTGTGCGGCAGAGAGTCGCGCTCAAAGGCAGGACGTTTACCACGGGCCTTTCCCGACGCTAAAACACCAATGAGCAAGAACAAGGCAAACTTTAGTTCAGCATACGGTTTGGCGCAGTGTGGATGGAGCCCAACGGTGAGGTGGGTGTAAGGTCGTCAACCAGACCGGACGCTAGACAAATTAAGACTGGTAGAATCCGCGCGTAGCACGAAACGACCTACAGCCTTGTCTCCTCTTCCTGAAGGACACCGGGGCAGACGAGTGAAAAAGGGCGGTCAGGAGCGCGTCTCTGACACAGACCGGTGTCTGCGCCGTGCGGCGGACCAAAAGTGCCATTGACTGTGCTAGTCAATGCTCATGAACCCTGCACCACCGTGTTGGTCCAAGCGGAAAATTTTGAAGACAGACGGGCCGGGCATGTCACGAACTTGTCACACCCAAACTGCTGGACTTGCAAGGTTTTTTTCTCAGTCCATTATCTCCAGCTACAAGAAAGTGGTCGGAGATAATGGGCTCGCACTCTGCCCGAATACAAAATAAGGGCTTGCAAAAATCCCTTTGTAGCGACGGTCTGCTACACAAAGCTGCGTCTTGTGGGCAGCTGAAACACGTTGGCCCCGCAGAAGCCAGCGACACCACCAACCTATCTCGAAAACTTCTTCAGCGGGTCCGACTTCTTCTTTCCTCCTCCTCTGCCCCCTCTCGCGCCACCTCGTCCCCTTCCCCGCGCGCCCCCGCGCGTTGCACCCTCCTTCTTAAACGGCACGAATCCGGGTTTCTTCTCCCGACCGCCCCCGCCTCCAGCTGCCGCGTCGGGCTCCCCGCCTGATACGGGTGCGATGCGGGGGAGGAGGTATTTTGGCACATGCTTCATGTGCGGCTGCACGCGCGTCGGGTGCAGCGGCTTGTCGTGCCGCAGGAACTCGAGGTCTAGTGGGTTGTCTTCAAAGTGCGCCTGGGCAGACAAGACAACGTCAGGATCTATGCATCCAAACGCCCGGCAATAACAACAAGGAAAGAAAGGCACCGACCTTGAGCTTATCCGAATTCAAAATCTCCGTCTTCAGCTGCCCTACACGCGCCTCGCGGACAGCGCTGCGCGTAACGCTCCTCAGCGCATCCTCCATGCGGTACCGGAACGCCTCGACCTGCTTCATGTCAAAGTGGTACGCCTGCACCTTACTCCCCCTCGCGCCCTGCTCGCGCTCAATCCGCGCAAACACCGCCTCCTCGTCCCTCTCCTTCTCCCCGTTCGCCTTCGCGCCCTCGCCCTTCATAGCGCCCGTGCCCGTCGACACGAACGACAGCGCCATCCCCGTGCGCCCCGCACGAGCTGTGCGCCCGACGCGGTGCGTGTACGCGCGCGCGGACGCGGGGAGGTCAAAGTTGAGCACACACGCGACGTCGAGAAAGTCCACGCCGCGGGTCACGCCGTACTCCTTCGCCGCCGCGGCCTTGCCCTTGCCTTTGCTCGTCCCTTTACCCTTGTGCTTCTTGCTCGCGGGGGCGGGGGCGGGCGACGCGGAGCGTTTCCGCTTTTTTGCGGGCCCGGCTGCAGCGGCGGAGGGGGTTTCCCGCTGGGAGGAGACAACTGCCAGCGGAGTCAGCCTACGCGCAAATGTAGATAAAAACCGGCTCACACTCTTCCTCAGCCTCGGACTCGGCTTCCTCCTCCTCTTGTGCCTCCCCCTCCTGCACTTCCTCATCCTCACCATCGAGCTCCCCGCGCCCGCTCTCGTCCGTGGCGATAATGTACTCGTACACACCCTTGTTAAACTCCTGCACCGTGTGGTAGCGCGAGTTCAGCGGCAGCTCCGAGTTGAGCACGCAGCTCTTGATGGAGAACTGCTCCAGGAAGAGCTTGAGGCGGTAGGACCGCTCGACGTCGTTGACGAAGAGGATGCATTTGCCCTTGATGAGCTTGAGCTTGAGAATAACGTAGGTGAGGAGGAATTTGTCTGCTTCGGTGCAGCTGCGAGCATGCCATTAGATAGATGTCGCTGGAAAAACAAGTGGGGCGTACCGGACAGAGTATTGGCTGAGGTTGGCCGCCTCGTCCTCGGTTTCTTCGAGTTTGAGGATTGCCTGTTGGTGGTCAGCGGGAACGAGGGTTGGAGGCGAGGGACTGAGCTCACGGGGTTCCGCAGCGTAAGCCCCTTAAGCATCTCGACGTCCTCAGTCATCGTGGCGCTCATAAGGAACGACTGGTAGACTTTCGGAAGGAATGCGCCGCTGAAAATTTGCCGCACGTCCTCGTCGTGGCCATAAGACAGAATGAGGTCCGCCTCATCTATCACCAGAGACTCGAGGGACGATACGATCAGGACCTGCAGTCCGTGAATATCCAATCGCGCAAAGATAAATTTGAGTCGCGCACTTTCGACTGCATAAGCGCCAGTGCCCGGGACGGTGTGGCGACCACAATATCGGGTTTGTCGGACAGTAGAGTCCTGCGATCCTTGTTGTGAGATTACAGTAACCACACAAGAAAAAACGAGACGGACCGCTGCAGATGCGTCGTAGTCCCCGACGCGAGATTTGAGACGGCGACATCATCCTCGCAGTACGCAAGCAGCCCTTTCAGATACGTCAACACCTGCTCAGAAAGCTCCCTCGTCGGGACCAGAATCAGCGCCCGCGTCGCCTGTACCGCATCCACAGACTTTGATCCCAGGAAAAAAAACCAATAAGCGACCTCCCGAGCGACCAGACGGAAACCCACCCACGCTTTTTGCGCTGAGGATCTTCTGCACGACGGGCACGCAGTACGCCGCGGTTTTGCCGCTCCCCGTCCGCGCGCGGGCGAGGATGTCGCGGCTTTCGAGAGCAAGGGGGATTGCTTTTGCCTGCACGAGTGTGGGCCGCGCGAAGCCCATGTCTGCGAGGGCGCGCAGGAGGCGGGTGTCCAGGATGTGCGAGAACGAGGCGAAGGTCGCCTTGGAGTCTACGAGCCTCGGATCCGCCATGGTCGAAACGAAGAGGAAGCAAAGTGAAGGTTGTTTGGTTTCAAAGTCAAAAACTTCTGTCTTCGCCGCGGCGAGATTCATCCCACCGCGAACCGCCAATGAGTTGAGGGCGCAAGCAGCCATTACCGTTATTCTACGTATTATATACACCCACCGACCCGAGTGGAACTGTCCCGACTCTAACTAATCCTGCTTGACCTTCGGCACATCTCCCATCTTCTCCCCCACCTTGATCTTCTGCCCCGCATGCACGGCAAACTCAAAGTCGTTCGGCGCCTCGAACACGAGCACGATCGTGCTGCCCAAACAAAATCCGCCCATCTCCTGCGCGGCGGCGAGCGGCTGCCCGTTGAGCAGCGGCGATGCGGCGGAGTAGACGGCCTCGGTGTACGTGCCCGGTGGTGGCGGACGGCCGCGGACGTTCGTGCGGAGCGTCTGAGGGTCCGTGTTAGTTACTTGTAGTTTAGAGATGATATGAAAGCCACGCACCTGGTCGAAATTGACCTTGATGCTTCCGACGTTCGTCGCACCGACGGGCACCATTCCAAAGAAGCCGTATTTCCACCGGCCGAGCAGCGCAACGCGCTCGTTGAGCACGAACAGGTTCTCGAGCCGCTTCGCGACGTACGGTGACACCGAGAAGAGTTCCCCTGTGAATTCGTTAGTATGGGATGAAAACGAACGGAAATGCACTCACCGACAAAGTGCCTCCGCTTCTCGACGACCCACGCGGTGGGGCTGTGGAAGCGGTGGTAATCCCCGGGCGCGAGGTAGATGACGGCGAAGAACAGCGCGTTGCCGGGGCGTACATTCGTCCCGCTGGTGCTACGCAGGCGCTGTAACGAGGGGCGCACACCCATCTCAGCCGCAACCGACGCGTCGTGCGCGATCGTCTCCTGCAGACTGAGCTCCGTCTCGACCACGGACGCGTCGATCTGCTTCCCGAACTTCTTCGGCGGCGGCGCCTCGCCGGGCTTTGGTATTGGCGGTGGCGTGGAGGATGTGGGCGTACCCGGTGTGGAGGAACCCGAGCCGCCGATGAGCTGGTCGAGCGAGTACTCGATGTCGTTGATGTTCGCGAACTCGTGGTCGTCCACGACAGGCATGTCCGCCGAGACCACCGTCTCCGTGGGCGTGCCTGGCCGCTCGACACCCAGCAGCGCATCGAGGCTGTACGTGATCCCCTTGACTTGCTCGACGCGCAAGTCCTTTATCGTGCCGAAGTGCAGCACCTTGCCGTCCGCGGGGCTCACGAGCACGGCGTCCGCGACGGGCCGCGCGCCGTCCTTGAGTTTCCGGTAGAAGAATGCGCCGAGACTGGGGTACGACTTGAGATCTGCGGGCTCGATCTCGTCGAGGTTGCAGCCAAAGGCGACGGCGTAGAGGCGGAAGCCGTAGGGACGGAACCAGACGGGCAGCTCGAGCGAGTTGACGTATCCCCACAGGCGGGACATGTTACGCAGGGGCAGCGCCCCAAGGACGTGGATCTGCGGGCGCCGCGTTGGGTTCACAGTGAACAAAGACTAGTTACAGCTATGCATACCTGCCACGGGCCCTTGAGCCTGATGACCTCGTTGCCGTCCGCGTCGACGTGGACCTCCTTGCGGGTCTTTTTGCGATACTGGATGGCCACGAGCACCAGCGCGCCGACAGCGATTGGTATTGGGTACCATGTCACCGGCGTCTCTGTCCAGGCATTTATTATTTTGCCTGTTGCGGAGGTTCAATACTGCATCCATCCCAATTCGAGCACACACGCACGATACAGCGGCAGCCCGTCCCCTACCTCGAAGTTGCCCTTGGGATCTGAGCCCTTGGTCGAGTACACGCGGCGCAGCCCCTGGTTCTTCACGGTGCGGAAGATGGCAGAGGTGGTGTTTGTGCTATGGACCCAGCATCGCGCAAAGGCCGAGGACGCGGTGGGGAACGAGGCGTTGATAACGCGAGACGCTGCGCGGAGGGGTCTGCGGCCTTTGAGAATGGACTTTTTGGAGAAGAGCATTTGGCCTACAGTGGCCGTTCAGGTCTGCGTTTGGCGAGGAGCAGTGATCCCTGTCTAGCGATCGTTCGCCTCATGCCAATGCGGTGAATTCAAGCCCGCGCACGAAGAGGTAAACGGCGACTACAGACTCGGTGTACACGGTACAGAACAGAGGATTGCACGGTCTCATGATCGAGCGCGCCGTGGAGACATCAGTGCCCGGCTACTCTCAGATTGGCAAAACATATTTTCAACAGCATAAGTACAGGGCCTCATGGGTCGGGAGCTAGGACTTTGCCAGGACTGGTCGGGTCTTGTAATCTCATATTGAGTTTTCGTCTTTATCGCTTTGGTCGGCTTCATCTTTCTCGTCCACTGCCTAATCAATAGCTGTGGGGAAAGCCAGCACTCGTGGAAGACCAGAAAGTTCGCGGGAGCTTTCCAATGGATATCTGTTAGTACAAGAAGGACATCAGCAGCCTTACTTTTCTCGCGTAAAAGCTAAGCAAGCGTCGGAGAAGTTTCACCACGCCGTTGTAGTTAATTGATTGAGCGCATATGAGGGCCGAGGTGGGGAAAAGATCAGAGCAGGTGCTGGGCCAAAAAAAGCGCAAAAAACATTGTCAAGGTTTTCAGTAATGTAGGGGTTGTTGGACGTTGGGGAAGTACACTGGAAGAAGAAACCACTATTCTTGGTATGGGTACCCGAGCTTGGGCGAGTCCTTGCGCCTCCACATCTTCTTCCTGAAAAAAAAACGCGTCAGAACGTGCGCCAAGATCAGACGTTTGAAAAAGCACACACTTTTTCTTGGTGGGGATGTGTTCTGCGAAGATCTCGAGGCAGTATTTGCTTTTGAACTCGCGGATGAAGCGCGGGTCCCTGCACGAAACAAAAATTAGATACAAGTATAGGGCAGTGAATGAGGGCGAAAACGTACCACAGCTCGCTTGCGATGCCCAGGTCCTTGGAGCACCGCATGAGCGCGTTGCTCTTGCACGCCTCAGTCGCGGTCGGGATACCAGACGGGTCAAAGTACTCCTGCTCCCCGCGCGCGATCGCGACTAGTCTGCAGCGAAAAAAAAGAAAATCAACGGAGAGGCAAAAGAGACTACAAAGACACACCTCCCATGGCAGACAAGCGCGTATTCACGGCTCACAATCCTAGGCCCGACATTGGTCTCACTGCGCGGCGCGAGTCCCCACGCGCCGGGCCCAAATGCCTTGTTCAGGACACGCCGATACTTGATCTCGGGCAGGTAAATCAAACCGTCTGTTTGAGAAGAAAAAATCAGCTGGGTGCTGTGGGACACGCTCCTCCGCACATGAGACGCACCAGGCTTGATTTCAATGTCAATCGGGTCCAACGGCGCAAGCAGCACCTCGGCAATCTCCTTCGAGAACGCCTGTTGCGACAGCCCCGAGTAGCTCTTCGACCAGTCGGTTGCGCCAGGATCCGTCGCGAGAAGAAGGTCAGGCTCAGACGGCGCGGGGGGCGGCGCCTCGGTGCCGACTTTCAGGTCAGTGACGGGGGGGAAGACGGGCCCGGTCTTGGTGGTTGTGGTGGAATTTGCACGAGCGTACGCGGCGAGAAAAGGTTGGCGGCTACGCGCAGATGCGAGCAGGCCACGCGCAGACACGCCGCGCGAGGCGCCGCAGAGGCGCTGGACGACGGCAGCCATGGAAGAAGACAAGGGGCTGGGACAAATACATGTAAACTTAAATTATTTGCATGGCCGGGCCAGAGTCGCCAGGCGTGTACTTAGCTATACGATAGAACGCAACAGATAATGTGGATCGAGCTCCAGGGCCGGGGGATGGTCTTCCATCCACAGCGCAGAGAAGAAATAATTCTCTAAACCGTGCCCGGTGCATCGACAGGTAATCTAACACCCAAGTTATCCGGCACGGCCAGCGTATCGTCCACCTCACTCGAGAGTCTCCCCCCAAACGCGACGTTCCCGTGTTTCAGCCGGAACGCGTCGATACGCGCCTCGACCTGCGCGAATGTCAGCCGTGGAACAAAAATAATCGAGCTTCCTCACCTCTGGCCGGAAGTGGCGCATGAGTCCCTGAATGGGCCACGCCGCCGCGTCGCCGAGCGCGCAGATCGTGCGCCCCTCCACTTGTTTCCTGTGTGAGAACGAGTTTTTAGCTGGGAAGTCCATGAATGGGAAAACAACGCACGTAAGCTCGAGGAGCATGTCAATCTCGCGACGGTGTCCGCGACCCTCAACCATGCGGTTCATCATGTTCATCATCCAGGTCGTCCCCTCTCGGCACGGCGTGCATTGGCCGCAGGATTCGTGTTTGTAGAACTACCGACATTGTCAATAGCAATAGATACAAGGTACGAAAGTAACTCACCGATGAGAAGCGCGCGATGGCGGCAATGATATCAGTGGATTTGTTCATGACGATGACCGCGCCGGTCCCGAGCCCCGACTGTGCGTCCTTGAGCGACTCGTAGTCCATCCTGCAATAAACAAAGATTTCAGCGACGATACGCGCGACGAAGACCCACACTTACAGCACCTCCTCACACTTCTTAATGGGCAAGACAGGCACAGAGCAGCCGCCGGGGATGATGCCAAGAAGGTTGTCCCATCCACCGATGACGCCGCCGCAGTGCTTCTCGACGAGCTCACGCAAGGGGATGCTCATCTCCTCCTCAACGACACACGGGTTGTTCACATGCCCGCTGATGCAAAACAGCTTCGTCCCCTCGTTGCGCTGTCTTCCAAAGCCCGCAAACCACTTCGCACCGCGGCGGCAGATCGTCGGGGCGACTGCGACAGTCTCGACGTTCGCGACGGTGGTAGGGCATCCAAAAAGACCAACGTCGGCAGGGAACGGCGGCTTGAGACGGGGCTTGCCCTGCTTCCCCTCGATACTCTCGATGAGGGCAGTCTCTTCACCGCAGATGTACGCACCGGCGCCGCGGTGGACGTACACATCGAACGCGTACCCGCTCCCGCATGCGTTGGGACCGAGCAGGCCGTCCTTGTACGCCTCCGCGATCGCCTGGCTAAGGTGGTTGGCCTCCTGGATGAACTCGCCCCGGATGTAGATGTATGCGGCGGTAGCGTTCATACCGCGGCCGGCAACGAGACAACCCTCGACGAGTTTGTGGGGGTCGCCGCGCAGGATCTCCCGGTCCTTGCACGTCCCGGGTTCACCCTCATCGGCATTGACGACGAGATACCGGGGCCGCTTGTCTGCCTGCCAGTTGGGCTTGTTCATGAAGCTCCACTTGAGGCCGCTGGGGAAGCCTGCGCCGCCGCGTCCGCGCAGACCCGAGGCCTTGATTTCGTCGATGATCCAGCTGTCGCCCTTGAGCAGAATGTCTTTTGTTCGGTGCCAGTCACCGCGGGACTGGATGCGTCTCAATACCAAATTCTCGAAGAGAGCCAAAGACGAGATACCTTTGCGCCCTGAAGGCCATGGTCGTGGCGGCAGTATGCATTGGTAAATATACGATCCTGGTCCTTGAGGCCGCCGTATCTACGGACTGGCGGGTCTGCGACGGTGGCGAAGGAGCGCAAACGGCCCACGGGGGCACGCAGGACGGCGCGGGACGACCTCGACGCCTTGAGCATCCCAGACGTCCAAGTGTGCAATGGAGAGCTTGTAAGTGGGTAATGGGAGCTTGTTTGCGTCAGCTTGCCTAGCTCTTCCCCTCCTCAACCATGGCCCTTTGCCTACCGACTGCCTGTTAACTATCTCCCTGCTCCTGCCACCACCTTCTCCCCCTCTGTCCTGGGAACGAGCTTGCACCCTCACCGCGAATTTACGCGAATTTTTTTGGACGAGACAAAATAACTAACGTCCTGTCCGTGAACGTCCATGGCTTCAACCACGCGTCGTCCCGCGCCGACGCGCACCAAATCGCGTGTAAACGCCCCAGGGGATGAAATCGTCGGCAAAATGGCCGCCCTCGCTATCTCGAAGCCTAAAGCCAAGGGCAAAGAGAAAGCCACGCTGACGCCGGAAGAGCGGCGAGTCTCCGCGATGCGTGCAGTCAACACGGCGTCCCAGGAGCTCTCCAACACCGCCCGATCTGGTTGGAAAAGGTCCTCGGACGTGCCACCCTCCAAGAGGTCTCCGGTGTTCGTCAGCGCGAACGCGTCCGCCGCCGCAGCTGCCAAACAACTGGCTCTCCTGCGCGAGATATCTCCCGGTGACCTGGACATTGAAAGGGCAGCGGGCAGCGTGTTGGGAAAGCTGGTTGCTTTAGAGATGGTGCGTGTTATTTTCGATCTGGGTCTCAGCGTCTCATACGTTGAATGTTAGTTCGATGCTGCCCTCACCTCATTACAAGAGATGCACCCACGCCTTTGGAGCTTGTTGAAAATCGACTCTCCTCCAGCAAAATCGGCGGACCATCTCTATCTGCTATCCATCCCAGTGCCCGAAGCTTCGACGAGCCCAATATTACTGACCCTTGCGACGACCTTTCTGCTCCACGCGCTTACGACCATTTCACATTTCATCTCATCACCAACCCCCACAACCAAAGCCTCATTGGCTTCCTTTACGCGCGTCCTCGGCGAGAGTCCAACAATTATAGCATGGGCCCCACTATTCTCGTCCCTTCCCTCGGCACACACGAATTCCATCTTTACGCGCGCGTATAGCACTCTCATACAGGCGGCCGGCGTACTCCAGACCAACGCCAAAGCGGCTCGGCATGTTTTCCTCGTGCGCGCGTACGCGTTGTCATGCCTGGCGCATACCGCGCCAGGTAAGGTTGAGTCCGGACTGTTCTGGGACCAAACTATCAAGTCCGCTGGAGCATTCGTCAAGGCGCTCGGTTCGGCGCCGGGGGACCACGACGACGCGACGCCGATCGTCCTGGATGCCTTTACTCAAGCTGTCTCGAGAGTGCAGTCGCGAGTTGACGCGGAGAGTTTTATGAGTGGGAAGGGTTTCATCTCCTTTTGCGAGTGTTGGACGAGTTTCGCTAACCGAGTAGGTCGTCCGTATCTTAGCTCGACAAGGGTGCTCACTGCGTTGATTAGATCGGCGACATTGCTACTTTGGACCGCATCTCAATATTTATAGGCAGCCAGCCAGGCTCGTCCAAACAATCGTCCTTGGAGTCCGAAAAGGAAGAAGCAAAGGCTAGAGTTGTGACACCAGATAATTTTCGCCTGGAGTGTACGCAGTTATGCACAACTCTTGCTCAAACAACTGCTCTGCTGGATCCGAAATTGGTCCCCGGTGATCCAGGTTTGTTGGGATCTATCTGTGTGTTTCGCTCATGATTAACTCCACGTCAGAGGATCTCAGTAAACGGATCCATGAAACTATTCAGGCCCTGAGCCGGAATGGCGTTGCCTCTCTTCTTACACCTGTGGGTAAAGACGACGAAGTACTACGTCTGTCAGCAAAGCTACAACGGGCCCTGGAGAGGACGCGGAGAAGCGCGGTTAAACTACTCAACGGCGATGCAATACCGGCGGTCATCGGCGACATCCAGGCGCTTTTGGAGAGCCTCGTGGATGTTTTGGAATCTGCATTGAAAACGGTAAGAGGCCTCTCGGAGTTCTGCGCATCTCCTGTATCGACCTTGCAGAAGCCAACGGCAGACGCTGCTACGTCCTTGCTGGACGCGCTGTTCGTTTTGGCACGGACAAAACTGGATGTTCACGACCCGCGTACTCATGGGGCCCCATATGCTTTTCTCGAGCGCGCTGCGGCTGTACTCGATCTGGAATTCGACGACGGTGCCGACAAGGCCACGTACGCACGATGCATCTCCGGCGCGTTCCATAACCTCGCTGGGACGCTGTATCAAGCTGGTAAACACGGTGTCGCTATACGATATCTTCGAGATGGGTGCACGCTCGGCAAGAGGGCCCTCGATATGTATGCCGCCGACGCTTCCGCGGGTAAAGAGGAAGTGCTGAAGACCGAGGCCGGTTGGAGACAGCTCGAAGAGCAGCTTTGGAGGCGATGGGAGTTGCTTGGCGTATGCTACTCCAAAATTGGCGACAGAAAGGTTCGCCTCATGCGAGCTCCTGTATCTTTCTCTCTAACGAGCATGTGCAGCTCGCTTTTCAGACTTTTATGGACTGCATCAAAGTTTTCCCGTATTCATTGTATGGGTTTTCCAAAGATGCCAGCCGGGCGGCTTTCCAAGCTTCGCCAGCAGCCGTTCAACTTGGTACCATCGTTGACCGTGTCACTTATCTCGGAGTATGCGAGCTCCTGTTGGCCCCGGAGAAGGTCTCGGCGGTTTCCCTGGGCTTCGATGACGCCAACATCACCGGCGCCTTACTTGAGAGACAGATACAGAGTCTCGATGCCAGCAGATGGAAGGAGAGTACGAGAAGTGTGATTCAGGCGTTTCTGCGTGCTACGCTCGAGGTGTATCGAGAGACGAACATGCCTGTTCGAAGGGCTCGAACGCTACTCCGATGTCTGGACTTTACATACTGCGCGGGGCCTGAAGCGCTCGCTAACCTTGGCTCACCCACGGAAATGAGTGCGGAAGTGGAGCGCATCCTCACTCCCAAGGTGCGAATCCTTGTCTCTACACAATACAAACGTAGACCTGACCGGGCCGCATTGTAGGATTTAGGAGAGGACTCGGAGCTCTCCTCCTTTTGCGTCCAATATCGCGCTTCTGCGCACTTGTGGAGGGCACTTCACGCGCATCGCCGTGCTGATCCAGATCAAACCGCTATTGTTTCACACCAGGCGGGACTGGCTTGCAAAATCCTCGAACCTATCGCCGGTTTGTCGCTCGCTGAACTGGCGGTTAAGAAACCAACGCCAAAGACTGCCACCGGTTCTCGCCGAATTCCGGCCCCGAAAACGCCGAAAACGCCGAAGCGGCAAGAAGGTTTGAAAAAAAGTACAATTGCCAGATTCCTGGCTGATTGTGGATTTTACAGCGCTACCAGTTGCTTTGGGAAGTCTCACGAAACCTGACACGAACCCTTCAGTTGACGACCTCGAGAAATTCTTTGATCTCCTTCGTGTGTTTCCATCTTTGCCCCTCTTACATATTGCTGAGCCGTTCATTGCAGAGCTGGTGACACGCATACTTGGCCTGTTGGCTCATGTTCTTCTCAAGGTGCAACTTCTGAGTATAACCAAGAGACTCTGCGAGCAAAGTCCGGAACCCATAACTGATGGCAGGTCCTTTTTTGGCCGCGTTGCTCGTTTGTTGATTTTCAACAAGGCTACATCAGCGTCTGCGTCGAGCTTGCTCTCGAATATATGAAGCTTGGCAAAACCAAGCGAGCCGCCGACCTCTTTGCTTGCACTCTCAGCGCTGTGCGAAGTGGGAAAGTGTCTGATGACGTTGGGGTCATGTATTACTTAAGGCATGCCGAATGCTTCGCTCTGGCTGAGGATATTTCTCGGAGGTACACATCGCGATCCTGGCATTGAGGTCCTTTCTCACTTTGTGTCCTTGGCAGCGCCGACCTGTACAGTGAAGCTCATGCTCGGGCTCAACGTCTCGGTGAGGAGTTCAAGGGCATGTCCACGCTTGAGCGGGTCGAGTGCCGTGTGGGTCGCTTAGAAAAGGCAGCCGTGGCGTCTCATGTCTTCGCGCTCATCCAACACTCTAGGGTTTGTCTCTAACTCCATTACTTACAGACCATAAATTAAGTCGCTTGACAGGAGGATATTTCCGCATCGCTCGAAGCCATGCTCCAATCCCTGCGATTGTGGAACAGAGCCGTCGATACCCTCGCACGACTCAACCCTCCGGCTGCAAAACCTGTCGAGGAGGACAATCCTTTCGAAATGTCTGCAATGCGAAACGCCTTGCCAAATGGTGATGGTGCTGATCACAAAGAACAAGTCGTCCCGCCCAAGGTCTTCCCGCGACGGCCGGCTATGGGTGGGTTGGAATGGCGAGTTTCGGAAGGCCTCTTGGCTACCCTGTTCGCTTTATGTGAAGCATACCACACCCGAGGATCCGTTCGAGAAGCAGAATATTTCGCGCAACAGGCCTACGACCTTGCGCTGTCTCTCAATGCACCCGCCATGGCTGGCAGGGCTTTGGCGAAAAAGGGCGAGCTCCAGCTCCATCAGAGGCATCTGCAGGAGGCCCATGATACGTTCACGCAAGCTGCAGATCTCCTGCAGAACTTGCCTGGCAAAGACACCGCAGATATCCAGCGTCTGTGCGGGGACTATAACCAGCTGAGCTCCCAGGACAAGCACGCGCAACAGCTGTACGAGGAGGCCACCAGAATGTTGGAGGAAATGGACCAGACTTTCGGAGTATTTGATGGCATCACACTAGGGTTTGTGACATAATCACTCTGACGTCTTTGAACTGAAAACAATACAGGCCTCGGAAATCAACGGAGTCCGCTACGGCAGTCAAAGAGATCCTTCTCCCTGAGCTTTTTGCGATAGTGCTCCGCCAACATAGTGAGTCGACTGAATATATCCCCAAGCTTTCAAATTTTCCATGCACATCCTCATGTTCGTTCTTCGCAGTCTGGCTTTTAAGAGATGATGGAACGGGCTACGCGACGCTGTTAGAACGTTTCCTCGCGTTGCCCGCCGGATCGCGAACGAAAGTGAGCGCTTTCGGAGTCGCCGTTTCAGGTCTCTGATTCTCGAAGGCTCAAGAAAATGCTCTGATGGCAAAACTGACGCTTCACGAAGTTTATGGGCGCTTTGGGACGGACATGTTCCTCAGTTCATTGACCGAATCCAGTGGGTCCTTTGCTCATTAGCTGATCCTGGTTTAATATGTTGCTATAGCCATTGCACTTCCGATGGGGATGTCCACAGACAAGGCCCTGACGCTCTCGCCTTCCACTGTTGACATTCTTCATACGTTGGACCACGCAGAACAATTGTTTTGGCTCGACTTCACTCTCTTTTCCCGCAGAGGGGATGCGTCTCGCGTCCGAGAAGCCGTCGTTTCACTGGCACTTATTCGAGCCTTACAAACTTCTCTGGGCAAGTCAGGCGACCAGGATCCGGTGCTCGTTGCCGGGCTACTCGACGTTTCGAGTGCGGTGACCATAAGCAGAGAAATGCTAGAGGCGATCCAACACAAGTTCCCCGCCTTGACGATGGTCGATGACTTGCAATGGCCCCTTGCATCTCGCTCCGGGTCTCCCATTTCCAGGACGCAAGAGACTGCCCACTCGCGCTTCCGTTCCCGCAGCAGCCTTGGGTCTGAGCTCGATGTCTCGGATGATGAGTTCGACGATGACCAGAATTCCCTTCGGGATTATTGGGAATCCGTCCGGACTAAATATCAAAGTCAAGCACCGGATATCTCGACCCTCTCCGCATCCCAGATGTCAGGACTACCGCAGAACTGGACCATTGTCCATATCAGCGTCACCGACGACAAAGGCACCTTGTTCGTCACCAGACAACACGGCGGCAATACCACCGCTGCCCCTCTCGTGTTCTGCGTGCCACTCAAAGGCCGCAGAGACGACGAAGAGGACCAACATCTCACTTATGAAGATGCCCTGCGGGAATTCAACGACATTGTCAAGCTCAGCGACGAAGGTACAAGAGGAGCGGTGCACGTCAAAGACGATCCTGCTGCCAGGGCCGGCTGGTGGAAAGAACGGACAGCACTGGACACGCGGATGCGGGAACTTCTCGAAAACATCGAGTTTTGTTGGCTCGGGGCATTCAAGGTGAGATGCGTTGGCTTGATATCTTCCTAGTGCTCATTCCTTGCATTTACAGACCATTCTCTCGCCCCGCACACATTTGACTCCTGCCGCTATATCCGATCTCCGAGTCCAGTTTGACAAAGTCTTCCATCGTGCTCTCCGTTTCCAAGACACCAACTTCAAGCCAAAGCCAGCTCGAGCGCACAAGCGACTGCCCTCCGAAAGCCAGATCCCGAGCAAGGTCGCGCTCGACGACGTCTTACTGGAATGTTTCTCTACATTGTCGCCGAAATGTCGAGACGAGGAGTTGGAAGACCTCGTTTTCTTCATTCTGGACCTATACCAGTTCCACGGTGTTCCTGTCGCGATCGCGGAGGTTGATATCGATCAAGTGGCGGTTGATCTGCGAGGTGTCTTGGAGGAACATCACCGCCGTCTGGGAGGGCGAAGAACGGGTGCAGGAGCCAAGGTGGACGATGACGAGCATATGTTCTTGATCCTCGACAAGAACATCCAAGGCTTGCCCTGGGAAAGCATTCCCATCTTGCGAGGCAAGAGCGTTAGTCGCATTCCCAGTGTGGATTTCTTGCTTGATCGAGTTCAGCTGGCTGGATGGTCGGCCTCCAATGCCGGCGCTCCGGTTAACCGTGCGGTCGTGGACCCGCGCAAGGGGTTCTGTGTCCTGAACCCAAGCGGCGATCTAGTACGGACGGAAGGGCGATTCAAGGACTGGGCCGAGGACATGGAGCAGGTTGGCTGGCAAAGCGTCGTCGGGCACGCGCCGAGCGAGCAGCAATTCCTTGATGCTTTGAGGAAGAAGGACCTCGTGGTGTACGTCTTTCTACCCCGTTGTCAGAATTTCTTGCTCATCGTTCCAAAGGTATTTCGGCCACGGAGGTGCGGAGCAGTACCTGCGGTCTCATAAGATTCGCCATCTGCCTCGCTGTGCGGCCACCATGCTATGGGGGTGCTCCTCGGGGACTTTGAGGGAAATGGGGGACTTCGACCGGGTCGGAACCCCATACAACTATATGTTGGCTGGTTGGTGAGTCCAAGTGCCCGCTTCCTTTCCAAACCCCCAACTGATTTTTCGTCCAGCCCGACTTTGGTGGCCAATTTATGGGACGTGACCGATCGTGATATCGACATATTCTCCCAGTCTGTTTTGGATAAGCTCAAGCTGACTGCTGACGGTGTGCGGAGCTGGAGTGCCAACTCCAGCGCAAGAGAGGGAGAAACTTCTTTGGTGGCTGCTGTTGCTCAGTCAAGGACATCATGCAAGCTCAAGTACCTTACTGGAGCTGCCGCCGTCGTCTACGGCATTCCATTTTATTTATAACACACTGTGGAGGAACGCGCAATCTAAGTTATGTTCATGACACTCGGGCATCCATGAAAAAAATTAGAGCAGATCAAAGAAGTGTCTTTTCGATCCTATCGAGACCTCTCGGACGAACAGACGAGCATGTAGCGAATGCGTAGCCATAGTTAAGCTCGGTGAACAGCCAAGCCGCGAGGCCGCCATCATTATTGTCCGTGGAATTATGGGGCAGTGGGACGGATTAAAGTACAGGAGAGACGAATGAGGCTGCCGATGCTACGAGAGAGTCTGCGACTTGGAAGTCCTTTGCGTTACTGACCATGAGGAGGCCCACTGCAAGAAACATGGCATGTCAATCTTATGGATGCAAAGAAGATGATACGACGCACCAATAAGACCGAACAACCCCAATATGCTGCCAAAGACCTCGACGATCAATATCTTGACGAACAGGTTTGGGTCGGCAGCGTCTGCGAGTGCTGCTGTGGCTCCGGTGATGCCCACACAGACTCCGCACATCAGGTTGCAGGCGCCGACGGTCAGCCCGCCCCAGAACAAAGCAAATCCTGCGGAATGTAAGCTTGGGTGAACTGTGTATCCTAAGCGGCACTGTACCGGTAAAGTAATTTTCGCGGGTATACAGGAGTTCTTCCGACACGAACAACAGCTTGCCGGAGAAGACGATACCGATGATCTAGGAATTTTCAGGCACAGTTGGAAAAGGGTAAGATGCTGCTTACGACTCCGTAAATGGCGACGACTTCACAGAAGATGATGCTATTGGCCTTGGGTTAGCCACGCAACGAAAGCATCCACATAATCTCAGGGCAGACCTGATGAGATTCTTGGTGGTTATTCTTGGTGCGCGTACACCACCGCCCAAGATGGACGCGCCCGTCACGAAGATACCCCTGCGCTGTATTGACATCCGCGCATGACGCCAGCAGGATCTATACTCACCACCCAGCACCGAGAACACTGAGCCCAATACACAAGCCAATTCCCGTCGCACCCCACGCAAATGGACTTGACTCCTCGAGGAAACGTCCGACATTGAAAGCTTCGCCAGAGCCTGGTTTCGGTGTATTCGTCAGTGTCGAAAAATGAGAGATTGAGCGACAAAGTACCGGTGAAGAGAAGGTAGAGAGCGATGACAATTACGAGGAAGGTGGGGAGGCCATAGGTGTAGTACGAGGCGAGATACCCCATCGTTGAGTGGACGAGCAAGAGAGTGTTGTCCTTGTTTGCCAATGGCCTCCCGAACTTCGCGTTCGAACTTCATGTGGCCCGATGTACCATCTCCTCAAGGGTCTACACGAATACCTCACACGGTAGGCCAACGCTGCAATACTCCTCGGCTCCTGTTTAAGGCTCTCTAGCAAAGAAGAATTTTCTGTGATCATCATCGGGCTGGACGGTGCTGGCAAAACCGTGCGCGCTGATCTCACCTGTTCTGCAGTTTCCTCACCTGGATTAAATCGTAGACTCTTCTGGAGCGAATCAAGACTCAGTACAATGAAACCCCGGGGCTCACTCCCGACAAGATAGGTCCCACAGTTGGTCAAAATAGTGGGTTTTGTCTGCATCTACTTCGCGCTGGGATTCATCAATGACCAGCGGGTAAAATCAGCCTTCCGTCCACGATACTTCAATTCTGGGACCTGGGTGGTCAGCGTGGTATTCGCAATATTTGGCACAGATACTACGACGACTGTCACGCCGTCGCGTATGTCATCGACGCAGAGGACAGAGAACGGTTGAGCGAAGGCTGGGAAGTCTTCGGTGCGTATGCCTATGTCGCCTATACTAACCGCTTCACTCATGAATCCCAGACTCGGTCCTGTCGGCACCTCAAATACTAAACATCCCGTTGTTGCTCATCGCCAACAAGCAGGACTCTCCGCAAGCACTCTCGGTCGAGGAGATTCGACATGACTACGAGGACTGGCATCAGAGGAAGATGGAGAGTGCGCGCCGGAATGTTCGCTATGGCGAAGGCGAGACAGAACGGCGAGAGCGGATTGCCAGTTTGGATGTTATGGGAATAAGCGCGTTGGAAGGGTGCGTTCTCCCGATTTCAGGTTTCCTCACTCTGACTCTATTCAAGGACGGGAGTGAAGGCCGCGGTTGACTGGCTATTTATTCGGGTGCAGAACAGTCGGAGGTGCGATCCTTACCCGTCAGTTTTTTGCATTTGCTGAAGTGATTTTTTCCAGAGATCCACAGAAAGGTATTAGTTGATCCATGGTATGTGCAAGGCTTCGGTCATCTCTCTGGGGCCAACATCGAGACCGTACAGGTATCTAGGACGTCATAATATTGTACATGTACATTGCTCAATTTCAAGATGGTTAACATTCTCATGCGGTAACGATGGACTAGGGATTGGCGTTCAGTTTTTTTTCTGTACGAAGAGAGTGGACAGATGTCGATTTTTTTTTTGCGGCCGGCTTCTAACACGCGTAGCGCTGGAAGTTCGCTGAACAGAATGGCCCCGAATCACTGAACTCGCTCGCAGGTCCGCTTCACGATCACGTGGCCGCGAGGCGAGGCAATTGAGCTCGATGTACGTGTCGTCGGAAAGCGGATTAATTTCGCAATGTGACTCGCTGTGTAAAGCACATTCATTTACATACTCATGGGACGAGGCTCCATACATGCCACGCGTGTTCGATCTGAGTATGTACTAGTGTCGTTAAAGCGGTTCAAGAGCAACTTATAAACGCGCAGAATCGAATCCTCGTGTAGCAGTCGTGTCTCTTGCTCTCATGCCATCCCAGTCGACCCTCAGTGCAGGCGAGAAGAACAAGGTCAAGGTCGCCATCCCGGCGTCCTTAAACAAGATCCTCTTCGCCACCCTCGCTCGCATCTACTATGCTCATCCTGACCCTAACAGATGGTTCTATTCAGGGCTTCAGGGAGCCCTGGCTATTGCCAAAGATAATTCCGCGAACTCGTATGCTTTCCGTCTTGTCGACCTGGATGGGACGCGCGGCGTCATCTGGGATCATGAGCTCTACAGCTGCCTACAGTACAACCCTGACCGCGCATTCTTCCACTCATTTGCTGCGGATGTAGGTCATCCGAATGGCCTGGTATATTCCTTCTCATCTCGCTTTCACAGGATCGCATGATTGGCTTTGTGTTCGCCGACGAGCGCGAGGCAAAGACGTTTTGGAAAAAGGTCACCGCAAAGAAGGAAAAGCCTTGTCAGTGAATCTGTTGTAGCACCTCCTCCGTTTTCTCACTCTACTCAGCGAAACCCGCCTCCGAGAAGAAGAAGAAGGCGAGCAAGGGCGGCAAGATTGACAAGTCCATGATTTCCGGGCCCGCCTCGAGCTCCTTTGTGCACGTCCCCCACATGGGCTACAACGAAGACGCAGGCTTCACCTCCCAGGGCGTCGACCCATCGTGGATAACCTTGCTGGGCCAGCTCGAGAACTCGGGCATCGACAAACAAACAATCGCGGAGGAAATGGACTTCATCAAAGACTTTGTCCGCAAGCACCCGCAGCAGGCTGCGAAGGAGCCAAAGAAGCCAAAGCCGCCTCCTCCGCCGTCGCGGGGCAGCCGCAGTTCCCAAGCTCCTCCGCCACCTGCGCGTTCAACGCCGGTCGCCACTCCCGGTCCCCCGCCGCCGCCAGGCCGTCCCGCTGCGAAGCCGTCGAGCGTGCCGCCGCCACGGCCGCGCCGAACCAGTGCTGCACCTACTGGGCCCCCGCGGCCACCCCGTCCTCCCGTCGGTGGTGGTGCTCCGCCTCCCCCTCCGCCACCTCGGCCGCCATCACCACCCGGCGGTGCACCCCCTCCTTCAGCGCCGCCCCCGACCCCGCCGTTAAACGGTGCGCCTTCGCCCCCCGCCGCCCACATGGGCTACAAAAAGGACGCGGGCTTGACCTCTCAGGGCGTTGAACCACCGTGGATAACCTTGCTGGGCCAGCTCGAAAGCTCGGGCATCGACAAACAAACCATCGCCCAGGAGATCGACTTTATCGAGGACTTTGTCAGGGAGCACCCGCGGCAGGCTGCAAAGGAGTCAAAGCCGCCGCCATGCCAGCAGCAGCCGGCCTCCAGCTCTGTCGTGAATGTCACAGCAGAGCAGTCGGGGTCCGGTCCCGCGGGAATCACCTACACCAGCTCGGCAGCACCGGTCATTGTTTGGCCTACCGATCTAGAGCTACCGCCGCCGCGCCCGCAACAGACAGCATCCAGCCCTAGCATGAAAGACACCGCCAGAGGGGAAGAGCAGTCGGGAACAATCCCAAGAGGACCGCCCTCGAAGACTCGGGCATCGGCAAGCAAACCGTTGCTCCGAGCCCAAGCTCATCAGCACCGGCCGCAGGAACTTCCAGGTGAGCAGTATGCGTCGTTGATTTTGTTCCCCGAGGATTGAGAAGAGTTCTTGTCACGGTGAAAACTTGAGAGAGAAGAGACAGGCGCCGGATTCTCGTTCCAATTGTTAGCTTTTCTGGATATGATTGTAGTGTCTGATTATGTCTGATGCCTGCACTGAAATATGCCCGTTTGAACTGTAGCAGCTGGGCAGACAACGGCCGTTGCGGGGGTAAAGTTCTAGGACATGTTCGAACTTTTAGAAGCAAGCTAAGCCAGCTATATGCACTGGAACGAGATATGAGCTCAAAAATGAAGAGTCGGATTGTTGCTGGCCGAATCCATTCGTTGCCGCGGATGTGGTTGAAACGAGGTTGAACCAGAGTATGGCGATGTTTGGCAGCGGCAGCATCACGTGGACATATACAGCTCCTGCCTCTTTCGATTCGTAACTTGCATCTCATCTAAAAAATGGCACCAGCAGCCCGCGGTGCGTCGTTGGCTCTCCTCAACTACTCTCTTTCGCATTCCTGACGACTAGGCTCTTCATGCAGGTGGAGGAGCCTCTGGCACAAAATTCCGCATGACCCTGGGTCTCCCGGTCGGCGCGGTGATGAATTGCGCAGACAACAGCGGCGCGAAGAGCTTGTTTATCATCGAGCCGTACGGGTTCGGCGCGCACCTGAACAGACTGCCCGACGCTGGTGTCGGTGATATGGTCGTGGCCAGTGTGAAGAAGGGGAAGCCCGAGCTCAGGAAAAAGAGTGCGTCCCTCGTATCGCACTTTACACCGGCGGTTCCCTAATGGATGGCCTACAGCGATGCCCGCTGTTGTTATCCGTCAGCGCAAGGCATGGCGGCGGAGGGATGGCGTTTTCCTGTACTTCGAGGTGCGTCCTGTAATATTTCGGCGCGCGCCGTAACTTACACGCATCGCAGGACAACGCCGGTGTTATTGTCAACCCCAAGGGCGAGATGAAGGGCTCGGCCATCACAGGCCCCGTCGCAAAAGAATGCGTATGTCGATGTCTGCCTTCGGTGCCCGCCATCCTAATTTTGTCTGCAGGCGGATCTGTGGCCGCGTATCGCTTCGAATGCGGGTACCGTCGTCTGATGTGTTCTCTTATTCTCTCCATACACATGAATATGAGCCTTTATGTTCATTCCGTCGTGTGATCAGCAAAAATGCTTCAACGTACCGCTACAATTGTCAACGAGAGGTACACGACGCAAGTTGACGAGCTGTTGAGTTTCCTGAACGCAAGTCGAGTTGCCTGAAGGCAACCCCGATCCGTGAGCTGAGGAAGTCAGATGAAACCCCGGTTCTTTACCTCACCTTGCGAGCGAGCGGTTCATGAGTGAAGCACATTGCAGTAAGGTCGGCGGGGTACCCGTTCTTCTCATTGAGTGTATGGTAGCCAGATGAAGACGTCGAATATTTTTTTTGCTTGAAATGTAACGAACTGCCCGATACGGAAGCCGATGTAACCGCTGCTTGGCTGAGACAAGCAAAATAAACAGATTCTCGCCACCGTCAACAACCATGAGCAAAGTAGTATTCGGTGAGCTGCTGGCCGCTACTCCCCCCGCTTTTCTAACGCGTAACAGTCGGCAATATACCCTACAATATGAGCGAGGACGCGCTCATTGATATCTTCAAGTCGGTCGGTTCGGTGGTGGGCTTCCGGTAAACGCTGGACAAGACACAACACCCATGTCACACTCAACATGCAATGTTCTAGGCTCGTTTTCGACCGGGACACAGGCAAGCCGAAAGGCTACGGCTTCTGCGAATTTGCTGGTACTTACAATCAGTTTTTACTTCTTTGTTCGAGCCGTCTGACCACAACACAATCATCTCTTCCTTTCAACTTGAACCTCGACATCCAATCTTGCGACCTAACCCGATCGTCTGAAATCCGCCACCGTCTGAAATCCACCGCGCCTGAAATCCACCACGCCTGATATTTCACTTGTTCGAACATGTCCCACCGTCGATATAATTTAGATCATGAAACTGCTGCATCCGCTGTACGCAATCTGAATAATACCGACGTGGGGGGTCGTCCCTTGCGAATTGATCTCGCCGATTCCGATCCCTTTCTCGAAGGAAAAACGACGGTGAGGGGAGAGCTCATGGACGGTGGCGCGCCAGGGCCATCTGAACCTCGATCGCAATGGCGTCTTGAGAATCGCGGATCTGAAGGGAGTGATATTCTTGCTGCCGCACCACCCGGGAAACCACTCGAACCTGGCAAAGGAGCACAAGAAGCAATCACCTTCGCAATCGCACAAGGCATGACCGAAAGCCAGTTGATTGAAGTCCTCGCCCAGATGAAGGTATGTACATCTCACCGCCAACCCACGACGACCGTTTCTCAGCTCAACGCGGCAGGCTTTTGTAATTACGCGCCCAAGAGAAGCTCAGCAGCTGCTTTCCCATCACCCCCAATTAGCATATGCCGTGTTCATGGGCTTGATAACCAGCAACATCATACCGCCAGACATCCTCACGCGAATGCTCGAAGGAACCCCTCATGGAGGCGGTCGTCCTGTGCCTCCACCGCACCTGCAACAACACCATCCACCGCCGCCCCAAAACTTTGCGCAACCGCCGAGCCACGCACAACATCCACAACAACACCAACCTTACCCCCCGCACTTACAACAGCCACAGCCGATGCAGGGCATGATGCCCCCAGGAATGGGAGGTCCGCCCCCTGGCGCCATGTTTGGCCATCCCATGCAGCCAACACCGCCGGGCATGCCGCCCATGCCGCCGTATTACAGAGGACCGCCGGGTGCTCAACCAACACCGCCGCAACAGCCGCCGCAGCAGCAGCCGCCACCGCAGCAACAGTCTACTCTCGGGCCGCTACTGCAGCAACTGCAAAACGGTGGGAGCAACAGTCCTGAGACCCAGGTATGTTTCGGCCATCCTGTGCGCGTCTCGATTTCACTCATTCACCATTGCAGACACTGTTTACCCTCGCGCTAAATTTAACGCCGGCCCAAATGAATGATCTTCCTCCGGCCGATCGAGCCACAATCGAAACATTGGTACGCCTTCACCGATCGTTCTCAAGAAAGTGTTACTAACAACGTTTACAGCGAAGTATGCTGATGGCGAATCCGGGCATGAGAGGATAGCACTGATTGACCTTGTACTATGTCGAATAACCCGTTCTTTACTGCTTCTTACGGGCATACACGCAAGTCTCTGAATTTCGACTTGAACAGAATACTGTATATACGCGTTTTCTTTACAAAGATCTATAGTATGTTCTCCAAGCCCTTGTTGCCC
Source organism: Mycena vitilis (assembly GCA_029203975.1). Taxonomy (NCBI): domain Eukaryota; kingdom Fungi; phylum Basidiomycota; class Agaricomycetes; order Agaricales; family Mycenaceae; genus Mycena; species Mycena vitilis. The sequence continues at coordinate 244,757 of JARGYF010000069.1, forward strand.
TTCAGCGCAAGCAGTTTCGTCACAATGTGGTCCAGCGCCATCATCTCGTCGCGTCCTTTAATGCCGATGTTATCCCGATTGCGCACGTTTACGGATTGCTGCTTCATCTCCTCTTCGCCGACAACTACGAGAGGATGAGTAGTGAGGTGATTAGGAACGAAGTGAGGTGAACGTACCGAGAATAAAATTGTATTGAGCAATCTCTCCGTTGCGAACCTTCTTCGGGAGCGTGTCGGCGCCGTTGTCCACGTCAGCAAAGAGACCGACAGACTTGAGCCGCTCGCAGACTTGCGACGCGTACTCTTTCTGCGATACACCGGGCGAAATTAGCTGCTGTCCCGCAAATTCTTAGAGGGACTCACATAAGGAACAGCAACAGGTATAACGACGATTTGGCGCGGCGAAAGCCAGAACGGCCTAGCAAAGTTGAATGTCCTATATGTACTCATACGTGTTGTAGAAAGAACACGCACCATTTACCGGCAAAGTGCTCGGTGATGATCGCGATGAACCGTTCCAAACTGCCCAAGATCGCGCGATGTATCATCACGGGGCGGGCTTCCGGATTCGCGAGGTCCTCGCCCCGGAACTTCAGATCGAACCGCTCGGGCAGCTGGAAATCGAGCTGGATGGTCGCGCACTGGAATGACCGGCGCAGACTGTCGCGGACGCTGATGTCGATCTTGGGCCCGTAGAACGCGCCGTCGCCGGGATTGATTTCCCACTTGCCGGGATAGTGCTTTTCAAGCGCTAGCTTGAGTTGCTGGTTTCGACAGAAAGTAAGCCTCCGATCGTAGAGCAATTAAACAGAAACGCGTACATCCTCTGCGTGGTCCCAGGTCTTGATCTCGCCCAGGAAATTGTCGGGCCGCGTCGACAGCTCGAGCTGGAACTCCAAACCAAAGATGCCGTAGACGTGCTGCATGAAGTCGAACAGCGCTGAAATTTCGTCCTCGACCTGGCTCGGCATGCAGAACACATGCGTGTCATCCTGCGCGAATCGGCGCACACGCGTCAACCCAGTCAGTGCGCCTGAGGCCTCGTTCCGGTGAGTGACCCCGAACTCCGCCATACGGATCGGCAGCTCCCTGTAACTCCGGTCTCTGGACCCGAAGATAATGCAATGCCCGGGGCAGTTCATCGGCTTGAGTCCCCATTTCTCCTTCTCGACGTCCAGGGTGAACATGCCCTCTTTATAGTTCTGCCAATGGCCCGAGGTTTCCCAGAGTTTGCTGTGGAACATGTTGGGAGAGATGACTGCGTACAACCTTAGCATCGCTGAGGCGTATTGAATGGTACCCATGAACTGACCTTCCTGGTAATCTCGTTTGAAATATTCGGCCTATAGAACCGTCTTCGGTGCCCGTAAATCAAGAGACACAGGTGTACTTACCCGCATAAATTCGATGAGGGTATTGTATATCCGCGTGCCATGGGGAAGGAAGAAGCAGCAGCCGGGGCTCATTTCATTGAAGAAGAACAGCTCTTGGTCCTACGGGTCGTTAGGCATGTACCAGATTCAAAACACTCGAAGTACCTTGCCGATCCGCCGATGATCACGTTTCGCAGCCTCGGCAAGGAACGCCTTGTACTCCGTGAGCTGCTTCTTGTCTGGGAAGGAAATGCCGTAGATACGCTGGAGGGAGTCGTTGGTCGCGTCACCGAGGAAGTAGGACGAGGAGTTCTGGACGACATGGACTCGGGTTACGACAAACAAATGAGATGAGTACGTAAATTTTAAGTACCTTGGTGATCATCATGGCCTTGATCTTGCCAGTATGCGGGATGTGGGGTCCAACGCATAAATCAACCATAGGTCCGCAGCGGTACACGGTGGTCGACGTGCCGTCGGGAACCTTGGTTTCGATTAGGTACTTCTTGTATTTGTTGTACTAGAGGGAAAGAGACGTCAAAGAAAGTCCGCACAGGAAAGGTGGGCATACATTGAACATCTCCAGCAGAGTCTCTTTCTTAATCACGAGTCGCTCGAATTTTTGTTTCTCCTTGATTGCCGCTTCGGAGACCTTTTCGAGAGCGGGATAGTCTGAGATGGAAATTGGTCTCGGGGGAGATGAGAAGCAGGTCGCGCGTCATTTTGGCGACATACCGGTCCTCTATTGCCATCTCGTAGAAGAATCCGTCGTCCGTCGGGGGCCCGAGGCACAAATGGCATCCGTAGTGGCGCTCAGCAGCTTCTCCCAACACATGGGCGGACGAGTGCCAGAATACTTTTTTGCCTGTTTCGCCCGATTATTATTGGGGTCGGGTACAAAGTTCCTGGCGCACCTTCCGGATGATCAAAGTCTAACAGCTCGAGCTTACAAGGACCTTCCAGGGGACGTTCCAAGTCCCAAAGTTCGCCATTGACCTGCGGCAGATTCGTACCTCATAATCACTAGGAGGCGCCGGGACATACCTTTGCGACAACTATCCGCTCAGACAGACTCTTGGAAACCTCTTTCGCAACATCCATTGGGCTGGTTTCCCAGCTCTTACCCTTTCGTTCCGACCCATCCGGCATCGTGATAGAAATGTCCTCCCGTGGTTGCGCTGAAATAGAGTATCAGGATCTCCGATGCGCCTTCAATAATTGCTGTTCCATACCCTTGATGAATTCATTGTGGTCTGCCTTGAGCTTCTCAAAGATTTTGAGACGATGATCGAAAAAGGCCGGGGGCGGTTGCAGCTGCCAATTGCCTCAGTACATTGGCATACGGTCGTCGGGGTCCGCGCCACACCTCTAACGGAAACGCAGATGCTGCGAGTGGTTTTGATTTCTTCTCTTTGGGGTTTTGGTTGTTATTGCGTGCAGACACAACTTGCGGGGGTTCAGACGAGGACGCGACGGAGGTAGCCATTGTTCGGACGAGTAGCAGACGAGGCCGGACTTGCCACGATAGTAATTTTGGCTGGAAGAAGCGGTGTCCCAGCATATAAATATGAGCTGAACGTGACTCGATCTGACTCGATGAACTCTGAACTACCCTGAGTAAAGGGATTTCCTTGGTGACTCCTGCGAATCATCTTGCGATGATCCCGGAAAATTGCAAGCGTCACAATCGCGTCGCAAGCCAGGCGCGACAATGGACAATATGTTGAGCAGCGTTGTAAATAACCGTGCCCTTGGGTTACCGGTGGCCATTGAAAGGAACTAGTGTTTGAGAAACATCCCGTATGCAGACACGTTCGAGGTTTTCCAGGGTCTTGCACTGCAGAATGAAAACGACGTCGCGTTGTGTGACTTGAAATGCCATCAACTGGGGCCGTGACTGGGATCAAAGAGATCGGGTATCGCCGAACATCGCTTGCCAACAAACCATCTCGTTCCCTCCACCACCGACCACCAAACATGGCCGACCAGCTTGTGAGTACCATCCATTGTCCCTGCGCTCTCGACTGACCAATTTTCGCAGTCAGAAGGTGTGTATATCTGGTCACAGGAGCTCCTGCCGTATTGATTTATCGTGTCCCCGCTTAGAACAAATTTCCGGTGAGCACACAGCGGGATCGCGACGCCGCCGGCGCTGACGTCTTCCACAGAGTTCAAGGAGGCGTTCTCGCTGTTTGACAAGGGTGCGTTTCGTTCCGGCTGAGCGCGATTGGCCAAGACACCATTTTGCGTTTGCTCACTTGTTGTTGTTCCGCTCTCGCAGATGGCGACGGCACGATCACCACCAAGGAGCTGGGCACCGTCATGCGCTCGCTGGGGCAGAACCCGACCGAGGCGGAGCTGCAGGACATGATCAACGAGGTCGACGCGGACGGCAACGGCACGATCGACTTTCCCGAGTTCCTCACCATGATGGCGCGCAAGATGCGCGACACGGACAGCGAGGAGGAGATCAAGGAGGCGTTCAAGGTCTTTGACAAGGACGGGAACGGCTACATCAGCGCCGCGGAGCTGAGGCACGTCATGACGAACCTGGGCGAGAAGCTCTCCGATAACGAGGTCGACGAGATGATCCGCGAGGCAGACGGTGCGCGCTGCTCGCTCTTCATGCTCTCTATGCTCTTGTACTGATTGTCTCCGTTCATAGTTGACGGCGATGGCCAAATCAACTACGAAGAGTTCGTCAAGGTGCGCTAGTCTCCCGATTTTTCCTTATCGACACATCTGACGACGTCCACAGATGATGCTTTCGAAATAAAGTGGCGTATATATGGAAGATAACACCTCGAACCCTGTAGTGTACAATATACCTTTTCTCTACTGCTTGTCCTGAAATTCTAAATTGTATCGGCAAACTTACACGACGCTGAACATGAACGAAATTCGATTTCTCCAATGGAACAATGAAAACCGAGTTCGTAGCCGGCAACCAGGTACTAGTGAATCCGCACTTCTTGAGTCGAAGGCAGAGGCAAGAAACTATGTAGTGCAAAGCTGGATAGGCCATTCGAGGTCCTAGAAGACGAGTCCGAACAAAGTCTGAAAGTGTCTTTTGTCCGCGTATCTATCGTCTGCATGTGTACAACAGGTACCCCGGGCTGATGGTGTTCTTGACGACATGCGCTGAGGATAAACTGACCATGACTCTGAATGACTGGATCCATCACGGAGTAGACGAGAGATGAATGACGGAATTGGTCGATCTACGCGTTGTCGACGCGTAGATATGGAACTGGGAATTTGGAAAGGCCCGAGGACGTCGCTGAAGTTCTGCCAGTTGTCCCAATAACCCTTGCTGCCTTCGGCAGTGTCGAACACGGAGTAGAGGGTATTGCTGACAGCCTGTACGCCCGATTCAGGATCGGAATCCAGTGGGTAGTACCAGTGATGAGGCGACGTTGACAATATTGCAATGCAGTACTACAGTACTGTAACAAATTGAGCCCGGGCTTCTTGGTCTTCTGCTGTATGGCCTCTTCCCTTCACCGACACAGCTAACTTTCATAAGGGCCGCCGAAGAGCACAGGATATGGACATAGTTCCGAGGTGCAGGGAGCTATAGTTTTGAACTTGGATTTCTTGAGTAGGCTATAAATTTCATGGACTCGGTTTATTCATTCCCGAGCCTTAGTCTTCGTGAGTTGGCCATTATTCTAGCCAGCGACGCCCAAGAACCAGACAGTTTTGAGATAGAAAACGAGAGTCGGAGATGGGCCGGAAGGATTGCCGGATGATTTGCCCCCACAGCCTTTTTCCTGTGCAGCGTGGCTTGCGCCCTTCTGGATCACAACAGGCGTGTACAGGCTATCGTTCGCCTCTACCGAGCACAGGAAAACAGTGTCTGCAATGCCCGCAATTTATTCGCTCACCGCTGCCTCCACCGTCGCAGTGCAGCGTCGGCTATATATATCTCCGTCTCCCTTTTAGCGCCCGCCAGCTCGTTTCAGAACAAGCCCAAACTCTTTTTCCTTCCACTCACCATACACTACAATGTCTGACCAACTGGTGAGCGCTCTTGCTGTTAGCGTGTATGCCTTGCTAATTTTGTTGTGCAGTCGCCAGGTGGGTGGTGCCGATGTGCCCTGATGCAGCTTGACTGACCCGAAATTGGTCCATAGAGCAAATCTCAGGTGAGCATGGGCAGCAGGAGTTAGCGGATAGCCGCTGACACCGCCCGCAGAGTTCAAGGAGGCGTTCTCGCTGTTCGACAAAGGTGCGCCGTTGTGCTTGTTATCAGCCGTGATCGTGCGCGCTGACCACCGCGCGCCCCCCAGACGGCGATGGCACGATCACCACGCTCGAGCTGGGCACCGTCATGCGCTCGCTGGGGCAGAACCCGACCGAGGGCGAGCTGCAGGACATGATCAACGAGGTCGACGTGGACGGCAACGGCACGATCGACTTCAACGAGTTCCTCGCGATGATGGCCAAGAAGTTCCAGGACACCGACAGCGAGGAGGAGATCCGGCAGGCGTTCACCGTGTTCGACAAGGATGGCAACGGCACCATTAGCGTGCAGGAGCTGCAGCAGGTCATGCGGAGTCTCGGTGCGTGCGATCTTCCGGCGCTGTTTCGTGCCATGTCCGTGCTCATTGCGGCGCAGGGGAGAAACTGACCGACCGGGAAGTGGAGGAGATGATACGGGAGGCAGATGCGGTTCGTCCTTTTCCTTTCCTTCCACTCACCCTGCGTTAAATTCTTATCTCTTAGGACGGCGATGGCGAGATCAACTACGATGGTACGGTTCCTCCCCCTCCTCCCGCCTCACTAACCCTTTCCCGCTCCCCGCTCAGAATTCGTCAAGGTAAAGTCGCCTCCATACCGCCATCATACATCCAGCTAACCGCGCCACCCCTTTACCAGATGATGATGTCCAAGTAATCTGGAATGCAATCATAGTGCCTCTGCGCAGTGCTCGTCGTCGAAATGTACAATTGCTTTTTTGTATACAACTCGGAGGTGTAATAACTATCATGTCGCGCTGCGCGAAGGAGAAAAAAATCAAGTTCTGACTCTAGTTCGCCGATCTGTTGCTGTTGTCTATCAAGGATGAGTGCGGCGATATCAAGCTTTGAGTCGTGCGTTGACAATGGGCGCGTCCGTCGTTAGGTCCGTGCCGTGGACTGACGTGATCGAGTTCCTGCAGGAGCTTGAGCTTGACCTAGGCCGCTCTCCTGCGCACATCGAGTTTTTAGCCCACTCGACAGATACCAAGGAGAGAACTGCTGAACCAATGGATTTTGAAACTTGAAAATTTTTATTCCCATCTCCAGTGCAGTGCTCAGGGAATGGAAGAGAGCGCAACAGAAAGCCTTCCACGCGCTTGCCGTATGTGTTCTGGTCTTTTTGACGCTGACACCGCGTTTTTTTTTTTTTTTGGGGGCACGGTGGTGTAGTGGCCATCGTGCAACGTTCAACCGTTGCCTGCGGTACGTAATTTTTGGGGCCGCAGGTTCGAATCCCCCCAAACCCAGAAAGACACACTTTAGAAACTTTCCGGCTTCTCACTGCCGATCTCCACTCTGCCGTTGTTGTGCCCAGCTTTGGCACCGTTTGCCATTCCCCTCTGATTATCACCACACGCCATCACCATTCCATCATCATCTCCTCGCCGGATCACAGCAGCGAATCACCCGGCGGCCCGCACATCACTCCTGACTTTCCGCCTCAGATCAGAATCCAAATCGGGAAGATTTTTTCGGCAGCACGGCTTCATTGATTGCGGCGCGACTCGGCCGGCGCGACTCGGCTTTCCTGATGATGCAAACCAAACAACGTGCACGATCCTCGACGCGTTTCTCTTCCTCCCCCACCATCCACCGCCTCGATTGCTTCTTCTCCGCTCGCCATGGACATCAACGACTCAACATTCACCTGCCCTCATCCAACGTGTGGACGACACCTGAAGCTGAGGCTGAGCCAAAAGGGCGAGACGAAGGATTGCTACTACGTAGCGGTGCGTATTCCTGACCTCTCCATCGACCCGCCATTGACCAATTCGTCCTCCAGTGCTTTATGACCGAAGATCATCCCCACGCCGCCAATTTCTGGAAATTTTTCAAATGTGGAGAGATCCCCAAGCGCAGAAGAAGACTGTCCATCGCCGCATCATCCTCCTCTGTCCTCGTAACGTCTGCCAGCACCTCGTCTCTGGCCTCTTCCTCCTCTTCCTCGTCGGTCTCTGGCTCCCTCCCAACCATCTCGTGCTCCCAGAATGGCTGCGGCAGCACACGCGTACACAAACACTGCACTCGGCTGATGTGCAAGGGTCACTGTGAGAAGAGTGGAGGTTGCCTAACCCACCCGAAACCAAGCCCTGTGCTACCCACGCTTCTTCCTGCACTCAACGACCTCTTATCTTCTATCGCTACTTTACCACACACCCAGCTTCAAAAGATTATCACGGCTGCGCAGCAGCAAACCCACGAACTCGCGTTGCGTACCCCATTCCGCCCATCTCCTACCCCGTCCGAACAACAGGAGTACGCGATCCTGGTCCCTCGCTCTCCGCTCGCTGTCTCTGAAACTCTGGATTTTTCCATCAAGCACCGCATCGTGCTCGTGTACTGGGCTACAAACGGTGCTCTTGCTGCAGTCCAGGCCATCCAGGATCCCCCTGTATGGCGCAAGTCTTGGCCTCGCATCCGACTCAGTGATATTGGCAATCTCCTGAAGACGCGCGACCACCCATACATCGACACTTTCTACGAGTGCTGGTCCACAGGCTACGAACGATGGATGAAGATTCCGGTTTCCTACGTTCACACTGTTGGGACTGATCAAGCCCTTTTCATTCGCCGTGTGGGAGTCGTCGGAGGCGACGAACGTCGTCTTCTATCGAAGCGTATCCTGTCCGTTGACACACCGACCGCTCCCTCCAAGCGCTCGTGGAAAGACACACCCACCGCTCCCCTCAAGCGCTCGCGGAATGGCAAGGAGAAAGTGATTGAAGCGGACGACAGCTCGGAGGGTGAGGTGGAAGTCAGCGAGGTCAGCAGGATTGACTCGGAGCAGCCCATCAAGCAGGAGCCGCCGACACCACCATCCTCGCGCCCATCCAAGCGCTCGCGCAATGACACACCCACCGCTCCCCTCAAGCGCTCGCGGAAAGGCAAGGAGAAAGCGGTGGAAGCGGACGACAGCTCGGAGGGCGAGGTGGAAGTCAGCGAGGTCAGCAGGCCATCCAACGTCTTCTATTTCCTTCCTGGCGCTTATCTGACTGGGGGACTAGATGGCACAGCGTCCTCAAGGGCAAGTTCCTCGACGGAAAGCGTAATCGTCGGCTCGATCATCTGCTATATATCCTAATCAACAAGGTCCTTGCATACTACGCCCTTAGGCAACGCCGTCAGGAACTGGGATTTGAAGGAGAAGATGTCGAGGTCAAGAAGCGGCGAGATATTGTGGAGCGGAGCAAAGCCTACGTCAAAGATGATATCTGTGTACGTCCATCTTGCTTTCTTGCATTGCGTCGTAGCTTGTAACTCATCCATCTCAGCATATCCAAGACAGCAAGTACATCGTCCGCTCAAATTCCGATCCAATCATGGTGTATGAAGTCGACATCGACACCTACACGTGCACTTGTCTCGACTTCCCCCTCATCTCGTTTTGTAAGCACCTCTGTGCGGTGCAGGAGCTCTTTGGTGAGCACGGACCGAATGACTCGGAGGCGAACGCGAACGTCCTGCCAAGTCTCTCGTTGATGGACGGAACCCTGGCGTCGACTGTCCAGACTGCATCTGCATCTGTGGCCATCCCTATCGCGGACGGTCCTCAGCCCCCACCGAAGAATGTCGTGGCAAGAATTTCCGAGAAAATGGAACGACTCACGGCTCGCTTCCGCGGCGCTAAGAAATCATCCGCCATCTCAAGTCTGCCGACTCTACGTGACCTTGAAGACGCTCTGGATTCGATGCCCCAAGCAACTGATAGTGATGGTGTGCTCCCCGCACGTCAAGATCTCGCCCCCGTTGTCAAACCTGCTTCAGCCCGGGAGACAATGATGCCCAAGGTGAAGGTGCGCCGTGAGCGTGCAGGTGACAAGGCATACGGAGCGGGTGCGGCCAGCGGAAGCCTTGCAAAGAAGAATCCGTCAAAAAAAGCCAAGACATCGGCAACCTCCTCTACCTCCTCTCGTTATCCTCCCCCCGCCGTTACCTTGCAGCCGAATGCCTCCATCTCCGCACTGCCAGGAATGGGAGTATTCTCTGCTTACGTGTCTGTAAGGCTTCAAGAGCACTCACGAAGGGGTATCCGTCGCACGCTAGCCCTGGCGGGGTGATCGGGCCTTATATTGTGTGAAGGACCCTAATCCGACGGTCTAACTCTTCAAGAGACTACCAGGAGCCGGATATCCGTGCTCTCTGAGTTGTAGCCTCCTTAGATCCTCGAATATTCGTAGAATCTGAGTAGACAGCCTTATCGTGATCCAAACGTATCCAAGCGTAATCCGGCGTGAACAGTCGTAAGATATAAGAATGAGCAAGGGTCGCCTATTGCCTAGTGCCCAGTGCCTCTGTGTTCTATGACTCGGAGGTACTCGACGAGGGTGCCAGGCAAGGCGAGGTGTAGTGGTTTTGGTGTAAGAGTTGATAAGATCTCGTGATCTACGTACATGTGATTCGTAGCTAAAGAGTATCCAAAATAGGAAGAAAATGAGATAAATGATTCCTTACAGAGCCCCCCACTCTTGAGCTGCGAGAAAAGCAAATGTGCGTAGGGAGGGAATGGCGGGAAGTAAAAGCAACGAAGAAAAAGCCAGGAAAAAAATTTGCGCACTTCTTTCCTCCTTCAAGTGACCTCCGTTCCGATTCCAAGTCCATCTGCGAATCCATTCCAACGAGCCTCCGCTCCCTCTCCGGCCCCACTGGACGCAACGCCTGCGAGTGCTCTTCATCTGGTCTCCATTCCCTCTCCGAGTCCTCTCCATCTCCGCTCCGTTCCCTCTCCGAATCCACTCCGTCGCGGGGTCGCTGCACTCCCATCACCCATACCAGACCATAACCAATCCGCGGAGGGGTCGCTGCGCTCCCCAGGTGCCATACCATACCCTACCCCCTATGCCCCCCACGAAAGTAGCCGCTAGATGCGACCAAACGAGAGCGGGTATTTTCGGAACCCATCCAGAAAAAGAGTAGCCAAAAATATAGCCCCCCAGACTAGATGCAGTGCGGGGAACTTGGGCAGTGGAGGCAGAACCTGGACTGTCCTCCGTTTTAAATGGTCCGGCACGCGAGCACGGCGTGGAAAGGAAACAGTGACGGCCGAGGACCAGGCTGCAGGGTGCAGGATGTGCAAGGATGGAAAGACGGACCCGCAGGCAGTCGGGGTTCCGGTGATGCAGAAGATAAACTAGGAGCGGATGCTCGCAAGAGGGAAGTGGACCGTGCTCGGAAGAACAGCGTTAGAATGATGTACAGAAAATGCAACATTGAGGAGACTCGCCTCGCGGGGGCCGTCGCGCACGATGCGGCCCCCGTTGAGGCTTCGCGCTCGCCGCGTCGCCTGAGTGCGGTGTCCTTCTGTGAGCGCACGAGAGGGACCTCGGACGTCGGGGAACGCGCGCACTTGCTAGAGGTACCGAGGAGCGGATCCCCGAGTCTCTCGGGACCTCTCCCTTCCAAGTTCCACTTCGATCCCCGTAGCGTGAAGTCGGAAGAGCGCGATGGACACCCGAAAGCGCAAGCGTTCGCAGTTATGATCCCCACAAAAGAGAACGGAAACCACACGTTGAATTCGGCCAAGGGATTCGCTATTTTAGACTCCCCACCACAAAATTGAAGTAGGCTCGTGATCCACCGACGGATTTCGACTCGGAATGAAATGCAGAGACTTGAATAATGGAAACAGGAGAGCCGGGCGCTGGAAAGGAGAGCGACGCCAGGCGAGTGTGTTGCACGAGGACAAAAGCGGAGAGAAATGTTGAAGAGACCAGAGGAAAGATCCGAAAGAGGAAGAGCGGTTGTTTGGCTCTGCGGGATATCGGCCTCGGAGCCAAACAATCCCTCCTTGTCTTTCCACCGACTCGCGTCATTCTCGACCAAACTTCCTCGCATCCATCGGGCGTCGCAGGACAGCATCTTCAGCATCCTTCATCATCTATTCCCGAGCAGGATGGTGTCCAATGTCCAAATATTCGAGTGCGACGAAGCACGAAGCGCGAGCAAGTCTTTGCGTGGCCGGACCACCAAATTTCGTCGATCCGAGCCCTCGATCTGAGCCCCAGGAGCGGTGCGTTCCATTGAAGGTCAACCGGAGCATTCCGGAGGTGGGAGACGTTGCTAGGTTGAGAAGTCTGGTCTGAAAATTTGGCAGAAAATGCGGGAAAATGGACGATTGAAAAAATCCGTAACTTGGTATATAAGTCTCGAGACGACGCCGAATCGCGTCGTTTGCGAGGTCGTGTTGCCGTGCCGCGTGAATACCGGGTGGATTTCCAGGTACGTCCCAATAATCCACGAAATGCAGAGACTGATTGTGAAAATCAGTGCGTTCTCGCGCGCCCGCGCCTTGAAGTCAATTCGACCACGGCGCGGTACCGATTCCTTCCCGTTCCCATGCCAGGTACGGCGCGAGTCTCCCGCGGGCAATCCACGCTAGGTGAAAGATTTTCCGTGTCCGTACGATCACGCTAACCAGCGTCAAAGTCTCGACCGATACCAAGACCGAAGTAGACGCAGACAGAGATGGAACTAAGGAATCCGATGGTGATACGGGCGTTGGGTATCCGGGGTGCGCTGGTGGACGCCCGTCTTCGTTGCAGGTGCGTGATTCCAGCTCGCTGTGGAGAGTTGCAGCGTTGCTGATCAAAGCATGTAGCCCCCCAAGCTCGACCTCGCCGGTAATGAGACGAGCGGGAGCTTGAACCTCACACGCGGTAGCGCCAGCGGCAATTGCGACCGCATCGTATGTCGTGGAAGAAGTCCTTAAGGTCCGTACTCCCCCCACATCCGATATATGCACGAGGAGCTGATTCATCGTGCTCTCCAGGCCCCCGCGTTCTGCCACGAATTGGCTAACAATGGTGAGAGCGGAAGCGGGAGGCGCGCGCCCTGGTGAGGGACGAAGATGTGTACGCTCTGACGTCTTGTCGTCTCTCGCGCACCATTCCATGTCGCCCTCATGAAGCCCCCCATGCTCTACCGTGCTTGCAATTGCAAGCGCTGGAGCGTGGGACTTGGGCGATGGAGAATCTGGCGCGGGAGAAGCAGCACCATGGGGCGCGACATCTCGCTCGCCCTCCGAGGTCATGCCGGCCGGATTGCGAGAACTCCTTGCTGCGTGAAGTTCAGGAGGAAAAGCGCAATCTGGGAAGGTGAGTCGGTTTTCCTTTTCTAAGCACTGCTGATGATCTTTCAGCCCCCCATCCTTTGTGGTGCCATGTGCGCGCCACCCACGCTCGACGGCGCCCGCTTTCGTGTGCGGCTCCGCTATCTCAATTCGAAGCCCCCCAAGCTCGACTGTGCTCGCTTTCACGCACGCCACCCTCTCGACCTGAAGCCCCCCAAGCTCGACGGCGTCCGCCTTTGCGCACGCTGGAGCGAGGGACTTTGACGAGGGCGTGACATGTGCGATTGCGAGGGCGTTGGCCGGAAGGCCTTTCGATCGGATTGTCCGGACCGCAGTTCTGTTCAGGGCGAGCTGTGCGGCAGATTCGTCTCTGGCGTCAGGAGCCAAGGCCTCGAAACTCCCGCCCAACGGAGGTACCGGAGCGCATACCACCTCAAGGTTGACTGCACTGGAGGGGACTAAACGCGAATGCACACCGCGAGGGGCGCTTTCGCGGTCGAGCTCAGTCGCAGGTATGTTTCCTCCTTTCTCTCCGTGGTGCGCCAACTGATAGTCCGCGAGGTGTCTTTGGCTTATGAACATCCTTTCGCTTAGGGATGTCCACGCAGCTCGCAGCTCGTCAATGGTATTCGTACCCCGAAGCATTCTCATCAGAACTCCGCACGGATCCACGAGGAAACAAGTATTCCTACCCGGAGCCAAGGACGAAGCTTTGGTGAGTGTTGATTGCATTTCTTCGACCGTGTTCTCCACGATTCGGAAAAAACTCGCCTCGAGCGCGAATCGTCCAAGGGCACAACCAATTCCGTAGTCAGTGATATCCGAGTTGCCAATGGATTTCAAATTGACGATACATCTAGTCCTTGCGAATAGAGAAATATCGGGAGTCGGATAGTTGGTGAATTTATACATCAGGTCGGACATGGACGTGCCGTCGCTCACGTACGCTGCGGCAGCATTTGAAGGATTTGGTGATACAGGTGCGTGTACTGCTCCTCTATCCGTGGTCGACTCTCTGACGCATCTCGCAGGGTCTTCACCAGGTTCCAGCCGCGGCGGTCGAGGACATCCTTTGGTTTCCTCCGGAATCGCAAGCTCCCCGACCTTGACAGAACCAAGCGACACTTGCGAGCTCTGCATAGGATTACACGAGTGCAGCCCTGCACTTTTGCTGGCGGCAGTGTCAGAGATGTTCGCGGCCGGGGGCAACACCATAATGCCGTGTGATTGCAGAAACTCGATGGGAAGCTTGGAGCGGAGCGAAGGCCGAAGGGAGGCAAGGATTCCAGGCATCCATGAGCTCCAACTGTACCGCGACGGGTCTTCCCCGATGCAGAGCCATTGGAGCTCGCGCATTGCCCGCGCCAGACGATCGATCAGAGTAACCCAGCCGTAGACGACTTGATTGTATGTAGCACATGCGTGTAGACCTTCCGTGGTAGTTAAAATCCGAAGTTGTTGTTGACCTATGCATGGAGCACTGCGGAGCTGGACGTGTTTGGCCGCGAGGTAAAGCAGACGGTCCATGGAGGTAACGATATCCGTGAGCGGGATGGCGAGTTCCGGGTGTAGCACGAACCCGCCACCTCTCAGGATGATGTGAGAAGGTTGAAGGACGTGCTTGGTGAACACTAAGCACGTCTGGTAAAGTGATTGCATGCCCGATGCAGGATCGGGCGAGGTATTGTATCTGGACCATATCCAGTCCAGTTGGGAGTCCCGCATGATAAAATCCGATCGAGGAGGATCCAGCCAGGAGGGACGACAGTTCCCAATGTGTCCACTTTGTAAGGCTTCAAGAGCACTCACGAAGGGGTATCCGTCGCACGCTAGCCCTGGCGGGGTGATCGGGCCTTATATTGTGTGAAGGACCCTAATCCGACGGTCTAACTCTTCAAGAGACTACCAGGAGCCGGATATCCGTGCTCTCTGAGTTGTAGCCTCCTTAGATCCTCGAATATTCGTAGAATCTGAGTAGACAGCCTTATCGTGATCCAAACGTATCCAAGCGTAATCCGGCGTGAACAGTCGTAAGATATAAGAATGAGCAAGGGTCGCCTATTGCCTAGTGCCCAGTGCCTCTGTGTTCTATGACTCGGAGGTACTCGACGAGGGTGCCAGGCAAGGCGAGGTGTAGTGGTTTTGGTGTAAGAGTTGATAAGATCTCGTGATCTACGTACATGTGATTCGTAGCTAAAGAGTATCCAAAATAGGAAGAAAATGAGATAAATGATTCCTTACAGTGTCGCCCGGCGAGTACTCCTCTCATACTTCTGTCCAGCAACCCACCGTACATCCTTACTCGGCCGCGACACATCCCCACATTAACCCAACCTATTCTTCTTACTATCCACCCCACTTTGTACCAAACTACATGCCTCACCCTTGACTCGTCACTTGTACGTCGTGTACTTATATGTATATCACAAATCAGTTGTTTTACAATGGGGCTTCCCATAAATTTATTTTGTGATGTCGCTATAAATTTGTAC
Source organism: Mycena vitilis (assembly GCA_029203975.1). Classification (NCBI taxonomy): domain Eukaryota; kingdom Fungi; phylum Basidiomycota; class Agaricomycetes; order Agaricales; family Mycenaceae; genus Mycena; species Mycena vitilis. Next base: position 259,931 of record JARGYF010000069.1, read on the forward strand.
TTGATGTACTGAGGCTACCGTTCCGGAGACTAAGAACGGAGGCGTCTTTCAATCGAGTGGGCGAAAAGTCTTGCAGCGCGCGGTGTGTCATCGCGATGACACCCATGCGGCAGGAACGGCACCTTCCACAGCGATGCCGGCCTGCCGAAAAAATCTTCCCGATTCGGAATTTGATCTGAGGCGGAAAGTGAACGAGTCCCGCACATTCACTCCACAGTATTGCGGTCATACTCCGAAATTCCCGCCGGCTTCGTCCCCCGGCCAGGAGTTTGCCCAGGAGAGAGTCTGGGTTAAAAAGGAGGGCCACCAAAAAGACCCGGAAACATCACTGCACAGTGCCGAAAAAAGGGAATCACATCAGTCTGGGTTCGAAAAATGGGATAATGATGGGGGTGGGGTAGGGAGTGATGGTTGGGAGGTCTGGCGGCGGGAAGTCGGGCCGAAATGACAGAACGAAGGGAGAGATTGTTGTGGCCACTTTGTTACTGTCCACCAGTGTGCGGGCTTTTCCGCTTCGCAGCCGTCCCGTCACGGCTGCAAAGTTCCGAGTAGTAAGATGGCCCCTTAGCCAAGCCGAATTATGTCAGATACCAATTATGCAGTTTAATCTCTACCATATGCGTTTCGCACAAAGGAGAATAAACAATTGAATTTAAAAAAAAACACCGCGTTTTGCGCAAGGCTCAAGTGTGCACGCTGAATCCGCGTTATAACCGCAAGTCCTCGCGAGTCTCAATCTCTCAGAATTTTATTTGAACATTAGCATACAATACATTCATCTTCCGCTGTTGTTGGGACCGTCTCTGGCCAGCTCGACCGTGGTGAGTGCACTTTCCCTACCCCAATTTTCACACCAAGTACCCCAGAAACAGACCCATCCGTCGCAATACATGCATGTTCGCTGCGTATTATATGGTGACCAACCAAGGTTGCATGGGATGAGGAACCGCTCACCTTGCGAAAAGTGGCCAAGACCAGACTGATACGCCATTGCTGGGCTTATGTTCTCCTTGAACGTACAAGACTTTATCACTGGAGCCCTCGGCCCAGAAGTTGGACGGGGAGGGTTGCGAGGGACGCGCGTCCAGAAAGACCAGCCCAAACTCTACATGGGTGCTCGGGCTATTTTCCATCAGCCTTAACGATCCACTCCAACCCCCATTTTTCAGCCACGCTTGCGTCGGATTAACGGCCGTAAAGAAGGAAAGCTGCCACAAACGCTCTGCGAATTCGCAGGTAAGCAGACGGTTTATGCAAAGAGATATGTGGGTACCTCGGGCGATAAATTCGAGCTTGATCTCTCTATTGAGAGACATCCGCTTGAGGAACTGCGGAATCGTAAACTCGACGCTAAAGGCCTGCTGGGTCGTGCCCCCCTCCAGATGTTTTATGACGATCATTTCTGGCGGCACCAGCGCACCAATCAGAAACCGGTCTTCGGCAGAAAGCGCACCAAACTCGGGACGCATGCGTAGAAATTGGAAGAGTTCCTGACTCCGGAGGGAAACGCAAGCGCGCCGCGCATCCCGAATGGTTTCAGGCCTCAACGGGACGGAACGGTCAAGTATGGCCGCTACGAGCTCGAACGGGGCCCGAGGGGGCCATGGGCCATTAACGATCGCCCAATGCAGGGCCGTATGGTTCTCGATTGATTTTTCTTGCAAGAGCAGAGAGAAATCAATTTTGTGACGCGCGCATAGCTGGGCACAGGTTTCCAGGAGGGGCACGCGGTCGACAGCCGAGTCGGTGTAGGGTTGCACTAATATGCGCACATCGGCCATGACGGCGCATTCGATTGTCGAGACGGAAAGATTGTGTTTCGACTGGCGTTTCCCAAAGAGACCGCGCAGTCCAGTCGCGGTGGTTGATAGAAGCGAGGATCTCGTAGATGTTGAGCCAGAGGGCGCAGGGGGGAGACTAGGATCGTTCTGGAGAAGGATCGCTGAGCTGCTCGTGGAGGCAACTGGCGAGTTTGCGCCGTAATCCTTTTCGGAAGTCGAAGAGCTCGTATTGTTGACCTCTTGGAAGAGTGGGTTTTCATATGGGGGAGGTTCGTCAGCCATGGTCGTGGTGGTAGGCGGTTGCAATAGACAGAGTGGCTTGAAGATTGCAGTCTTGGGAGTCCAATGGGACGGTTGGGGAAGAGATGCTGTATCGGGCCGGTCCTCCGAGTCTCAATCGTAGCCATGTCAAACAAACAAAAAATCACATCTCTGTTACATCCAACTACTGACCGATGTCAAAGGCTATAGACGTACAAAGACGTTCAGAACTACATAGATACCGATGCCGCGAAGATAACAAGTGAAAGCCGACGAGTCTGCCAAAACGTCGCGTCGAGGGCCTTACGCGGCGACACCAATCTTCTCATTCGAGGAGTCTGCCAGGTTGCCGTGCGACGCGCCATCGAAGCGTGTCCAAGTACTGGGGAGTACCGCGTCTTGCACAGCGCCCGCAATCTCGGCGTGCGTGCGCTCCCATTCACGCCGGTCGCGCCAGCTTTGACGACGCTTGTACGCGAAGTATGCCGCGCCAGCGAAGAGAATGAAAAAGAGAGGAACGACCACACCCGCGATTATAGCCGCCGTATGGGTGCCTTTCCCGGGCGCGCGAGCGAGCGAGGGGTTAGACGGAGACGCAGAAGGGGAGATGGCGAATGCGCTCGGGGAGCCGATGACGGAGTAGTCACCAGGAGAAGAAGGAAATTGGGGTATTGTCGATGGATGACCAGAGGACTGAGTGAGGGCGCTGCTGTCGCTGCCGTCTTGGGAGTGGGACGTGGAACCGATGCCGGGACTGTTCGAGTCGATCTGACTGCTGCTGGCCGAGTTTCCACTGGCACCAGTGCTCCCCTCCGCTGCGGAGGATTGACCTGGCTGCTCAGCTGATGCAGTCGCGGTATCCGCTGCAGTCGTTGGAGACGCCTCTTGGTCTGTTGGCCTATGCTCCAGTAAAACGAGTCCGGTAGACCCAACAGCAAAGCACTTACGAAGTTGGGTTAGCAGGCTGGGAAGGAGGATTTGTAGGATCAGTAGGTGAATCCGGGGTAGGCGAGGTGGTGGGCGCAGCTGGAGTTGTAGGCGCCAGCGGCGGCGTCGGGGACGGGGTGGTCGGGAGCACGGGGGTGTCAGTATCGCCACCACCGTTCGAACCGCCACCGCTGTTCGAACCTCCGCCGCCACTGTTGGACCCTCCGCCGCTGTTTGAACCCCCGCCGCCGCTGCTGGACCCTCCGCTGCTGTCGCCGCCGGTGTTCGAGCCGCCACCACTATTCGAACCTCCGCCGCCGCTGTTGGACCCTCCGCCACTGTTTGAACCTCCGCCATTGTTCGAACCTCCACCGCTGTTCGAATCACCGCCGCTATTGGAGCCTCCGCCACCGTTCGAATCTCCGCCGTTGTTCGAACCGCCGTTGTTGCTCAAATCTCCGCTGCTGGGACTACCGTTGTTTTTTGAGCCGCTACTTTTTGAGTGGCCGCCTCCCATATGTATTTAGGGAGAATATCAAGATGGGTGTGTAAGACTGAAGGGTTTTCAGCACAGATAAAGAACCATGAAATGACAGTAGGGTGCGGATAGCGCGCGAGGACGCCGAGCCCAACCGAGACGCTTGGAGTTGCGAGGCGGGTAAAGGACAGGGAAAAGCGGTGGGGACCCTCATTCTTTTCGCACCGATACTAATATGGCTGCCAGGACGGTGATCTGTAAGTCAGTCAATTGCGGCCATCATAGATCGCCGCCCATGGATTAACGACATAAGAGAGCATCTGAGCACGGAAGAAGTTGATTCAAACAGCCAGTCGTCTTGTGAACTGCCCTAGTCTGTCGTCGTCCAAGCAGGTCGCAAGTCGTGAGATAGAGCAAGACTTGTGCGTGCCGGCTTTGGAGTCCTTGTTTTACCGAGAGCGGAAGTATGTACGAGCCATCAAGTGTTTTTAATTGACAGTGTCCCCCGGATGCTGGAAAAAAGACCGAGGCCGATGCCGCCAAACGCCTCGCCCACTGAAGAGAAACTCACAGCACGAAAGCCTGTAGAGAAAAAGACCCCGGACCGTATAAGACTGCATATGCATGACCTTGCCAGAAACTTGAAGTCCAAGTCGCTGAGTCAGACAAGCCCCAACGCCGCGAAGGCTGGAGGCGGATTGATGTCAAGTGCATAGGGCGGTGTGTGGAGTGGATTGAAGGTGGGTTGCCAGCAGCAGTGGCGGGCATCATGATGGTTGAGAGAGAGAACTTGATCAACAGCGCCGCGGCCGAGCCAAATTTGGCCTTCACGGAATGGAATCCTTGATGGAAATTGCAGAAGGGACGAGCACAATTGTTATACAGGAATAAGTCCCTACTGCTTGGAGTAAAATACTAAGATACTACGGGACATAGTAAGCAATAAAAAATCAGACCAGCTCATGAGCCCCGTGTCCATGTCTCCAATTCGCAAACGCGGCATATCCTTTTGGGTACAGCACGACACCGCGTCAACCTATCGATGCCGGAGAGTGCGACAGGAAATCACCGCCAGCCTTGGGCCCGAGGGAGCTCGAGTCCGCCCCACCGGACTTCTCGAACAGCGGAGTCGCCTCGCCGTCGCGCCGGCTCCAGGCGGGTAACGCTGCGGCAGACGAGGCGGGGCCACCGACCTGGCGAACGGCATCCGCGATCGCCTCGTGCGTACGCTCCCACTCGCGCCGGTCGCGCGCGCGGCGGCGCCGCTTGTAAAGAACGACGCCGGCGGCGGCGAGACCGATGAGCACGACCGGGACGACGACGCCTACCACGATGGGCACGGTTTTAGATCTTGTGGCTCCAACGGCATTTGGGATTGGGGATTGGGTGGAACTCGGGGGTGATAGGGAAGACAAGCTGGAAGAATCTGTGGGCAAAAGGAACGAGCTGGTGGAAGCTGTGGGCGTAGGCGGCAAGCTCGTGAAATTTGTGGGCGGAAGCGAGCTGGTGGGATCTGCATTGACAGAAGAGCTTGTCGCCGTATCAGTGCTGTTCGAGGGTTGAGTTTCGCACGACCCTGTGGAAGATGATCCTGGAGTCGACGTTGGATGGCAGGTCGGGCCTTTACAACGTGTGGTCGACGTTTTCTCTTCGTTGTCTATGATTGTGTTTTCATTCCCTTCGGGTTCGAATACGACAGACCCGAGTGCGGAAATGCTCGACACTGCTGACCACCTGTTTCAGGTCGTATTCAGCCAAAAAGAAGGTTCTACAAAGGTGTTCGCCTACTGGATGGCAGAACTGGGTGCGGATAGGAGCGACGACCAGGTGGGGAAAATTGGAGGCTCCTCGTCCCGGGGGTTAAACTGGCACGAAGAAGGCATATTCGACAGTCGTCGAGTGAAAGTGTTGTAGAATAGTAGGCACGATGTGCGGTATTAATGACGTGCGCTGCACCAAAGGATGTGGAAGTAGTAGGGAAAGACGGAGGTGGGACCCACCGACATCGCCTTCCCAGAGCGTCAGCGACGCATCTTCCGGTCAATCCAGGAGAAGAGACGCCGATCTATCTGCCAGAGATTATTAGCACACGCTATCACATCTTGCCAGCAGTGCGGTGGGGCGACGAAGGGTTCTGACACACTCCCAGTGGCCAGGATTACAATGTCGCAGTTACAGCAGAGAGGCAATGGAATCTAGGGTTGTGGACATTCCTGGACGATTCCTATACAGTCCTATACGTTGCCATGATTGATGGGTAGGTGCGTTCCCGGTCATGATGGTCTGAGTGCTGATAGCTGGAAAAAGCCTTGTCATGGTTGAAGAGAGATGCAGTGCCAATCTGCTCAGACGTCTTCAAAGGAGATCCTTCCACTTTAGAATCGAAATCAGGCAGTGCACGATGAACAACCGATGAAGGTCGCAGCAAAGAAGATCTTCAACGCTCGAGCCAAGCTTGAGCTGTACTTTGTTCGCGAGCTTCAAGTCCTCAATCAGAGCAAGATCAAGGAGACTCAGGAGAGATGCCTCGAGGCTCTAACTGATTGTCCAGCGCGGTTCGTGACCGCATGATCGGTAGGACTCGGAAGGATATAATTGCAAAAATAAAAGAGATTTACGAGTTTCCTCCCTGTCAGCGTGTTGAAACCCGCGCGCGCATTGGGTACGACGCGCGGTAGCGCTACGGGCAGCAGTGGTAGTGAACGTTTCAGGCCGATAAACGTCGACAAACAACCTTCGCCGGACGGATTAGGCAACCTTGGTTTGAAGCTCTCTCACGGTTTTGGAGCATGAAAGTTAAAAGGCCTTGAACGAAGACCCTACGCGGACGCTCGAACACAACTGCGCAGAGGCGCCCTCACTACGCAAGACCGAGTTCTCCTGTCTTCTTTAAGTTCTTAGGTCCTCTCGACAGTGCGGACCAGGCCCGAAGTCCGCATCCAATTCGTCACGTTGTCGTCCATACGACTCGAGCCTCGCGCACTGTAACCTCTTGCTTTCCATTGACAACCATGGGAATTTGTCTGCCGCGTCATTGTACAGCGTGGTCTTCCCTGGTCTCCCCCTCATACTCAACACTTGGCACTCACTGGCAGTCTCTCGTGAAATCGCTACCATGTGGCCGACACTGATAGCACCCTGCCTGGCCCTGACTCCGTGCTTTAAAAGGGACAGACAACCTCTTCCGCAACATTATTCTCTTCGGACCTTTCTCTACAATGGCGGCCTCTTCCTCGTTGAAGCGCATGCTCTTTTTCCTGACGGCCTTCACCATCCTTAATGTCGCCACGGCCACCGAGTCTATGGCCCGGCCCGCTAACGTTTCCATTGCACCTCACCCGGCGGACACCAACGATGACCCGACTGTACACGAGATTCACAGACGCGCATCGGGCAAGGTTTCGATCGGTTCGTTACACTGGATCTCGCGTTATGCTCCAAGGATATTCACCTCATTTATAGGCTACTTCACTAACTGGGGCATCTACGGTGCCAACTTCCGTGAGCTCAGCGCCCACCGGTGATGTTACGGCTGACCGATTATCAATGCAGAGCCCCAAGACATCGCCGTTTCGACTCTTACCCGTGCGTTGTTCATCCCTCACGGCCTGCCAGAAAACTCACAACTTTATCAGACATCCTGTATTCTTTCGCGGATGTTGATCCCTCTTCCGGGACCATCAAATTGACGGATTCGTTCGCCGATGAAACGGTACGCCATAGTCCTCTCTCGATCCATGGAGCTTTTCTCATTGGCTGCCAGAAACACTACCCTACCGACTCGTGGTCCGAGACCGGGAACAACCTTTACGGGTGCCTCAAGCAGTTGTATCTGTTGAAGCTGGCGAACCGGAACCTCAAGGTTCTGCTCTCGGTCGGTGGATACACCTACTCTCAGGATGGTTCGTCTATTTCCGACCGGTCGTACCGATCTCACCCATGTATCGACAGGTCACTTCGCTTTCGTCACGAACGCTGCGGCTCGCGCAACCTTCGTCTCCAACGCAGTTACCATGATCGAAGACTACGGGTTCGATGGCATGTGAGTTGGCTCGCGCGGATCCCAGTCTTTTCGCTCACACTTAGAACAGTGACTTGGACTTCGAATACCCCGCCAACTCTGCAGAAGGCCAAGGCTTTGCCGATCTTTTCACTGCGCTGAGGACTGCTTTCGATGCTCTGTCCGCGAAGAAGGGCGACTCGACGCCTTATCAGCTTTCCGCCGCCGTCTCTGCTGGGTCAGCCAACAACGCCAATCTCATGATCCCGCAGATGGACAAGGCTCTGACTTTCTGGAACTTGATGGTGCGTTGTATCGTTTCTTCCATTTATCTTCCTCCAAATTAATACTCCGATAGGCGTACGACTACGCAGGTTCTTGGCTCACTTTCGTGGACAACCAGGCCAACTTGTACGGAGGCGCCAGGACCGGTGTGAACACCGACGATGCCATCAAGCACTTTGTGAGTAGCGGTGCCACCGTCAACAAGATCACGCTGGGTGAGTTCGTCGTTGGGCCTGCCTTTGATTGGTTTCCTGATTCCACTGCCCCAGGTATGCCCCTTTACGGCCACGCGTTTGAGCAAACCGCCGGTCTCGGCCAATCGTACAGCGGTGTACGTCTTATTCTTCGACCTCAGTTCGCATCTAACATCTCGGTAGATCGGTGCTGGAACAATCTCGCCCGGTATCTACAGTTACTCTGCCTTGCCGCGTGCGTACACGCCTCCGAAGTTCTCTGAAGCCATACTGATTGATTGTCTTTGCAGTCGCCGGTGCCCAGGTCTTCGAGAACAACACCGACGTTTCCAGCTACTCGTACGATTCCGGGTCGAAGGAGTTCGTCTCCTACGACAGCCCCAACATCGTCAAATTGAAGACTCAGTACATCAACGACAAGAACCTTGCTGGGTCGATGTTCTGGGAGCTGTCGCAGGACAAGAAGGGCTCGGACTCCCTGGTTGCCATTAGCAAGGGTGGCCTCGGTGCTCTCGATTCGACCCAGAACCACATCAAGTGCGATATCTTCCCCGCGGACTGATTTGGTGGCTTACCACCTCTGCGTGCAGGTTCCCCAACAGCAAGTGGGACAACATCAAGAGCAACATGGGCGCCGGTGGCAGCACCGGTGGTGGAAGCACGACCACAACCACCTCCTCGCCCGGACAGCCGACTGGGGGCTCCGGGTCTTGCTCCGGCGTGGCCGCTTGGGCCGCAGGAGTGCGTCTTTTCGCCCTTGCCATGGGACTTTGCTAACCTCCTTCTAGACTGTCTTCACTGGCGGTCAATCGGCTTCGTACAACGGACACCTCTGGACCGCTTCATGGTGCGCCTTCTTTTCCTATCCTTTGTCCATTTCTGACCCGCACTTGGCAGGTGGACTCAGGGCGATACCCCTGGAGGAGGAGGTTCGTTTTTTTTGCTTTTGGATCGTCGAAAGCTGTATTGATCTTCTGTTTCAGCTAATGTCTGGGTCGACAAAGGCGCTTGCTAAACTCGAAGAATTATTATTATCATATATACCTCTGTACATATCATGGGTGGCCCGGCGCCTTAATAACAACACACACACTCGTTCTTGCACACACATTCACATTCGTTCTTGCAAAAATTTGGTCATACTAAGCAAATGTGAACGCGAAAATGTTCGCGCGGCTTCAACCACTCGTAATCCTTCGTAATTTATCTCATTTTGCGGGACAGCAAGACGAGGAACAAGACGGACTACCACTGACTACCATGTACGAGCAACGCACATCATTTGAACAACGTGAATCCCTTGAACGACGTGCATCCCTTGAACGACATGCATCCTTAAGTTCTTGAAGATCATTTGGCGATCACATTGAGCGGAAGACAGTTTTTCCATCTGTATCAGGCTACCTAATTTACCCCGCACCCTTCAACAATGGCTCTCTCTATCCTCCTCATCAACGGCCCCAATCTCAACCTCCTCGGGACGCGCGAGCCTGCAACATATGGCTGGACCACCCTCCCCGACGTCGTCGCCTCTTGTATCGCGACCGCCGCAAGGTTTGGCGCAAACCTCGTAGCGTTCCAGAGCAACCACGAGGGCGCGATTGTGGACCGGATACATCAGGCGCGGGAAGAGGGCGTAGACGGGATAGTGATTAATCCTGGTGCGCGTCTGCCTCCAAAGGTTATCGTGCACTTCGTCCTCGTTAACACACATTGGAGGTGCATACACTCACACTTCTATCGCTATCCGGGATGCCTTTCTCAGCGTCAGCCTCCCTTTCATCGAGGTGCACGTCTCCAACATCCACGCGCGTGAAGCGTTCCGACACCACTCCTACTTGTCGGACAAGGCAGTGGCGGTCATCGCGGGGCTCGGCGTGAAGGGATACGGTGAGCTCAGGTTCCCTTCATGCGAGCTATATTGACGCATTGCGCAGAGTATGCAGTCCAGCACGTCGCGTCGACATTCGAAAAGAGACTGCCATAAATTTGCATTGATAATGACTGTTGTGTAGGATTGTTTTCTCGATGGTTGGATGTAGCGCAGCGTAGAAATCTACAGTGCATGTCGGAAACTGGCCGAGACAATGAGCGGGGCAAGCCAGAGAAGGTACTGGGAGAGAGTAGAGTTGAGATTGACTCTTGAGTGGTGTTGTTTGGCAAAGGCCGCGCAAGTCTGATCAAGCCGAGATATTTGTAAGACCGATTCCCGAAATTTGTAACTCTCTCTTTCTTACCAACACGTCCCTGGGCTTGTGCTACTCACAAAACGAGGACGAAGGAAACGACTGCCAGGTTTCTCGGGAAATCGCGATAAAAGTCGCGCCTTTCGTCGATGAATCGGTTGGGGCTTGGGATACGGAAGGCGGCGGCAGCAAGATCCTCATGGTCTCCTGTATGGCGGTCTATAGCGACTACTAGCCGCGTCACTCTAGACTCTCGCAGCTTCTCCACATCTAGGCCGGCGTTTGCTCAGCCGACGCGCTTGGTGAGGAACCCGCGGTGGATCAACCCCAAAGGCGGAGCAGAAGAACCAGTCGACATCCCTGCTCCTGCCGAGGATGTCCGATTAGAGCCCCCCGAGGACGAGTCGCCCGGAGATGCATCTTCTTCAGGTTCCTCCTCGTCTTCCTCCTCTTCGTCCGACTCTGCTCCACCAGCATCTTCTGCTGGCGACAGTTCGGACCCACCACCCCCGCCAAAAGACCCACCACCACCAGCGCCTTCACAAGGTACCATCGCCAAGCAGTCGGTACCGGAAAATTATCCGCATGTTCTCGCCCTCCCTATCGCCCGCCGCCCGCTGTTCCCTGGATTTTACAAAGCCGTGGTTGTTCGCAATCCGGAAGTTGTGGCCGCGATAAAGGACATGATGAAGCGAGGCCAACCGTATCTCGGCGCTTTCCTGCTCAAGGACGAGAACGCCGACAGCGATGTGATCACCGATATTAACTCGGTCCACCCGGTCGGCGTCTTTGCCCAGATTACCAGCGTCTTCACTGCTACCGGCCGCGGCGAGGATGACCCGGAGGAGGGTCTCACCGCCGTACTGTATCCCCACCGCCGCATTATGATCACGGAACTGCTCCAGGCTGGTCAGGCCAAGGTTGAGACTGTGTCCCCGGAACAGCCGCAGACCGTCACGCCCCCACCGTCTCCCGAACTCGTCCCAGTCGTTGAGCGCAAGCCTCCTCCAGATGGTAAGCCCCATGTGCAAACTGGGAAGCAAACAATTTATTCCGTTTCAGGCCCCCTTCAGACGTCCTTCCTGCACAGTCACCCGGTCTCCATCGTCGCCGTCGAAAATCTCACGACGATGCCATACGACAAGGACGACCAGTACATTCGCGCCTTCATGGCGGAAATCATCTCCGTCTTCAAAGACATTGCGCAGCTCAACCCCATGTTCCGCGACCAGATCACCAACTTCACGATGAACCAGGTTACTTCGAGCATCTTCGACGAGCCGGACAAGCTTGCCGACTTTGCTGCTGCCGTTTCGACTGGGGAAGTGCGCGAACTGCAGGACGTACTCGAGAGCCTCGAGGTCACCGACCGCCTGCGCAAGGCGCTCCTCGTACTCAAAAAGGAGCTTATCAACGCGCAGCTGCAGAGTAAGCTCGCACGCGATGTCGACAGCAAGATCGCCAAGCGCCAGCGCGAGTATTATCTCATGGAGCAGCTCAAGGGCATCAAGAAGGAGCTCGGGATGGAGTCGGACGGGAAGGACCGCCTGCTGGATAAGTTCCGCGAGCGCGCGGCCGCGTTGCGCATGCCAGAGCCGGTTCGGAAAGTCTTTGACGAGGAGCTGAGCAAGCTCGCGGGGCTTGAGCCCGCTGCCTCCGAGGCGAACGTCACGCGCAACTACCTTGAATGGCTCACGCAGGTGCGATCCTCGCCTTCGTCTTCTTACTTTTTTACTGACCCATGGTGCAGATCCCTTGGGGCCAGCACTCGCGCGAGAACTTTTCCATCGCACATGCGCAGACCGTGCTCGACGAGGACCACTATGGGCTCAAAGACGTCAAGGACCGTATCCTCGAATTCCTCGCCGTCGGGAAGCTGCGCGGGACCGTGCAGGGCAAGATCGTATGTCTCGTCGGTCCGCCAGGTGTCGGCAAGACGTCCATTGGAAAGTCGATCGCACGCGCACTCAACCGCCAGTTCTTCCGCTTCTCTGTCGGTGGGTTGACGGACGTCGCGGAGATAAAGGGTCATCGGCGCACGTATGTCGGTGCGCTGCCTGGTAAGATCATCCAGGCGCTCAAGCGCGTGGGGACGGAGAACCCGCTTGTCTTGATCGATGAAGTGGACAAGATTGGCCGTGGAATCAACGGGGACCCGGCGAGCGCGCTCCTGGAGATGCTCGACCCGGAGCAGAATAACGCTTTCCTCGACCACTAGTGCGTGTTTCCGACCTTCCTTGACCATTTGAGCTAACATATTCGCGCAGCATGGATGTCCCCGTTGACCTCTCGCGCGTGCTCTTCGTGTGCACGGCCAACAACCTCGACACAATCCCTGCACCGTTGCTCGACCGCATGGAGGTGCTCGAAGTGAGCGGGTACGTGTCGGAGGAGAAGGCGCAGATCGCGAGCCGATACCTCGGCCCGCAGGCCAAGGACGCGTCGGGGCTCAAGGACGCGGACGTTCTCCTGGATCCGCGCGCGGTGGATGTGCTCATCAAGTACTACTGTCGCGAAAGCGGCGTGCGAAATTTGAAGAAGCACATCGAGAAGGTACGCATACTGTATCCGCTATCATACCAGCTCTCTAACCAACTTGACCTCGTAGATCTACCGCAAGGCGGCACTGCGGCTGGTGCAGGACCTGGGCGAGGACGTGTTCCCCGAACCCGCAACCGTGGTCGAGGCGGAGACAGTCAAGGTCGTGGAGTCGCAAGAGCCATCGAGCAATGAGCCAGCGCCGCCAGCGTCTGAGGTGTCTGAGGCAACTGAGGCGTCAGCAGAAACAACCGCTGACAGTACCGACGAGCCCGAGCTCAAACCTGTGACAACTAAGGAGCGCAAGCCGCTGCCAATTCCGGAGTCGGTGCATGTGCGCATCACGCCGGAGAACCTGAAGGACTATGTCGGCCCGCCGGTATACCAAAAGGACCGGCTTTACGTACACGCGCCGCCGCCAGGCGTCAGCACGGGTTTGGGCTACCTCGGGAACGGCTCTGGCGCAGTCATGCCTGTGGAGGCTATCGTGCGTCCCTTTCGTTTCACTATACTTGTGCATACTCACTATAATTGTAGAGCATGCCGGGTAAGGGCGGGCTGCAGCTGACAGGTAAGCTCGGCGAGGTCATCCGCGAGAGCGCGCACATCAGCTTGAGCTGGGTGAAGAGCCACGCGCAAGAGCTGGGGATCACAACGGCCGATGGGGGCTCTTTCCTCGACACTCGCGACATCCATGTCCACATGCCCGAGGGCAGCATAGGCAAGGAGGGCCCAAGCGCTGGGACGGCGATCGTCTCCGCGTTCGTGTCGCTTTTCACCAGGACTAAAATCAACCCCGACATCGGTGAGCGGTCTATTTATTTCTCCCATTAGCAGGGTTCTGACATTTGGACACAGCAATGACGGGAGAGATCTCGCTCGTGGGGCAGGTGTTGCCTGTCGGCGGGTTGAAGGAGAAGATACTCGCTGCCCACCGTGCAGGGATCACGACGATTATCGCACCGGGCGCGAACCGCGCCGATATCGAGGAGAACGTGCCCGCAAGCGTCAAGGACGGCATCCGCTTCGTGTACGTTGAGGATGTGCGCGAGGTGCTGCACGAAGTGTTCCGCGGGGAGCCCATCGCAGAGCGCTGGCGGGAGACGCTTCCGGTGGTCGAGCGCGAACCGGCACAGACGCAGCCCGGTCAGTGAGCAGCGGAAACTACTAATCTAGACACTTTTTTTTTATTCTCGCTTTCGTATATACTTACAGCAAAACATTGTATTTTACATTACACAGTGCACACGAACACCCCCTCATTTTGTATCGCTATCACTGTGCTTTCAGTTCAAGACCCCTATCCCAAAGCAGGTGTTGTGCAGAATCCTCGCGCTCAAACACGCCCCTGCTCGTGCTGGTTGAAGAATACTTTTATGGCGTCGGGCTCCGGGCTGGGGGACACGTCGTCGCTGTCTGTCGGCACACACCCAGAAATCTCCCTTGGCTCCTTCGACGATGATTTTAGCCAAAGAACTCCTGCAAAACTCCGGGTGCCCTCCTCGTCCTCGGGCACTTCTGCCCAGTCTTCGCTCCCTGTCGCAACCCCCTCGCCCCCAGTATTCTCTCGTCGCACAACCGTCACCACAGGCGACAAACCCAGCTACTTTGAGGGAGCCACCGCTGCTGAGGACGACGCCACCGACTATGGCGTCGGCACCCCCATTGCAACGCGTCCAAAGCGCACTGCACGCGCCTCTGCGACCGGAACCAAGGGGGCTCTCACCCTCCGTGATCAGGAAAAGGTGCCTTTGATTTTTACAGTCGTCTCATCTTTACATGCTAAAACCGGTATGGATAGCACATTGACAACCTCAAGAAAGAAAATTTCAACATCAAGCTGCGCGTTCACTTTCTCGAGGAACGCCTCGCACAGCTCGCCCCCGACCAGATTGATGCCGCCCTCAAGCAGAACATCAGCCTCAAGATCGAAGTCCAGCAGCGCGGGATGGAGCTCAAGAAACTCAAGAAACTCGTCCTCGAGCTCGAGCGCGAACTCGACCGTCTCCAGCGCGCAGGGGCAGGATCACACCGCGTCGGCAACCGCGATCGCGAACGGGAGCTGGAGGAGAAGCTCGAGGAGCGCGACCGCGAGCTCCGAGAACTGCGTCGTCGTGCCACGAGTGACTCGGCCGACGCCCTGCTTGCGGACCGCAATGCAGAGCTCGAGGACGAGCTCGACAACATGCGCGGTCTGCTTGAGGATAATATGGACGAACTCGAGCGCCTGCGCGACATCGTGGAGCGTCGCGGTGAAGAAGAACCCGATGCTGGCCGCGTCGCCGCGCTCGAGGCCGCTAATGCGGAATTACTCGCGCGCGCCGAGGAGCAGGCCGATCTCGCGGGCCAACGCGAAGAGGAGAAGGAAGATCTCGTTGACTTGGTGGAGCAGCTCCGCCTGGAGAACGAGGAGATCCAGCAGCAGCTCCAGCGTGCCGAGGCACAAGAGCGCTCTGAGAGTCGTGCGATGATTCTAGAAGAGCGTGAAGAGCGAGAGGCCGTCGAGGACGATCTCAATGCTGCACGAGACAAGCTCGCTGCCGCGCTCATCGAGCTCCAGCAAAAGGAGGACGACCTGGAGATGAAGAACCAAGAAATTGACGAGCTCGTCGCTGAGCACGAGCGCGTCGTTGGCGTTGTAGAGGAGGAGTGGCGAGGCGAGGTGGAAGAAGCTCGTGGCCAGGTCGAGGAACTGCGAGACGTGCGTGTGTCCCCGTTTTCCTCTTGCATTCCTCATCATATCCCCCAGGTCTTGGCCGAGCGCGAATCCGAGTCGAAAGACCTGCGCCTCAACATCTCCGAGCTCGAGGCGAACACGGATGACCTGCACTCCAAATTTGAAGCCGCACTCGCGCACCTTGAGGAGGAGACGGAGGTCAAAGACGCCGAGATCGAGTCCATGCACCAGACGATCGATAAACTCGGCGAGCAGGTTTACATGCTGGAGGACGAGAACGACCGCCTGAAGGAGGAGAGCGAGCGCATCCGCGACGACGAGGCCGCCGAGCGTGAACGCCTTGAGGCCCTCTCCGCCGCCCTCAAAGACGTGCGTCCTCTCTTTTTATTTTTCTGCACTAGACTAATCGCCGTTATACAGAAAATCGCGGCCCTCAAAGCCGAGCTCGAGGAGATGACGCAGCTGTATGAGGACTGCAGTAGTGAGATACACGCGCACCGTGATCGGCAGGAGGAGCTCGCGTCGCATGTCGAGGATCTCGTTGGGCAGCTGCAAGACGCGCGCGCCGCTGCTGCGCAAGCTACCGCCAACGCAGATGCAGCGGCGAAGGAGCACGCAGGCTCCTTGCGCGCCGAGCGCCGCACGCTCGACGCGAAAGAGTCTGCACTCCAGAGCGCACTGGCGGATCTCGCGCGTACGCAGGCGCTGCTCGGCGCGCGCGACGCGGACCTCGCGGCCGTGCAGACCGCGTTACAAACGCTCGAGGGTGAGTCGCGCCGCGCCGGGGAAACGCACTCGAGCGCGCGATTCTCGCTCGAGCTCGAGGTTGACCGCGTCAAGCGCGATCTGGAGCGTGTCGAGGCGGAGCTGGCCCGCGCGCGGACAGAGCTGGCGGATCGGGACAACAGGGGGCGCGGGCGGGACGAGATCATGGATGCGATGCATGCTGAGATCCTCGAGCTCAAGGGCGAGGTGAGCGCGCAGACGCAGGCGCGGATGAACGTGAGCGAGCGGCTCGACAGCGCGCAGGCAAGTCTCAAGGCCGCCGAGACGGAGGTTGCTGGGTACAAGAAGCGCGTTGCGGACCTTGAGGCGCGATTGAGTAAGGACCAGCGCGCGCTCCTTTCCGCTGAGAGCCAGTACCGCGATCAGCTGACGGAGCGCAACACGTTGCTGCTCACCATATACCAGTACATGGATAAGATCCTTGGCGTGGACAAGACACCGGTACGCTCACTTTTTTCGCCGCACTGCCTACGTTCTGACCCTTCGCTCAGAAAAAGGCGGGGCAGGCCGAGACGAAGCCGTTTACCAACTTTGGCGTCTTCCACGACAACCTCATCACACGGCTCAAGGCGCTCAGCCAGATCCAGGTCGACTTTGACCGGCGCACCAAGGACATTGAGGCGCGCTTCATTGAGAAGCTGAACGACATGCGGAAGCAGCTCGACATGCGGTGGAAGCAGATCGACAAGTTCGAGGCCGGTGTCAAGGGCTATGCCGACGCCAAAGCCGGCTGGCGACGCAAGTTCAACTCCAAGGAGGGCGAGCTTGAGGCGCTCAAGGTGCGAACGCAGATTGTTTAATTTCATGTTCAGTGGCTCAGGATGATACAGACAACGAACGCCGAGTTAGCGGCGCAGCTGGCGGGTACACGGAGGCCGGGGCAGTCCGACCCGATGGAAGTACGATCGCTGAGCACGCGGGCGGCCAACGCCGAGCGGCGGCTCAACAACGCGCAGAACCAGTTGCTCGCGACGGAGGAGAAGGTCGCTGCGATGAACCAGAAGAGCGCGGCGGCGGACTCCAAGTGGGAGGCGCGTGTGAAGGAGTATGAGACGCGCCTCAAGGCGGCAGAGGAGCGCGTCAAGCGCGAGCGCCAGGGGAGCAAGGAGCGCATCGCGGAGCTGGAGAATAATCTGAAGTTCGTTCTAAAATTCTCGCTCTCTGCCTTTAATTCATCTTCCTGACGTCGGTCATCTCTGGCAGGAGTCTGCAGCGGCAGTTTGAGCTTGCCCAGAAGCGAAACCAGCAGCTGAACGAGGTCGTAGAGTCCACAAAGCTACCGCCCGGCAGTCCTGGGACGTCTCCACGATGACACCGATGCATTCATGTCCGCGCGATGATTTTACGGCTTCACGACCGTTCTCCGATATTTCTCATCTCTGCTCGTTGCTTTCCATATGTTGTCTCCTGCATTTGTCTCCACACCGCATTTAATGTACCATTCACGTGTATACCTCAGGAAACAAAGTACATTGACCTCTAGCTCTAGAAGATCCCGATACCGCCCGCGTAACGACCGCGCGCACGTCGGCGCCCCTGATGATGTTGTGGGCCAGTATATGATGCTCATTGGTGAGGTATCTGTCGCGTCCTACCTGTGGCGTACTTATGGACCCACATAACTCGCGCGACCCTACAGTAGCGCTCTCGGGCGCCACCCCGCGTATTTTATTCTACCTAACGCACACATGCCCACATGGTGCGTCAGCTTCCTGTTGCGCCCACAGCAAGCATAGCCTGGCCCTTCTATCTACATCTCGGCTCGTTATTGTTCCTAACAGCTACACTTTCTGAAGGCTTTACGTTACACCCACACGGTTATCGCCGAACATCTTCTTGCTCTTCGTAGGCGCGTTCGGCGTTTTCTCTTCGTGTCTCATGTTCTGTACGTTACCTCCCGGTCTTCCTCATCCACATTTTGCCCCGACATATACTGTGTGCATGGCTCTGACTCTGCACTGGTCTTTAGCGCCCAGACCAAAACTGGCTTTGTGGGTCCAAGAAACGAGTCAATTGTTACACCTGTTCCGCTCACGACGATCTGTATCTTCCTTTTGGGGCTGCTAATTGGCTGCGTCTAACTGCACGATTGTCCGCTAGACCATCTTTGATGTATGAGATCACGTAAGTAACTCTCCGTGTGATGGTTCGTCGTCCTTGTACTTTCCACATCCACCGACGCGCCCACACTACAGCCCTTTGGGGTAGGTAGTGTCACGCGTGTGGCCACCCCCGCCATTTCTCAATAAAACCTCCAAAAACAGCTCTGTTGTCCGCCTCCCGTTCTTCTCCCATTACCTCGACCACCATTAGGCACTGGTCTCTGTGCATGGCGGTTACCACACTGGAGTCTCAACGCCGCAATTCTATCGTCATATTGGAGACGCTGCCGTGCAAGCTCCCGCATTTGCCGCCACCGCCGTATTCGCGGGACCCCCCGCCCTTCGATGTTCGCAACCTCCACAAGGTCCCGCGCCTCATGTCCTGCCCCCGATGGCACAGCTCGCAGAGCACCAGGCGCCTCCGTCTAGATGCCGTCCAGCGCGCCTTTCTGAACCATTCCCGATTATTCACGCCCAATTCCTGCTTCTCTTCACGTACACTGCCGCCCCCGGGCCTCCGCGCGTGCAATCTCGACGGTGCCGCGCCTCCGGCCTTCAAGGTATTTCCCCTGTACCGCCTGCGGGAATAGTGTCCTTACCAAAACTTTCCAGCGCGGCGACCCGGTGCGCGTCCGCCGCCTCAATGTCGACGGCGAACGCGCCAGCCTGTCAGAATGGCAGCGTGGTGAGGTGGTCGGCTACGTGCCAATGCGATGTTATGTAAGCGTCGTTGTGGCGTCGCATATTTTCACCCTTGTGGCGTCGTGTTTTTCCAATGCCTGGTCTAACTCCTGCGCCCCTTAGATCGGGAATTTCGGTCACGCGTACTGCGTGCGGGTCGTACAATCTGGCCAGGAAACCGAGCAACTATACGTCCACTTCATTGGGGAGGTTTCCCCCGACGACGACGTCGTGCACGAAGAGGATTCGTACTCTGCTGAAGAATATAAGAAGCGGAGACAGAAGGCGGTAGGTACCATTTCCTTTTCCCCGATGCGTCCTTACACTCAGCGTTAAGAATTACATTTACACCCGCATCCCGTCGGCCAAAACAATATCTGGAATCCCACAACAGGATGTCTGGACTCCTGCAGAAGTTTTGGTAGGTTTTTGCTCTTCCCTGCCATCTCGGGCCATCGCTGACCGTCACTCGCAGGCATGGGAGAGACATGGCCGCATCTACGTCCGTTCTTTGGCAGGGCCGACTGCCGGGCGTAAGTACATGGTCAAAGACGCGATCCCGTATACCTTGGAGACTGCCATCGCGTGCCGCAAGCAGGCACAGAACATCCTCGGACCCGATGGGAAATTGTTTCTCACCGACATCGCTATCAAACCTCTAGAAAACCCGGCAGCACCCTCCTCCAATAGCCCATTCCACCTCCCTCCACTCTCCGCCATAACGGCGCCCAATGCTAGTTCCCGATACCCCTTGTCGATGCAATAACCTTTGCCGTGTTTTCGTTCGTTAGTCGCTGCTCTGTCAATGCTGTCAATTGTACTGTACATCCACTTATATCATTTAGCTGTCCATATATTTTGTTGTGAAATAATTATTTTTCAAATGTAGACGCCGGTGCGTGGGGCGGAAGAAAAGGGAATAGTGGCGTACAGTGAGCTATACGAAACGTGGGATGAAAAAGCCTCTCGCAGGGCTACAAAAATGAATGTTTCGAACATATCAAGCCACATCAAGACGGGTGATCCATGGCCATCACGAAGACGCTCGAAGACGCCCTCAGTCTTTAGATCGAGACGCGCAGAAGAAGACAACCCCCGGAACAACAACACAAACAGCCGCGTAGACCCAGCAACGATCCGACACCACGTCGGGATAGTCGACGGCGGAGCAGCGAGAGAAGGGACGTCTTGCAAGTGCCTCCGAGGTAAAGGGACCCGGCCCGGTGTTGCACGGCAAAGTCCGTCTCCAAAAATTTCAGCGCACCACAATGTCAATGCTACTCTTGGCCCGCCGCGCGAAGCATACGCGGGTCTGTTGCAGAGACGCGGTGGTGACCAACCTTTTTCACTCATCTGCTCCAGTGTCTTTCAAGAAGAAAAAAGCTTGTAAGTTTGGATTGCGCGCGGACTCTTTCCAGACTAATCTGTCTAGCGTTCGGTCTGATTCACGACTTCACACCTATTTCGCCGTTGTACTCTGTCGACAGTGCACTACCGCAACGTATGCTACCTGAACCTCGCAAAATACGACCTACTCACTGTTGTTCAGCGTCGAAGAAGGCCCGTGGCAAACGTCCAGCTTTTGAACGCGACCCGCTTCCACACACAAAGCCCGAGATTTTGGATGTGCAGGAACCGTTAGGCTCCATCCAAACTGCCCCGCCAGAATGTATGTGGCCTAATCTCGCAAGAATCCGATGTTGCTCACTGCTGTTCAGCTCCAAAGAAGGCTCGCAGTAAACTCCCGGCTTTTGAGCGCGACCCACTTCCACACACAGACGCCGAGATCGTGGACAAGCAAGAACCGCCGCAAGAAAAAAATGCATCCTTCCGCCGACGCTCACGAGCACGCAGCGAGCACGACTGGGCCCGGCGGAAGGGAAAATGGAGCGCTAGGGACTTCGACGAAGGAGGGTCGCAGATGTGGGCTCGTCAAGACCGGCCACAGCCGCGCGGGTTTGGCTCTGGAACACGACACGGCGCAGATCAAGGATACGAAGATACGTCGCGGGCTATGAAGGCCAGCACCTCTTCTTTCTCTCGACGACCCGAGCCGTTTTTCGCACGCAATTCTTCTGGGGATAGTCGAGAAGAGATGAACGACTTCAGTCGGCCGTGGGCCACAGACGGAGGATACCAAGATACGTCGCGGACGTTGAGGGCCGGTCCTTCTCGACCACCTGAGCCGTTTTCCACCCCTGGAAGTTCGTTTGGGGACAGTCGCCCGTCATGGACAACATCGCGCAAACCTTCGGATGGACTGCGATCGTGGGACGACAAGCACAGACGGTAAGACGATGCTCATACGACACCCCGGCCCCGTCTTTCACAGACGCTGACGACGAGCATAGAAGAGACGAGAAAGAGAGATTCCGGCCATTGTAGGCTCCGTCTCCGCGGCGACCTGTTTGAGGATTCGCCGAATACCTGGTATACCCAGACCTCTCCCCTCCCTGAACCCAATACCCCTGCCAAAGGAAGAGAAGGCGAATCCCGACGTATCTCAGCATCGACGATGAAGCGAGACGTAGACACACTCTACCTAAATCTATGCTGTTGTAGCTAAGTAGAACAATTGGGAAGTAGCAGAGAATAGATAAAGAATGGACAGGATGAGTCTGAAATCGAAAGGAACCTATGCGACCGCACTCTCGATACCGTGTATCCTCACTCCGCGCCGCGTCTCACCCCACTTCCCTTCGACGCGATTGCACCCCCACACCTTCAACTCCCCCAAAGACCGGCACCCCTCAAGCAGCTTCTTTATGACCCAGTCGTCCACCGCGCGACACCACCCCACGTCGAGTCTCCTCAAATCCCGGGCGCCCGCAAGCCCATTGAGGGCGGCTTCCCCGACGTCCTTCCACCCGTTTATATTCAGTTCCTGCAGCGTCATACCCGAGTGCCCGACGATCGCCTCCAGCGCCTCTGTGCTCAGTTCAGGGTTGCGCGACAAATTGAGGCGGAGCAGGCCGCCGCTCTCAAGAGTGCTGAAGAACGCGGCGACACCAGCGTCTGTGAGCTCCGGGATATGCGATAGAGAGAGTGAAGAGAGGGAGTGCACGTGTGGGTCAATGCCGTGCAGGAGGACGTCGTCGGTAAGCGCTCCGTGCCCGGAAAGGTCGAGGTGCGCGAGGTCGGCGCCGACCGCGGTGAGGAGCGCGACGACTGTGTCGTCGCTGAGCGAGGCGGACGGCTCGGCGAGATCGAGGTAGGTGAGGCCAGAAAGCTGGACGAGGTGTTCAAGGAACGTTTCGTCCAGCTTGCCGACTTCTCTCAGCCCGAGGCGGCGGAGCGTTGTTTTGGAGGTCGCAACGAGCGCCTCGAGGCAGTCGACGGAGAAGCGCGGGCTTTGCGTGATGAGAAACGCCTCCAAATTGGGGTGGGAGTTGAAGAAGGTGATCCAGGCGGCTTCACGGATGAGAAACGGACCCAAGAGCTCGAGCGAGACGAGGTTTGGGAAGGAGTTGTTCCAGGAAGCCACAACAGTATCGTTGAGCGGACCACAAAAATCGAGACGGAGATGAGTCAAATTAGGGTTGAGGTGGCCAATTGTCGAGAAAGCATCCGCGGGAAGACCTGAGTGGATGTTAGCGGCCCATACAAGGCAAGCGGGCGGGAAAAGCGCACTGGTAGCATCGTAGAGGGTCAGCTTGGTGTTTTCAGCGCCATAGAATAGAGGCGCGTTGTCAGCCGTCCTGCGCGCAACCATGATTTTAGATTTTTGAGGCGGTCGGATACTACGCAACATACAGGCGTCTGTTTTTCGAGAGGGCTTTTGATATGGCGTCCATGTTCAAAGCACCAATGTCACCGAATGCCTCGACGTCGTCAATATGACGGGCGATCACCTGTGCTGCGCGTGAGTGGGAGAAGGTCAAACATATTGAAGCCACTCACGTCGATGCAGATCGTAACGAGTGTCGGGAAGCTGCGCTCCTCGATGTGGATGACGGTGCGCTTGTCTGCTGGAGTCTTGCGCTTACGAGGGGCGGCCGGCTTTTTGAACGGGTCACTCCCGCCTGCCTTCGCGCACGGGTGACAGAGGAACCCAGGGCTCGAGCTTGACGCCATGGTGTATTTGGTCTGCGTAGAAGGTCGATATAAATCATATCATATGGAAAGGAATAAGGCATACCACCGTGAATTGCTTGTCGCATGTGGTGCAGTTGGCGAAACTTCCAACCGCGGGCTTTGGAGTCTTGGCATACATTGACTTTGAGAGCGCAGTGTACGCATCCTCGTCTGACTCGTCGTCATCTTGCTTCTTCTTCTTCTTTGCGTTTGTCTTGGCTGCAGCTGCCTTCGATACCTTTTGCTTTTTAGGCGGCGAGTCAGGCTCATCCAGATTGTCGGAGGCGTAGCCCTCCTGTTAGGACAGTTATATCGCAGCGCTGGACGGGTAGCGGACGACGTACATCAACATCACGCTGAGACCTGTTTCGCCTGGGTGAAGGCCTGCTCGGGCCTGCTTCGGGCTGGTTTTGCGCCTGAGTTTGCGCCTGAGTGGCTACGCGCCGCGCGATGGTAGTCGGAGTAATTCCGGTGCTCTGTAAGAGGTCAGAAGGGTACAAATAAAGCAGGTTGGATTATGTACACGGAGGAACTCTGTCAGGGCGGACATTGGTCCGCGCACATTTTCCGCCATCCCAGTCGTGTCGAGCTGTGAAAAAAGCGGAAACAATTAACACCAGGGCCAACGGACATGATTCAGGGGACAAGCATATAGAGAACTCGCAGTCTAGCCTGAAGAATGGAAAAAACGTACCAGTGTGCGACGATTGAGGTCCAAAGGCTGCGAAGATGAAAAGACGAGGTTTAATGAGACGCGTAGAGTCACGGTGTGACAGTGATTTGACGGCATCGGCGGAAAGCCCCACGGAGCACAGTATCGTATTGCATTAATCTACACTCGGGCATTACAGGATATATGGGTACAACAATGAAACAACATGAATGAGCGGTCGTAAAAAAAAAGCAGCAGAGCACAGTGAAATAATTTAGTCGTATTGGGTCAGCTAAAAGTTCCGGTCAGACCCAAAAGGAAGACACGGTAAAGCAGGTACTCA
Source organism: Mycena vitilis (assembly GCA_029203975.1). Lineage (NCBI taxonomy): Eukaryota > Fungi > Basidiomycota > Agaricomycetes > Agaricales > Mycenaceae > Mycena > Mycena vitilis. Next base: position 283,896 of record JARGYF010000069.1, read on the forward strand.
CATCCAGGGTTAGTGTTCGCGAGCTGTTAACCTCTTGGTCGCGGTATATCCCGACCAACGAGTTTCCGCGTTCGTACAGGGATCCTTTCAGACTGATAACGATGAATTGGAAAGCGTCCGACGCCTGACTCTGGATATAATTCGCTATCTTGGCAACATTCGTGTTGTCCAGAGCAGCATCAACTTCATCCAGCACGAAAAATGGCGCTGGTTGATAGCTAGCGTCGGCCGTGTGAGCCGTGCATGCAATGGAGATGAAAGACTTGCCTGTGAATGGCGAACAAGAGCGCCAAGGCTGCGACGGTCTTTTCTCCACCGGAAAGCTGCTCCATGTCACGGAACCGTTTCATGGGCGGCATAGCGTGGTATTTGATACCACCCGCGTAGGGTTCCTTACCAGAATCATCAGCCTGTGTTCCTACTTGGGAACATCCTGTAGCGCACCTCACTATCCTCCAAACTGAGATAAGCGACCCCACCCATCGGCGACGCCTTGCCTTTCGTCAGGTCCTTGTACACCTGGTCGATACGATCCGAGATGTGATTGTAGGCCTTGTTGAATAACTCGCATCTTTGCAAAACTCGTGGGTGGCTAGAAAACGCAGTGATGGTTGAGGAGGGTACCTTCGACGTTTGATTTCGTTGAAATCGTCTCGAGCAGTCTTCGAGTCCTTGCGAGCTTTATCAGCCTCCTTCTCTGTATCGGCCAACTTCGCCTCGACATCCTCGAGTCTAATCAACTTTGAGTTGGAGTCGGTGGGTAGGGTATGTACATACCTATCTATCGCCTTCATGTTCGGAGCCATTTTCTCGATTTCGGCATTTAGCTTTGTTATTTCGGCATCAAAGTCGGCGATAGCGTCGGCCGAACCGTCCTATGAAATTCAGAACGGAAAGCCGAGACAGTGGATGGCACACACCTCGCGGTCATCGTCATCTAGGGCCTCGAAATTTACCTCGATACCGTAGTCTTGCGCTCGGCGCGGTTGTTGGGTGCCATCTTCGTCTTCGTCGACGTCCATGGCTACTTCTTCACGCAGGTTCTACAACAGGTCGTTGAAGAAAAAGCCAACCCGGTCTGCAACGGAATACGCACCTCCTCCATGGGAACATTCTTGAGGTTGCCTTGAAGTAGTGGTAGTCTGATTTCATCTAAGCGACATTTCCGATATATGGACGATCGTTCCAGAGCCGATTTTTCGATTTCGTCGTTCTGCTCCGTGTTCAGCCACATGGAATTTGTCAAGAAGCGGGGGGTTACCTTTGAAGCAATCTCCTTCAGTGCCTGATCGAGGCCCTTGGATGCCTTGGTCGTGGTCCGCTTGACCTGTTCGACATGCTTCGTCTTTTCGTCGAGTGTTTCTTGCAAACCCGACAAGTCCTCGCGTAAAACACCGATTGCGGTTTCTGACTCGGATATGTCTTCCTGCGCTGCCTCTTTCTGTGTCTCCAGCTTCGCCAGGTTGGCTTCCTCGCCGGCGATAGTCTTGTCAAGATTTGCGATCCGTTCTTGAGCCCCCTTGAGGGTTTCAGTTTCGAAGTCAGACCTGCCTAGTCGTCAGAGAACAACGGATGCGCAGGAAGAAGGAAACGTGCTGATGGGTAAGCCGAGCGATCTGGTTATCGAAACGTAGTCGCGCCTCACTCTCCTCTTGAGCGACCTTGAGTTGGCGTTCTTCGTACTCGCGGATGTTGGAGACCTTGATCTTGCGACAAAAGGCAGCGAAAGTAGCATCTTCTGCTTTGTTAATAGTCTCCGCCAACTCCGTGATCTGTTTCTGAAGCGTATCATACGTTGCTTGGGTCTGGCGGGGTAAGTTAGTAAGTTAGGCAGGTATAGAAAACGTTGAATCGTGTACCTTTTTGAGTTCAGGTGCATTCTTCTTCAGCTCCTTCTCGATGTGCTTCAGTTCGTCGCGGATACCCGTTAGACGCAGTTTGCACGCGTTCTAAGTGAGAGTAAGTATGGACAGTAGTGAGATCGATATACGCACGAGATCGTCCTTTGCTAGGGTAGTCGCCGATTCGATCCGGCCAATCTCTGCGATGAGGTTTTCATCCGTTTGTATTCGGGATTTTTGTTTGGCCAAGTCACGGAGCTGAGCCATTAACGTATCTTTGGAGCGCGTCAAACCTGTAACGAGTGCCAGTCAACACCGCTCCCAGAATAGATTGTATTCCCAACCTTGCACGTCCTTCTCGTCCCACTTCTTGCCGTTGTTATGGGTACTCTTTCCGCCGGTGATGAGGCCGCTCTTGTGGATGATGGTCCCCTCGAGAGTAACAGCTACCACGGGCATTCCAGCGGATACGTTTTGGAAAAAGACAACACACACCTTTGACCTCCTGTCCCTTCTCGTAACATACGTACCGAGCAACCTCCATTGTGTCGCAAACGAGGGCATTCCCACAGGCATGGTGCATAGCACGCTCAACCGCCGGCTCATACTGGATGACGTCGACAGCCAGCCTGGCCCCTTTTGCAAAGGAACGGAACTTGTCGTTGATCGGCTTGGCTTGTATGGTGTCGAGCGGAATAAAGGTTGCTTGGCCTATGCGTTGGTTGCGCATGTACTGTGATCGCGAATGAGCTTGGTAGGACTCAGGCAAGGTACACCCACCTCGATGCAATCTATCGCGATCTTCTCCGTGTCTACGACTATGGCGTCGATGTTCCATCCGAGGACGACCGAGACCGCCGTCTCGTATTTTCGCTGGGCAGGTTTACACAGGTCCACCACGCGTCCGCGTACGCCAGGAAATAGCCGTTGCAAGTTCGCTAGAGTCTCCTTCAGCTTCATCTCTCTCTCAGACTCGTGCTTGTCTACACCAGCCTGTAGAAGCTGTGCATACACGTTCTGTAACTGCTCGTTTGCTTGGGCTTCGAGTTGCCTGTCGGCTGATTCAGCAAAGGCACGGGCACTCCAGTGATGGATCGTACTTTATCTTTGTACGCTCAGATTGCTGATTATCGAGCTCTTGCCGCGTCTTGGTCAAGTCGCTTTGTAACTCGGTGATCTTCTCCTCTAGCTACAGCAGCGTCGTCAGTAACGAAGATAACGGCTACTGCCAGATTGACGTACCTCAGTCTTTCGAGCGCTTTGTACCTGCGCGTCCGCCGTCCGCGTCTGGCGATTTTCTTCTAGACCCGTTTGCTTCTCCTTCAGTTGCCCCAGTGTCCGGGAGACAGTTTTGTGTTCCCGAGTAAGCGTCTCGAGTGACTGCCGCTCATCTACAGCTAGGACGCTCGCTGCTGCTTTCCTGAAAGCGGATTTTAGACCCAAGGAACGCCAAACGAAAATCGAGCTTACAGTTTTCGGTACTCTATCAGGCTCTCTTCCCCTAGAGCCATGTTGTGCTGAGATGCCTTTCGTTGCGCCTCTGTGAACGAAAAATAAGTTTACGAATGAATAAACAAAACAAACAGACCTTGCGCGGCATCTGCTGCCTTCTTGACGCTGGCTAGCTCTTTCTGCAAATTGTTGACCTTCGTTTGCAGCCCCTCCTGTTGGCTCTCCAGCTCCGCTTTCGCCTTGGTCGCATTATTGAGTTTGCGTTTCGCGTGCGCAATGTGGGCTTCCGCAGTGACGAGGTCGGGGCGTTTGCCATCCAACACTTTCTCGGCCTTCTTTATCTTCTTTTCCATCTGCATTACGCCGGTGCGAGCCTTGGCCTGATCTGCGCGAGCGGCTTCGAGCGCCTCGTCATGCACCCGCTGTTCCGCTCGTAAGCTCTTGAGGGCCTTGTTCTGTGTGCGAATCTCGCGCGCGTTTGCCTCGATCGCCTCCTCGATGTGGAAAAGTTTGAAGAGTATGCGATGAAGGATGCGTTGGTCCTAAGTAGATGTAATTAGCCCCGAGAAGACAGGCTCCGATGTCGCGCACCCGTTCTTGGCACATGGCGTCAAAGCGATCCGCTTCGCCCTTCTGTTCCTTGTATTGCTTGATCTCTCCAGCGATACCGCGTCGCTTCGTGAAATTGAAGGTCGCGTTCTCCGTCGCGCGGTCCTGGGCTTCCTTTGCCTTTTCGTATTCGGGCGCAAGCTCCAGGCTACCGCTGATTTGGTCTATGAGTCGCGAGAGCTCCCGAGGTGACTGTGAGGCGACAGCTTCCACGTCGCCTTGGAAAACCAAGAAGTTCTTCGCTTTCACGAGAATGTTGTGGGACATCAAGGCAGCGTTGTAAGCATTGTAGGTTACGGCTTTCGAGTTGAGCTTGTACTCGGAGGCACCAGTCGTAGATATTCTTGGTGTCCAGTCAGCCGCGAGGAGAGTTTAGCCTAGGAGAACTCACGTTCGCCTAAATTTCCACTCCTTTTTGTCCGCGTCAACGTACAAAGCAGACACCCACGCCTTCTTTGCAGTGCCCTCGCCTTGCTCCGTCTCATCTTCATCCTCATTCGTCGCATCATCGGCATCGTCTTCCTCCTCGCCTTCAATTCCGCTCTTCCCAAGTCGTCTGCCACGGTAGACGAGATCCTTCAGCTGGGAGCTCCGTAGCTGTGCGCTTTTGACTCCCAGAACGAAAGAGATCGCGTCCATAAGATTGGACTTTCCAGCGCCATTGGGGCCGATGACAGATGTGAAATTCTTGAACGGGCCAATGGTTTGCTGTCCACGGTAGCTCTTGAAGTCGCAGACGTCGATTTGCACGAGGGGCATGATTTACGCGGACTCGGCCAAGGTTTCAAGGACCGTCTATGGCTTTTTGCCCGGAGGAAAATTCAGCTATCTCTCAGAGACGCGTGGAGTAGACGTATAACAGGCAGGTGTCTTGCAGACGAGGTGCGAGGGCCAATTTTCCGGCTCTGACGAGAGGAGGTGTCAAGAGTGTGAGTGTCACGACGCGTTTGTGACATTGTCACCAAATACTATCTTTCACCCCAACCACCATGTGTCGCCTTTGGCGTTTGCAACAATAAACTCGTGCCCTCGGCATGAATCAAGCTCAACGGGGGACTGCGGCCCCAGAGAATTGGCGAGGTTGCTTTTCGGAGAGATTCGAGCCATCCATCGTCGTCCTTCCTGGCGTTGCGAGCACACCTCCTCCTCCTGCGCAGACCGTGCTTCTCAAACAGCCGCCGTTACAGGCTGTCCTACCATGATGACAGAACAGTCAAGGTGTCTACGGGGGTGTCAGATTGCTCAATCGATTATTGGGTCAATTTTTTGTTCCCCAACTTCATTGATGTTTTCGAACTTAGTTCACTTTTCATTGAGGATACAGACGAGCGAAGCTTTCTACAGAAATTCAAACACTAGGTTGGCCCAAAAGCTCCGACAAAAGTTCCTGAGCGGCTGTGATCGGGTCATATCGAAGGATATAGGCCTGCAGCTCCTGTGCTGTCCGGGAGAGAAGAATGTGAGAGAAAGTACGTGGCACAACACAGCCAACCCACATCGAAAATAGCGGCCGCGCTTGGAGGGATCGGTGGCTTGAGCTACGGATTCAGCGCTCACAAAATCCCCCCGAGGTTTACACAGCGATTGAAATGCCTTCAGTCTAGCCGGAATATCTTTCGCGTCCGTCCCGAGGGGAAGCAGGCAACCGAGCGCGCCGCCTTCCTCCACTGCCATAGCAGCGCCTATAATCAGGAAATGGTCATGATGAATGCTGCGGTTTGTCAAACAAAATTATCTAGCACCTTGCCCGAGGAACGGAAATGTCGCATGAGCAGCATCGCCGAGTATCGCCGCACGGCCACGAATCCAGGTCGGTAGCTCGGGCAGCGCTAACAGCTTCCATCTGAGGAACGAGTCGTGGGGTACGAGGTCAAGAATACGGCGAAAACTAGAATGGAAGCCCTGGAACCGTTCAATGACTTCTTCATGCGTCGCGACCTGGGTCCACTCTGCTGGGTATAAACCGTCTCGTTGGACCGCGCAGTTGCAAATTGACACACCGGGGTTGTCCTGCTCTGGATCTGTGTATATGCAGACCAAATTGATTGTTTGCTTATCTTCGCAAAGGTTCACGAAAAGCGCGCGGAACGGTTCGTCCTTGCCAAACACAAATCTACCGCCTGAAACACCCTCTGCGATCCAAGCAAGCTCTGGTATGCCATCAATTTTCGAGGTCTCAAAGAGAGCACGGAAGCACGAGAACCCGGAACTCGGAGCTTTCTGGTTGTATCCAATGATGCTGGTGCGGATAACGGACTGTGGACAATCAATGTTAATTCACATAGAAGACCCAGGGATAGCTTACCCCAATTCCATCGCAACCGAGTACCAAGTCAGCGTCGATAATTTCCCCGTCGTCCAACGCCAGTGTTGCTCTGTCAGGATCGCATGCAATGACCTTTTTTCCGACTCGAAGATTCGTGGGTCGACCAACTCCGCTTTTCCCGATTGCAAGACGTAGCAGCTCGTCGGCAAGATCCTTTCTATTGCAAAATATGCCCTGGTATGAATCAGGTATCGAAGAACTAGTAGTGCCCATGCCCCCAAACATACCGGATCCTCCTTTGCCTCGGAGATGAGCCATGTTTGAGTTGAACCTTCCGTACTCTCAGAATTGAACCCAATAAGCTTGGACGACCGTTAACGGCAAGATCATTCAGAAACTCAAGTTGAACACACTCCACCGAATTCGACGCCTCTGAGGTTTCCTATGGACGCGCCAAGATGTTTGAGAACACGGAATGCGTTAATCTGTATGCTGATGGAGCCAATATTCGTTGGGTTTTTCGATGACTCGAATATCTACTCGCAGAATAGATGGTGTGGGGTGAAGGAAGTTAGGCAAACCGGAGTCCTGCTCACCTCAACATTATGTCCTTGCCGCCTGAGTGATATTGCAGCCGTGAGACCCGCGATGCCCGCGCCAACGATGGAGATGTTCAAAGGGCTAGAAGGGTCGTTCGCAGACATCTTACTGTTCAAAGCTGTCACCTTCAGCTGAAGCTTAAATATGTGTTTTCTTGTCAAAGATCATAACGAAGCTGCGGCAAAACAGAAACTTGTGTGAAGTAGAGTCGAGAGACTCAGTGAACGGATAAACGGCACGCAAGTTCAAATATGAACATAGTAAGTGCCAGCCGGACGAACTCGTCACGACGCTCAGTTTCACGGCAGCGAATCAACGTTGGATAGTTAGGATCGCAAGGCATCAGATCCGGAGTTTCTTGGTTACGAGTCCTAAATTTATTTAGTAATCGTTCTTTGTCATCATTTTTCTTGAGGCCTTGTTGCTACCCAGATATCCATTAGGCAATTTTGTGACTGTGATTCTATTTTTACTTTTGACCGTTGCTACTCATCCCGTTCAAACAACTCCAAAGTTCAAAGTCTCGTTTTCTCTCTCTGTCCTCTACGTCTATTTTTCCAAGCCTTTCTCTACGGTGTTTATCCTCCTCGATAACTGGCAGGCTCTCTAAGTCAATTTTGATGTGTTATAGTGAAGATAGCCTGTATATAATGACTGGAATGACAACTTGGAAATGCGAGCCAGATCTGGGATACAGACTCATTCGATAATATATTGTCTCATACAAAAACAACAAGTCGCCAATGCGAGCTGGTAGGGCGCGGAGCGCCCGACCGAGCGAGTTTTGGCAGGCAACAGTGAGAAGCTCAATAAAATTTGACAAAATTTGGCCTGGATCCAGGAGGTGGGCCAAAAAAAACCGCAAATGCGAGCTGGTTGGGCGCGGAGTGCCCGACCGAGCGAGCTTTGGCAGGGATTAGTTTTAATGTTGGTGGTCAGAAGTTCCACATTCTGCTCGGCCCCCCAAGAAACAAAAAACCGAACCTGCGATCCAATCCCAAAGCCGCCCTGTTGTTGGGTACTACAATACAGAAGAGGCTGCCACCCTGTTTGGTCTCAGCCTAGAAGATTATCGCCTTATGGTGAGACAGGATGATGAACGGGCACGACAAGAGGAGGACGTTCACGGACGCAGCAGCCCGCAGCCCTCGTGTGTATATCTGTGCTCTATCTTCGGTTTGCTTACTGAATGACATAGATCGAAGAAAAGCTCGCGTAAATTGTCTTTCATGCATGGCCAGCTGCCTTTGACACAGGCTTCAGGTCTCTATCTCCTGAACCTCGGACGCCTAGCGAAGATCCGGTGTCCAGTGCCCCTACTGTCGCGCTTTCACCAGCTTTCGTCGGTGTTCACCTACATCACTTTATTGACCCAAACCTTGTCCAGAACCAATGTCCTTCTGCTTACCGCTACCAGATATTCTTGTTGCACTCTCGATTGGATGCTTCGAACGCCTTCATAATTCACACCTATCCTCAATACATGTGGCGGGCAAGCCAAATCGGCAATCTATCTGAAACTCGTGGATGTGTTGCCTCCTGCATCAGACATTGAGTCCGCCTTCATGTGACATGAGCCCCGACTTTGTGAGCCTGACGACAATTCCTGTGAGGGTTCAATAGCCCGATCGTTCGTGTGCTAGTGTGCTAACCACTTGCTCTCCTTGGGTATTTGCAGATGGCGACGACCTCGATGACGATCTGTTCTCCATTACCCTCGAGCAGCTAATGGTCATGCCATCCCGAATGTCCATTCTCGTATGTCTTATTCCGATGTATCCGCCCGGCGTATTTGTTCTCTACTGTTTCCTCGAGTATATGTTGATAAATATGGTCAGAACTTGCAATGTATGATACATTTCTCTTTGTGCCCCCCTATTGCCTCGCTCACTAGAAGGTTTCGTTGTCAGCAGTGTGAGTCTCCTCAGATTAAGGACATACCGTTCGCTTGCATAACAATAGAGACACTACCGTGGTGTCGTTCAGTAATGCTCCCCCTCCCCCATGCAGGTCCACCCAGGCTCCACATCACCAAATGTAGCTCATCGTACACGTCACCCCCGTTTGTATCCTGGTGCTTGCGCAACGGAAAGAACACCCGCATCAAAATGGAAAGGCTCGCATCAATTGTCTGCCTCCGTTATTAGCATTATTTCGCTGCCGTTGCTGGGTATTTATCATGATTTAACACGCTGGTTCGAAATATCCACATGGGGAGCCCCATGTGCCAGAAAATCAACAAATATATTCGTGAACCTGCCGTGACAGATTCGGTTCATGGCCCGTGACGGCAACACTTCTTGTATTGCATTTGCCTTTCTTGTGTCCGGTACGCCACAATCTCCTTAGCTTGCTTTCTGTGTCTTTATTTTCCATCCTCCTTTCTTCGCACAAGGTAATCCATCGTCTAATTTTAAAAATGCCTGTTAAACCGTTACCAGCTCGAATTCGCGATCATGGAATGAATAACTGGATCACACGTCTTGGTGAAGTTCCCTTGTTTAAATAACAATAACTCAAGCAAGATGTGTCTTAATAAATGGCTCCAGCGGCCAGGGAGGGGTGTACGCGCACGTCACAGGGCCGGTAAAGGTTGGGCACTCCAAAGTCCCAGAAGATCGTCGGGAACAATGGCAACGCCAATGTGCACCAGAAATACAAGACTGGTGGCCCTTTTACTGGGAGGTACCTCACAGAAAAGTTTTGGGTGTGCCCATCACGCGCTTTTTTTTCTTTCTGTCTCTCTAACCATTCGCAGAAAAAAAATTGTACATCGGTACCTGAAAGCCACAGGTGCGGCTGGGCCCCACATACTGTCCATACTGTGGGCGAAACCACATAGAAAAGTTCGACCTTGCCCGCTGCGGTGGCCCCTGCCGTCTTCGTCTCGTCATCGACATCTGCAAATCGGTTTTGGGTGGTTAGAGGCCGACCCTCGCCGTAGAGGTGGCGGTGTCTGGTTAGAGCCCGATAGAGCCGACGTCTCTGTATAGAACGAGACGCATCATCTACTTGCTGCCACCTCTTCTCTCAGACTCTCTGTGCACCACTGGGCTCTACCTGCAATCCCGCCATCTATGATGCCCATGCATCATGCCCCTGTCCGTCCGAAACTGATTTGATCCCTCGAGACGTATATAAAGCACGGCTCTGTGTCGTGCTCGCAGATTCTCCCTTCTTCCCTCCCGCCATCCTTCCCGACTTCCCAATTTATAGGTTTACCACATCAATTACTGCTTCTTCCTTCCCTGCGACGCGCTGAGGCTTTCTCCACTCGGCAGACAAATTGCAAGCGGGAGGGACAATCAAACCTTTACCTCTCGTCGGAGCTCCAACTTGAACCTTTGAAAATCTTCAAACTCCTTGCTTGTCTCAATTCAATCAAGCCTTCAAGCTGCGTTAACTGCAAGTCGGCCTCAAAAGCACCTGGCCTCCACTATCATTGCCGTCAAGCGAATCCATCTTTCATCAACGTCAATTTGCCGGCGGCAACGACTTGCCGCTTCAACCGCTCTGTTCTTTTTGGCCAGTGTCTTCCCTACCTACATAGTTTACATAGTTTTTGTTCTCTGCTTGAATTTATGTGGATTCCCCTATCTTCGTGCTGATTCTTCCAATGCATGGGAACAAAATTTAAATACAATTACGAGTGGGAGAGCCGATGATGCGGAAGTGTCATGCCGTTACGGCGTGGCTCTATACAGCTCTCTGTGGCTCTACCGCTCTACCGCTCTACCGCTCTTTCGCTCTAACGCTCTAACGGGCTCTATACAGCTCTATATATCGGGCCCGCCCTCTATATTTAGGGGACATGTCTCTGTGTCTACCGCTCCACTGTGCTCTCTGTAGCTCTGTATAGCCAGGTCGGTTTTGCAGATGGACATGTTGAATGATGTTCGTAGTCATCTTGGGTTGGCCGATTGAGCATCGGTATGTGGATTTTCTTTCTTTTTCTAGCGGAGATCCTCTGAACACGAACTCAGTTTCTTCTAAAGCGCCTCATTGACTTGGTAATTAGTTAGAATGTACATTATGAATGAGAGGGGTTCGGGTGTAAACGGATCATCGTAAAGCACGGATCACGGACTACAAAAAAGGACTCGTCATGCCATTTAATGGCCTTCAAGACAAGTTGATTGGAGACAACGTAGTGCTGCTGGGGCAGCTGGGCCCCTGCAAGCTGCGTGCGCCGTGGTACGCGACGACGGCGAGCTGGCTTGGTTTCGGATTCCCTTTTGACTCACTTCGGAGGTCCGACGAGACGGAGGAAGGCCCTGTTTACTTACTGGATCGGTGAAGATTCGGGTGGCACAAGGGTGGCCATGGTGTCGAGCCTGAGTTCGCCGCAATCCACAGCAGTTGCACAGCAGACACAAAGACTGAAGCGACCGCATTGAACTTTCATGATCAGTGACTCAGACGCGCTTTGGCTGAGCGCAAAAAGCCTCCGCGGGCGTGGCGGCTCATTGGCAGCCTAAAAGGGCAATAACTTGTTGATAACTACAAGATAACTACATTAACTAGCGACCAAAGCGCGATCACGTGGGCAGAACACAGCCACGGTACACACAAATAAAAGGCAGAGCGGTTCGTCTGTCACCCATCAGCTCTCTCTCTCCTCCCACCATCTCGCGCTGTATTACCCTCCATCATCACCTATACTACCAAGCTTGCATGGGTGTCGACGTCCCGGTGCGTCTTCTTCTGTGCCGCCCCACGTTCACGTCTTTTCAGGTTCGCGATCATCGCGAGTCGATGGTGGTTGCCACCGCCGTTGAGTGCGTCTGAGTGATTGAGTGAGTGCCACCCTGAGTAAGACATCTCCCCCGCGCTTTCTGTGCCTCATTGGTATCCGAGTCGGAGCATCGTCCTTGTGTGGTACGTCGTCGCATACTATTACTATGCCACCGAGTCCTCGCTGACCGTTAGATCTTTAGAGATAAGATCCTGGCGCGGCGCACAGTGCACCCAAGAACTTGCCGAGACACTGTTGTACAGCGCCGCTGCGTGTATCGACGCGTGTTGGGGGAATCGGGATTCTTCGATGTCTGTCTCCGCGCCGCTCAGTGTGATCCCTCAGTTTGAGCTCTAGAACGTTGGAGGATCTTTCAGCGTGTCGCTAATCCAGCCTCAGCGGTTTTTATACTAACACTGGACAATGTTCTTGTGGTCTTCTAGTTTAGTCAACGGTCTCGTATGTAGCAGCAAGTTTGCGGGCGGGGGATAGGTGGCGATGTTTGGGACCGAACGGATGGAGGTTGGCGGCCACGGAGAACTGGGAGAATGGCAGCGCGTGGAGGCGTGCCGAGTTATGTCCCGGGGGCGGGTGCGAGCTTCGGCTCCATCCTCGTGCTCCCTTGCCGTGGGCCCCGGGCTTAGCACTCGCGCATTTGGCTCGTCCACCGTTTGCGCGAGTCAACTAAATGCACGTCTAAAAATCGTTGTGCTCTCTCCCTTCTTTACCGCATCCTTTATTCTACTCTATATGCATAACCACTTTTGAAGCACGCCATGGTTCTTCAAGTTAAACTTGGGACAAGTCTGCCCGGCGAAGAGTCGAGCTATCGAAAAAACAAAATAAAAAACAGAGACCCTGCAAACACGGATCTGCACGGAGTGTCCGTCACCTTTCACAAAGACTTTTTTGGTGCTCTTCGCGGAGCGGAAACGGGGCGGAAGGTTGAAGCCCCTAGCTGTGGCGTGGCGGTGTCCCGCCGTCCCAATCGGGCAAGCGGTGCAGCTTTTCTCACTCCGTGATCGTCCGCCGTGCCCGTTTTCTTTGTTTCTTCCGCCCTTTTCGTCCTCTTCGTTCACCCTCCTGCTCTTGACTGGCGATGCAATTCTCTCGTAGTCGGGGTCCGTTTACTTTTGGAAGTCCAATTTCGAGGTTCTGGACTCACGTTCGACCAAGCCGTTCTGAGGAACGCATCTGAGTCTAGGTCCTTGGTCCTTTCGGCACGCGTCAGGTCCTTCCCTGCGACTCAACGGCCACTTCAGCGCTCATTGTCTACGGTCGAGCCCGGTGTACGTCTCGATAATCCACTGTGGAGCTGAATAGCCGCTGAGTTTTTTAAAAAGTCAGCTTTGCCGCCCCCTCCGCCTCCGAAAGCTTCCAAATTTCGGACTGTGGTCAAGGTTGCAAACCGTACATTCTGGGTTTCGCTGCTGGCGGGAATTGGGTCTTTCTACTACATTACACAGGTAATATCTTCTTATCTTTTTTCTTCGTCTCCTGGACTAATTAACGCGGTTCTTAGAAAGACCGCACTCCGGGCCCACAACTACCCCACGACCCTGAAAAGAAGACCATCGTCGTCTTGGGTAGCGGATGGGGGGCAACGAGTTTCCTGAACACGCTGGACACCGCCGACTACAACGTCGTACGCCCATTTCGCGCCATTTCTATGTTCTGTTCTTTCACTCAAACCACTGTTAGGTCGTGATCAGCCCAAGAAACTACTTCTTATTCACCCCGTTGCTGCCTAGTGTAGCCGCCGGAACCTTGAGCCCGCGGTCCATTATCCAGCCCACTCGCTATGTCACTCGGCACAAGACACGTAATGTAGAGGTTATCGAGGCTGAAGCTCAATCGGTCGATGTAAGTCTCCTTCGACACCGCATCGTATTTTCTCTGAACCCTCGTAGCCCGTCAACAAAACGGTCTCCTTCATCGGTGCGTATGACGTCACACGCAGAGCATTCACACCTTATCTGGCCCTCAGACAACTCGGATATTCAGGGCTCAGTGTCCTCTACGACAATCTCATACGACTACCTCGTCTATGCCGTTGGTGCAGAAGTACAGACGTTTGGGATTCCGGGTGTGCAAGAGCACGCGTGCTTCATGAAAGAGCTGCAAGACGCCGAAAAGATGCAACGCCGTTTCCTCGATTGTAAGCCGTTTGCGAACCAATTCAAGCAAGTTTTCACCATTATCCAGGCCTCGAATCGGCGGCTTTCCGTGGGCAGTCCGAGGCTGAAATCGAGCGGTTACTACACATCGTGAATATCTCTAAACGCGCCTTCTAGTGGTATCCTGACGAGTCTAGGTCGTTGTCGGTGGCGGTCCCACTGGCGTGGAATTGAGCGGAGAGCTTCACGACTTCCTGGAGGTCTGTAGTTAACCTGCGCCGTTCCTCCTTCGATCCTGACTCTTTTGTGCAGGAAGACCTCAAGTCCTGGTACCCCGAACTCGCTGGAAAGATCAGGATCTCCCTTGTTGAGGCCCTCCCCTCCGTGCTGCCGATGTTTAGCAAGCGTCTGATCGAGTACACCATGTCGACGTTCAAGGAGAGCAAGATTGACATTCTGACGCAGACGATGGTCAAAGAGGTGTGTATGTCCGTTGTGTCCCCCCGTAACACGCACTGACCAAGATGTCAGGTCAAGGAGAGGAGCGTTACGCTGGCCATGCCGGACAAGAGCGTGGTTGAGATGCCTTGCGGAATGGTGGTGTGGGCAGGCGTAAGTGTGATTGCACTTGCCCGAAGAAGCATCTAACGGCTGGAGTAGGGCAACAAAGGTCGTAAAATCACACAGGACTTGATGGCCCAGCTGGCTACTGAGCAGACTAACAAGCGCGGAATCACCATCGATGGTAGACGCTCGGCTACTCTTCCATGAATCACTCCATGCTTATTCTTATTCTTCAACTAGGCTACATGGAAATGACCGGGTCGAATGGCACCATCTTTGCCGTCGGCGATTGCACCTCGTCGTCTCACGCGCCGACGGCGCAGGTTGCTTCGCAGCAGGGAGCCTACCTCGCGCGCGCGTTCGCTCAGCGAGTCAAGCGGGACAACCTCGAGTCCCAGCTGGCGGAGCTCGAGCGGACTGTATCCATGAGCTTGCACGCTGATGAAACGAAGAGAGTATCGGATGAGGCCGAGAACATCAGGCGCCAGCTTTCCAAGTTCAAGATCCGGCCTTTCCAGTACTCGCACCAGGGAACTCTTGCGTGCGTCCCAACATAATCTGCGGTACTTATTATGCACTGACGATATTCCTCCACAGATACATTGGCTCGGATAAAGCTATTGCAGACCTGCCATTTTTGAACGGCAGCGTACGTCCTCCGTTTACTTGATTGCACTTTTATCTTGAACTTGTTGTAGTTTGCGAGCGGCGGATTCCTCACGTACTACTTCTGGCGCAGCGCCTATCTGAGCACGCTGTTCTCTCTGCGGAATCGCACCCTTGTCGCTCAGGACTGGCTCCGGACGAAAATCTTTGGACGGTGCGTTTGCTTATTTATCATTCATCGGCGGGAGCCTCATTCCTGTGCCCTTATAGCGACGTGAGCCGGGAGGGGTAAATATTCAGGACAATTATAATTTGATGCGGCTGAAAAATAGACACTATCATACCCTCCATGTTCTTACCTCTACGTAGGCTTGGCGTAGATTTGGATACTTAATGATATAGAATTCTCGAGCTTCCTCGGTGCAGTTCGGAGAGGAGAACAGTTCGTCAAGCGGTAATTATAAATGCCGGTGGCTGTGACGGCGCATCACCCTGCCATGGCCGCGTTCTCCAAAGGTTTCGCGGTACTCTCCTTCGTTTGCATACTACACTTCGCGGGCATCTACCTGTTCACAAACGGCTTTCTTTTGACGCGTCTCTCCTTGCCAGATTTCACACAATGTACCGATAACTTATGCACCCTCACTCCTACCCATAAACGCGCCGTTTTCATTGTCATCGACGCCCTTCGATTCGACTTTGTATCCCCGGAACCCCCCATTCCCGCTTCTCCTTTTCACCATGATATCCTCACGCTCCCTCGCGAACTCACGGCTGCAAGCCCTCGGAACTCCTTCCTATTCAATGCGTACTCCGATCCGCCAACGTCTACACTTCAGCGTATCAAGGCCCTGACTACGGGCTCACTCCCGACGTTCGTCGACATTGGAAACAACTTTGGTGGATCGTCTATTGCCGAGGACTCCATCATGAAGCAACTTCGACTTGCTGGTAAACGGGTGGGCTGATTGTCTTGGAATTGTCCTCGGCACTTATTCGTTTTCCAGATGGCCTTCATGGGGGACGATACGTGGATGTCCGTGTTTCCCGACTCGTTTCATTGGAACATGTCGTTCCCATATGACTCCTTCAATGTGGAGGATCTTCACACTGTGGATGAAGGTGTTGTTACGCACCTTTTCCCGCTGCTCGAAGACACGAGCAAGCCATTCGATTTCCTTGTGGGCCATTTTCTGGGTGTGGATCACGTCGGACACAGAGTCGGCCCGGACCACCCCAGTATGAAAGACAAACTGCAGCAGATGAACCAAGTGCTCAGGCGCGTGGTTGAGCTCTTGGACAGCGACACCTTGCTTGTTGTCCTCGGCGACCACGGCATGGATCGCACCGGCGACCACGGCGGTGACGGTGTTTTGGAGACGTCGTCCGCGATGTGGATCTACAGCAAAGGCGCCGAGCTATCCATTGACCCTTCGTCTATTCCCTCTGGTCTTCTTCAGTACAGCACGTTCCCGAAGGCTCCCGCTTCCTACCGTTCCATTCAGCAGATCGACATCGTGCCCACACTTTCTCTCCTCCTCGGTCTTCCCATTCCATTCAACAATCTGGGCACCGTCATACCGGAATTGTTCTGGCGTGACCGAAAGGGTGTCAGCTTGACCCGCGCTCTGGAAATCAATGTAGCACAAATCAAGGGTTATCTCGAAGCCTATCGCGCCAGCTCATCGGGCGGCGAGCTCGATGATGCATGGCAGAATCTGAACTCGGCGTGGACCGCTACCCAAAGCATCACCTTAACCACCGAACAGAGCCTGATCGTCCTTTCTAATTACACTCGTGTTGCGCTCGCAGCGTGCAGATCGATCTGGGCTCAGTTCAATCCATTTTTGATGGGACTTGGGCTGGCGCTGCTGGGTGTCGGTGTCATTGCAACATGGGCCACGTATTCGGGTCTCTCTTCGGCCGGAGATAATTGGGATGAATGGCTCGGGGAGCAACTCCAGAATTATGTTCGCGGTGCCGCTGTTGGTTCCATTATCGGTCTTGTCACATACGTGGGCCTCGAACCATATCTGCCCGGCATGGACGCCTTGGACTGTATTCTATTCTGCGCACCGTTTGTTGCCTGCATCGTTATGATTGCCATCTCGCCCCCGTCAATAACATTGACGTCCATTCCTATTCCCCTCATCCTCCACGCGCTCACTTTCCTCTCCAATTCATTTACGTTCTGGGAAGACCGCTTGGTTCCTTTCCTCATATTATCGTCCATCACGCCGTTTGCGCTCAAAGGACTCACGGCACCGTCCTCGAGACTGCGATGGCGCATCCTTGGCTTTTCCGTGCTTTTTGCTGTTTGTGTGCGTCTCATATCAATGAGCACGGTATGCAGAGAAGAACAGCAGCCATACTGCCACGTCACGTTCTACGCCTCATCGTCCCTCCCTTCGCCGCCGCCGGCTGTTATGTATCTTGTCGTTCCCACTGCTATTTTCTTGCCATGGACACTCCGCAGCTTCCTCAAAATCTCGCGGTCGCATCTAGGCCTCGCAAAAATCTTCCTCCCCGCTGTTCTGATGCCTGCTTTGGTAGCCGGAACGGCCAGTTGGTTGATGGAGTGGGCCGAGTCAGCGGGCGTGTTGGGGAGCGAGTGGACGCCCATTCTACGCTTCACGAGGACTTGGCTTGTAAGGGGTTCCTTCTTCTTCGTACTCCTCGGCGGAGGGTCCCTGTGGTGGGTTATCCCGCTCTGCCTGGACATCGAGTCCCCACCTGCACAATCAGGAGAGAAGCGCCAAGTGACCGTGGTCGGATATGCCAACGCTTTCGGGTCCTCGTATCTCCTATTCTGGACCATTTTCCTTTCCGTGGTTTACACGACGACACAGCTCACGGGGCAAATTGTCCTCGCGCTTACGGCCATTGCGCTCGTGGCCCATCTCGAAGTTGTGGACAGTGTCCGCGACGTTCGGATGATGGAAGGCCTGGCCGCCTCGAACCCGTCAGCGCTGCTCAATGGTGGCGGGGTCACGCGGTACCCTCCCATCCGATTCGCCGACATCGTCCCCGTGGCCCTTCTAGGGCTGCATGCATTCTACGGAACAGGCCACCAATCCACCATCTCCTCGATCCAATGGAAGTCAGCCTTCCTGCTCACGCCGACGATGAACTTTTCGTTATCCGCACTTACGGTCACACTCAATTCCGTTGGCGCCCTCTTCCTAGCGGCCTTGGCAGCTCCGCTCCTCGCACTCTGGAACCGTGCGCCTCTCCCCGTCGGCCCTCCTCCCGCAGAAAAGGCCGGAGGAAAAGAAAAAGTTCAAGCCCGAGCAGACACGCAGATCCAGGGCGAGAGCATCGTAGCGGGGCTGGGCGTAATGGTGTACTACGCCGCGCTGATGCTGGGCACCGCTGTCAGCGCAGCTATTCTGCGGCGGCATCTGATGGTGTGGAAGGTCTTTGCACCGCGGTTCATGGCGGCGATAGTTGAGCTCGTCGTTGTCGATGTGGGCGTTTTGATTGGGTTTGGCGCGGGCGTTCAGAGGGTTGGGCGGAGGGTTTCGCAGCTATTCCGGGGTGTGGCTACATGATCTTGATTCAGAACTGTTACGTAGAATGCTGCGTTCCCCAATTCTGTTAAGATTTGCGGACGAGTGTGATGAGGACCCTCATCCGTTGTGAGATGCTTTTAGCATGCCCATACGAGCATTTACGGTTTCTGTCCACCAGAACCAGTTACCTTGACGAGCTACATAAAAGGTCTGGTCGAGCGGGAGTTGGTTGGGATCTATCTTGTCGGCATTGAAAGACCCCGTTGTAGGACTCCTTCTCGACTTTACGTTTTTTTTATCCACAGAAAGTCGAGAGAAAGCAAAGGCACTTCGGCTTTTGCCGAAATGATTCCGCTAATCTTGCTGACGTTCGCCGCTTAGACGCGATTGAGCTTGGCCCCAGCTTTCTGCATCTCAGAAATGAATCGAAATGGTTCCGAACAGAAGCGCCGACAACGACACGGCATACGTAGAATTCGCGGGTCTTGCGATGTTTGCAAGAGACAGAAGATCCGGTGTACGAATAGTGGCAAGACTCGACGCCAGGAAATGACCTCCTTTCGCAGGCGACAGTAGTCAAACGCGTGGCAATCGTTGTACCCCGTGTGTAAACGCAGGGCTGGATTGCACTCACTCAGATCGTATGAAGGTCCGTGGATGAGACATCGAAGCAGCTTGCAATTTATATACTTGCAGACCGAGATGGCGAACGGGTTTGGCGGTTTAGCTCCATGGTATCATTGCCTCAAAATCTCTACCTTCAGATACGTTTCAGCTTTGGAAACTCGTGTGGATAAGATGGAAAAATTCCTTGCCAAGGTAAGAAATCGGGCACTGCGAATCCTAACTGAGACTCTACAGCTTCTACCAGGCATAGATTTCACGGAACAACTCGAGAATGAATATCAAGTCGAACCTTTCCTTCATCAAGAGGACGAGAGACTCCCTCGAAATGACGAAGACAACGAAATCCTGTCAGAATCCTTCAGCGAATTGAAACTAAATCCGTACAAGCGATTTTTTGGGAAATCGAGGTGGACAGCCTCTCCGCACTTGCATTGTTCTTAGCTCATCTCTATTCCATAAAGTGGTGCCCAATTGCTGCAAACAGTCATGAACTTTCAGAAACATTGCACCGGGGTGGGACCCCCTCAGTTTACGAGGCAATTATCTCAGAAACGGCCGGAATTTTGGACCCCGCCGCTGGTGCGTTATTCGATGAGATGATTGCACCTAATTTCATGTTTCTTTTCGCAGTGGATACTTCCGCCTCCGCTTGACATTCCACCGTACACATTTCCTGACGCAGACCTACTTCCGGGACTTGTTGATCTATATTTTGAAAAGTTGAATCCATTTTGGCCACTGTTCCATCGCCCTACCTTTGACCACAAAATCACGAACGAACTATACCTGCGGGATCCTGGATTTGCCAGCGTGCTGCTCATGGTTTGCAGCCTGGGAGCGCGCTATTCTGATGACCGTCGAGTACTTCTCGATGGCGTTGATAGCCACTCCTTTCAATCTGCAGGCTGGAAGTGGCATAGTCAGGTTTGTGTCCCTTCGTTTAAGCGCTTCTGAGATCCTCATTGGCCGTTGTGCTCGCGAAGGTCCGTGTAGTACCCAAACACTCGCCTCCCAATGGTCCCGATTTGTATGAATTGCAAACAATTGCTCTTTCTGCTCTGTACCTTCAGGTTATTTCGCCGACGGCAATATGCTGGTATCAGATAGGGGTCGGCCTGCGAAGAGCCCAAGATGTTGGCGCCCATCGCCGTAGGAATCAGCCACGGCCCGCGGCTGAAAACGAGGAGTGGAAGCGAGTTTTCTGGTATGTTTCTCTCTACTCCGATCCCAAGCATGGTCACAACTTTCTGTCAGGGCGCTACTTTGTTTGGAGTGGGTATCAGGGACACTCACCGGACGTCCCCTCGCCATCCACGACGGAGAGTAAGTTCTTGTCTTTCTGAGTTTGGGACTTGGTGTTCAACATCCCAGCTTCGATCTTGATCTCCCCGCTGACTGTGACGATGAATATTGGGACCAAAATTTTCAGCAACCCACCGGCAAACCTTCAAACCTATCTTATTTCATATGCTACATCAAACTACTCGAGATTCAAGCCTGCGTTACCACCACTTTAGTGCATTTTCTTCCACATGATGTCTGTACCACATCCTAACTTTCACATCAGTACTCTCCCAGGGAGCCGAAAGATCTTTGTGGTTTGACGCCTGCAACCACGGATGCGCAACACATTGCGAAGTTTGATTCTGCCCTCAATTCGTGGTTAAATGATGTTCCGGAGCACTGTGAGGTCCTCTGTACTCTTACTCCCCAAGCTCACCGTAATTCCAGTACGATGGGACCCTGATCGCAAAAACGCTTTGCACTCAACCCAATCCGCTCTGCTCTACACAGGCAAGCATCCAGCCTTGCGGACACTTTTCTGTTGACAGAAGATCTCCAGCATTTTACAACGTTCAAATCCTGGTACATATTATCTTGTGCTTGCAGCCTTTCCACAATTCTAAGTCGCACGCTGTTTACAAGGTGCATCGTCCATTCATTGCGACCCATTTGGATACCTCCCCTCCAGGTAACGTAGATAACTGATCATTACAGCCTACTGATTACTTCCGCCCCAGGTCCGCTTCCATCTTTGGCCATTTGCACCAATGCAGCGCGATCATGTGTTCGCATCCTCGATAACCGTTTACGGAGTGGAATATCAGTGAACCCTAACATGCTGGCAAGGTTTTTTCGTGCTGTACGAGAAACCATTCTGAGAACGCATCAGCCTGCAATTTTCATGGCAGGGATCGTTCTTATTCTAAGTGCATGGATCAACAAGAAATCTGATCCCACATATGACTCGTCACAAGAACTCGACCATATTTATTCTTGTCTCAGGATAATGACGGAAGCCGAGAAACGGTTCGAATTTCGACATTCTCTGGTACATGTCTGATTTCACACTGCAGACATCTAGCGGCTGGTCGCCTCACGTACCGTCATTCATCTCAACCATTGTGCATTGTCTCATTGCTTTCATCCAGCGATATCCTGAATCGCTTATTATATGCGGGAGGCAGCCACGATTGGCTGTTTGAAAGCAACTCGCCGCCGACAGTACCTCCTTCTGCCCAGCGGGGCCATGGGTTATCCGGCCAGCCATCGAGCTTGCATGTAAGTCCGGTCGTGGGTTGTTTCTTTTCACGTCCTATCTAATCTTCCTCGAACCTCGCAGCAGGCATTCGAGTTCATTCGGCGCAATGTGGAAGACTTTGAAGTACCATCTGATGAGCCGCACCCCGCGATGAACTTCTGGTCTGAGCAGTCGTATCCCGCGGATGGGTTGACCATGATCCCAAGTGCCGACATGAATCCGACGGATCCACTATACGACTGGGAGCAGTTCCTAAATCTGGACACCCCGTATCTTCCTGCAGCACCGGTATGGTCTTCCGGCGCATCTGGTTTCAAGTACGTCACTTCACTTTATAAAGGGTTTCTTCTCTGAGGTTAAGTCCTCGGAGTAGTGCCGACGATTGGTTTGTGCAGGCTGAGCAGCCTTCTTTACCTAGTCATGATCAGACGTAGAGCTACATGTATATTACGGATCCACCGTGCCGCTCCAATGTAATTCCCGGGGGACACTTTGAATGCAAAGTAATGTTTGAATGCGAGATAGTGTTCAATATGCAAAAGAAAAATGTCCAGATCCACCGTGCCGCTCCAATGTAATTCCCGGGGGACACTTTGAATGCAAAGTAATGTTTGAATGCGAGATAGTGTTCAATATGCAAAAGAAAAATGTCCAAAGCCATGCTACATAATGTTACAACTCCCTGTCGGACATACACTCTCGCCACAGCCCGATTCTAACGGGGCGATCACTCCGCCCCGCCGCCGGATTTCAATGGTATACTCTAGCTCCGGCTGGCCCGCAGAAGGCACATCGTACCACCACCGCAAAACCTGCCCCTCAACGTCCCATCGCCCCGCGCTCACTGTCACCTCTACATCGAGGAGCTCCTTGCCCTTCTCCGCACCAATACGCAGATCCAGCAGCGCAACATCCGCCGCAACCTGTGTGCTCCCGCTGCTGCTGCTCGTACTCGCTGTCATGTCTATCGGCGAGGGCACCGTCTCCAGGTGTATCGCCGATGCGTTTGTTGGCGACGCCTTGCCACTGGGACGCGCCGCCGATGTCTCCTCGACACTGGCGATGCTCTCTGTCTCGCCGCTCTGCCGCCCCATCTGTCTACCCGCCAGTAGCCGCGGGTCCGCATAATGCACCAGAGGCACATAAATCTCGGTCGCCGGGTCATCCTCCTCCACCGCACCCGCCCGTAGCCGATCCTGGGACTGTACACGAACCACCAGCTTGAAATGCGCTTTCGCGATATCAAACACCATGTCGCGCTGCGTGCCGACGAGCTTGGTGGGCCAGGGACGGCAGAACGCACGCACCGCGCGCGCACCGTCCGTCAAGAAGTCGTACGGGTTCGCGCGCCACCCCGCCGACTCGACTCCCGTCCGCGTCGTAAGCGACAACGTCGAGTGCGCGGCGGTCGAGGTGAGGCCGAACGAGCCGGACTTCTTCAGGAGCCCCGCCTCGCTGTCGTTGCCCGCGGCCGTCGCCATGCTGTCCGAGCGCCCGATGGCGTACAACGGGCTCCGCGGGGTGCTCATGTCGTCCGCGCTCCAGAGGCTCAGGTCCTCCATGTTCCACCCGTCACCCCACTCGTGCGTTGAGTCGGGGCAGTATGTCCACACGGTGTAGTTGAGCGCGTTCGGGCCGTCCGCAGCATTGAGGCTCGCGTCGAGCGCCTTCTCCTGCTGACTGTAGTCGCCGACGCCGCGGCCGCGCTTGTCACCGTAGTACGACTGCTTGGCGTCCATGTCGAATGGCGTGCCAATCTCGCCGATGATGGTCGGGAACTGACCAAACGTCAGCGCGTCGCCCTTGAGGATGCCGAGCTGCTCCTGGAGCGACTTGCGGATCGCGGTCGTGCCAATCTTGACCGCCTGCAGCGTCGTCGCGTACTTGCCACGCAGTAAACCGAGCGCGTCCGCATTGAACCAGTTCCAGTGGCGGGTGATGAGCGTGAGACCGTCGTAATAATGGCCCGAGTATGCGCCGCGGCCGGCAAGGACGCCGTCCTCGAGCGCTGGGGGCCGCGCGAACACGGGCGGCTGCACGAAGAGGATCGCTTCGGGATGGGCGGCGCGGATGCGGCGAGTGAAGGCGGTAAAGTGCTCTGTCCAGTAGTCCTCGATAAACTCGACTTCATCGTCGGTCCCCGGGATGGTGCGGAAGTAGCTCGGGAGCATGAGGAAGCCGGTCTCGACGTCCCACACGCCGTGCTGCGCCCATATGCAGGTCCCGAGCGTCCAGCCAGGGTCGCGCGTCCAGCCGTAGGTGGGGTGGACGCCCCCAGGCTCGTCTTCGGGGGACGCCCAGATGGTGCGGCCCTTCGGATCAATGGTAACCGAACCGTCGCGAGCGGGGCCGAACGCGCCGAAGGACCAGTTTTCGACGGTCTGCGCTTCACCCATGCCGAGGCGGAAGCTCTGTAAGGGTGTGGGGTAGGTGCCCTTGCGAAGTGTTGAGCCCTGCGCAGGGGGATTCTGGGAGAGGTCTATTCGGCCGCAGAGGCCTTCGAAGGGCTCGTTCATGCTGTCCCAACCGATGACGCAGTCGTCGAGTAGGTCACCGGCGGCGGCGATGCGGTCGGCCATTTGGCCCATTGCCTCGATGTAGTGAGACTGCAGATAGTCTTGGATGTTCACGCCATCAATGACGCAGCGGGGCGCAAAGTCGCGGCCGGCAAAGAAGAGGGTGAAGACGGTCTGGGAGAGCAGACGGCCGTAATTTGTGGACCAGATCATGGCGGGGAGAGTGGCGGGGTCGGCTTCATGGGCAAGGGGGTACTCGCAGTGCACGATGGCGGCCTGGGTAGCAGTAAAATTGCGGGGATTTATTCCACAGGCTGCGAGAGTCCAAAACGGTGCGCCTGAGCCGCCGGAGAAGCGGGACCACTGCGCGGGTGAGCGGGGCACGGGGAAAGCAAGAGGACACGCACGATGTCCTGGTGGGGGTCCATGTACACGCGGAAGCCGTACTCTTTGCATTTGCGCAGTACGCGGATTGTGTAGTCCATGAATGCATAGTCGTACTTGCCCCTAGACAGGGATGAGCGACGACCAAGCAGATAACCAAAGAACGCACGGGCCCGCGTGCTCGAGGGCCTCCCATGTGACAGGAAACCTGAGCATGTTGAAACCCCAGCCAGCGAGTCGGGCAAGGTGGACGTCGGCGGAGCCATCGTCGATGTTGAGGGGTCTGCCGACGAAGGACTCGCCGCCGTCCTCTGCTGCTTCCCAGAAGCCCTCACGGATGTACGAGGGACGGTCTACGGGTGCCTTTGAGGAGCCTGAGAGATTTACTCCACGCAGGAGCAGGGTGCGGCCAGCGTTGTCGACAAAGTTGCAGTCTGCGGTGTGAATATAGTGTGGCGCAGTGGGCTTGCCGGTGGCGGGGGACGTGGTGGGGACGGCGGGCATGGGTCGTGGAGGGATAATTAGGGTAAGTAATAGTTGGAAAGTGGAGTACTAGTCGTACCACCATCACACAAGTCTCCATCTGGCTGTTGCTTATCACCTCCAACAAAAAACACTTTCCTTTGCTTTCGACGGACACGACGATGAGCTCGTACATACTGCTCGATAATGTAGAGAGCTGGGGGCGCATGTTATGTAACATCACTATCGGACGTGATTATCAGAATTGCTTCGGAATCCCTCGCTTCACGAAGCTGTTCATCGGTTGATGACCGTCAGGCAGCAATGCTTCCAAGTCGGCAGGCTCACGGTGGAGTGGTCGCAACATGGTACAACCTCATTCGCGAATTGAAAAGGAAGACAACAGAGATTTTCTTGGAGCCAAATCATTGGCTCTTGTACAGATTACTGCACAAACAGTTGGACTTTCTAGGTAGCTGTGATCGATGAAAGCCGGGAGGGCTACGATTTTTCGGGGAAAGATCCCTTGAGCAGAAAGAAGTTTCCCATCAAGGCAGAATTGCCTTGCTGGGCGTTGAGCGGTTGTTTGGCAGTGACAGGGGTTGCAAACGTTTGAATTGCCTGTTACGGCCTTGTTACGCGGCTTGAGCACCGTCCAGGGCGTCGTCCATACCCCTCGCGTCGGCCACCCTATTGCATTCGCCGCTCGTACCTCCTGTGTCCCTGATACACCGCCATAGTAGCCCCAGAGCTGCTTGTAGTACCTTTCATTTCAAATGGCTCCCCGCCCATCCGAGAGCGCAGCTGCTCGCGCCACCGCCCTGCAGGCAGAGTTCAACGAGAAGAAGTGGGTATGGGTCCCCGACGACAAGGAGGGTTATCTTGCTGGTTGGGTCAACAAGGAGGAGGGCAACTTGGGCCAAGTTATTATGGACGCAACAGGCGAAGTGCGTCGCGTCTTTCTCAAACTTGAACTTTGCCTCACTCGGATGCCTTAGTTTCGGATGGTTCCTCTGGATGCTTTGTTCAAAATGAACCCTCCCAAGTTTGACCGCGTCGACGATATTGCGGACCTTACATTCCTCAACGAAGCGAGCGTTGTTAACAACCTTCGGCTACGCTTTGGCTCAGGCGCCATATATGTAGGCTTCCCTCCCCTTGGTTTAATGTGTGCTGAACCCGTGTCCCCAAGACATACTCCGGCCTATTCTTAGTCGCCATTAATCCGTACCAAAGCCTACCACTGTACTCTGATGCTATCGTCCAGCAATATCGCAACAAACGAAGGGACGAGAATCCCCCTCACATATTCGCGGTCGCTGAACGCGCATGGGTCAACATGGGCGAAGAAAGGGAAAACCAGAGCATCCTAATAACGTGCGTGATTATTGCCTCTCAACCTCGGATTTGGTCAAACAAGCCTTTCCAGAGGTGAATCTGGGGCTGGCAAGACGGAGAGCACCAAGAAGGTCATCCAGTACCTTGCAGCCATCGCCACAGATGTCCACCCCTCGCACTCTCGCGCTCCTACCATTGGATCTTCGGGTAGCATCCCCGGGCTGTCGCGCAGCGAGTCATTTAGGCGCGGCCACACTCTGTCCCCGTCAATGAGTGGCAGCGGGAGCCAACTGTTGACGGCCAGGGGTCGATTGGGTCTCCTGGAGCGCCAAATCTTGCAAGCGAATCCAATATTGGAAGCATTCGGTAATGCGCAGACGCAGCGCAACAACAACTCCAGTCGATTCGGAAAATTCGTCCGAATCACATTCGCGCCCGATGGCAGCATCGCGGGGGCCAATATAGATTGGTATCTCCTCGAGAAGAGTAGGGTGGTCTTCAGGAGCGAGGCTGAGCGGAGCTTCCATGTTTTCTATCAGCTGATGGCAGGCGGTGGTGCAATGAAGGGTAAGTTCGCGCTAAGCCTCTGTAGTCCCAGTTCCTGACTGCGCGTAGAAAATCTATTGCTTGGGGGTGGACTAGAAGATTATGAATATCTAAACAAGAGCAGACGGGAGGTAGATGGTGTAGATGATAGAGAAGAGTGGTCGGCTTTGAAGGTGAGTTCCTTTCTGTTGCCTTGTTCGGAGAATGACATTGTTCAAGGGCGCCCTTGATACCGTTGGCTTCACCCCGGCCGAACAATTCGATCTTTTCCGCATCGTTGCCGCAGTCTTGCACATTGGCAACATCGCCATCACATCTACCCGAGCGGACGATGCTGTCATGCCCGACCCATCTCAGGCCGAACGAGTCTGTCATCTCCTGGGGATTCCTGTCGAGGAATTCAGACGCGCCGTCCTCCGCCCACGGACACTTGCCGGGCGGGAATGGGTGTCCCAGGCGCGCACAAAGCAGCAGGCGATCGAGGAGCTCGGCGCCCTCTGCAAGACCCTCTACGAGAAATCATTCGGAGCTCTCGTCGACAGAATCAACGTCGCGCTTGACCGCCCCTCGTCCAAATCGACGTTCATTGGTGTCCTGGATATCGCCGGTTTCGAAATCTTCGCCATCAACGGGTACGAGCAGCTGCTCATCAATTACACCAACGAGAAGCTGCAGCAGTTTTTCAACCACCACATGTTCGTTTTGGAGCAGGAGGAGTATACGCGCGAGGGGATCAAGTGGGAATACGTGAATTTCGGCCTGGATCTGCAACCCACGATCGATCTCATCGAGGCGAGTGGGAGTGTCATCGGCATCTTGAGCTGCTTGGACGAGGAGTGTATCATGCCTCGTGCGAACGACTTGACCTTCACCAACAAGCTCCATGGCATGTGGGCCGGTGGCCAAGACGACGAGCATCGCCATCCTGGACGCGATAAGTACGAGCCGACAAGGTTTGACCAGGGGTTCGTCATCACCCATTACGCCGCCCACGTCGAATATCGCACCGATGGATGGCTGGAGAAGAACAAGGATCCGCTGAACGACAATCTCACACGCGTATTGGCCGCGTCGTCGGACCGATATGTCGCTTCCCTGTTCGCCGAATACGCTGACGCGCCGGCGGCGCCCACAGGGCCGGGAGGAGCGGGGAACATGTTCACCGCGGGGAAGAAGCGCGCCATGAAGAAGGGCGCGTTCCGGACTGTCGCTCAGCGGCACAAGGAGCAGCTCTCCAGCCTCATGTCCCAGCTGCAGGCCACGCAGCCCCATTTCGTGCGCTGCATCGTCCCCAATTCCATCAAGAAGCCCGGGCGCATGGATATCCAGCTCGTTCTGGACCAGCTGCGGTGCAACGGTGTGATCGAAGGTATTCGGATTGCACGCCTCGGGTATCCTAATCGGCTGCCGTTCGTCGAGTTTCGCCAGCGGTACGAGGTGCTCACGCCGGGAATTATCCCGCGCGGATATATGGATGGCCGGGAGGCGTGTCGGCGCATGGTCAAGACGCTTGAATTGGACGAGGCGATCTTCAAGATCGGGACGTCCAAGATCTTTTTCAAGGCGGGAGTATTAGCCGAGTTGGAAGAGCGGCGAGACGCGCTGCTCTTCGAAATATTCTCGCGCCTGCAGGCTGTTGCACGGATGTGGACGGCGAGGCGGCAGACCAAGAAGAAACTGAACAGAGCAGTAGCCACTCGGACTATACAGCGGAACGCGAGGGTGTACGGGGAGTTGCGGGAGTGGCCTTGGTGGCAACTCTACACGAAGGTACGTCCATTCTCTCTTCAGATCTACTGTAATCTCATTTTTCGTAATTAGGTTCGCCCACTCTTGGCTGCAACGCGCAACGACGACGAGCTCCGGAAGAAAGAAGCAGAGTTGATGTTGATCAAGGAGCGTGCGGAGCGCGACATGCTGGAGCGGGAAGCGCTGGAGAGTCTGAAGATGTCGTTGGAAGCTGAGAAACGCAAGGTTGAGGAGGAGTTGGAAGCCGAACGTGGGCTCGCCTTGGACAAGGATGCCCTCCTCGAGCGGAGCAAGAAACGAGAGAGCGAACTGGAGGATGAAGTCGCAGCTTTGCAAGGCGACCTCGACGTGCTGGATTCTCAGCTCGACCGCGTGCTCAAAATCCAGAAGGAAAGCGAAGAGAAACACGAAAATCTTCGCCAAATGTTCGACCAGGCCGCCGAGCACCTGGTCCGTCTGGAAGCTGAGCAGAAAGAGTGGGTGGCAAGAGAGGAAGAGTTGACCGCTCAGCTACTGGAGGCGCAGAGCGGGTCGGACAGCATGCGCACCAACCTGGACGAACTTCACAAAGTCGGGGAGGAGCTCAAGAACCTCGCGCTTCAACGAGAGGAAGACTTGGCCAGGGCGAAGGAGCGGACTGACGTAGCCGTGAAGGAGCTCGAAGGAAAACTGGATGTAGAACTTCGGAACACGCAAGTTTCTTCATCTGGACCTTATCCATGAAGGCTAACCGTTTTGTAGTGCGACTTTCAAACGCAAGACGGAGGAGTTGGAGGAGAACGGACGGCAAGCCCAGCAACAGCTTGCCGAAGTGACTCGCACCGCGGCCGAGTACACCGAGCTGATCCAGCAGAAGGACGCGCGCTGCGCTACTCTTTCTGAACAAGTGGCATCCATGAAGAAACTTCATGGGGAAGCCCTGTCGGAGATTCTCGCGCTCCAGAACGACATCAATACTCTCGAAACTCAACTCGATGCCGAGCGGGGAGATCGGGAGAATGAGACGGAACGGCGCACGAAGCTCCAGGCAGAGTTGGACGAGCTTCGAGCACTCATGAAAGCGAAGACGAGCGAGGCGACTCGTCGTGACGAAGTCGAGAAAAGCAAAGAACAGGAGCTGGCAGACCTTCGGCAACAAACCCAAAGATTGCAGCACGATCTTACCGAGGGTCGTAATCAGCTATTGGCCACCCAGAAACAACTGAAGCTGGAGCTGGATACTTCTGTCCGCGAGCATGCCTCTCTCCAAGAAAGTCACAAGTCACTTGCAGAACGCGAACGCACTGCCCAAGCAGAGTTGGCCAAAGCTCGGACTTCCCTTTCAGAATTGGAGAGAAGCAAGCGCTCCATAGAATCTGAACTGCATTCTTTGCAAACCCGTCAGAACGACTCGGAAACTCAACTAGCTGATGCCATCAAGGCGAAGGAGGTATATCCATATTCTGTTCAGTGTGATCGCTAAGACTGACCTCATTTTCGTCAGGGTGTAGAGCGGCAGCTGGCAGTCTCCAACCATAAGAAAAATGAGATTGAGGATCTTATGCTTCAAATGGAGAGGGACAAGGGCACCCAGGACCGGCAGCTTGAAGCCACGCGGAAACAGCTCGAGGGCGAAATCGCGAAGCGCACACAATTGGAGAAGACTGTTTCGACTCACAAAACCGAGCTCGCCAAGTTGAAGGAGCATAGCGCGCAGCTCGAGGCCGAACTAAACAGCGCTCTATCGGATCTGGCGGCCCGGGATACCGAAGTGAAGCAGATTCAGACGATACAACACACGACTATCGTCGAGCATGTTCATGTGCTGGAAGAGGCCAAGCGGGTGACGGATCGACAACTTGTGGAGGCTCAGGCCGAGCTGGCGAATAATCAAGCCTATATCCGATCGCTGGAGAAGGCGAAGCAGCGTCTTGCTGGTGAGGCTGAGGATCTGACGAGAGAGACGGAGCGAGAGCGTCTTGAGCTGCGGACAAAGGAGAAGATGGTCAAGGCGCAGGAGGAGAAAATGTCCAAAGCATTGACGGATGCGGAGCGGGTGCGCAAGGACAAGGACATCTCCGAACTGCAAACACGTCGTCTACAGATCGAGCTCCAGAGCTCTCAGCGTCAGGTCGAAGAGCTTACCCGCCAACTCTCACAAGCAAAGCACGACCAGGATCAACTGGATGCTGACCTCAACCGGCTCGCTGATGAGACGGGAGAAACACCGGTTTCGTTGGCTCGGCGTATCGCGCAGCTGGAGACACAACTCATCGAAGCAAAGTCGAGTCGGGTTCAGTCATCCCCCCGGTTTAGCATGGACGGCGTCAACAACGGTGACTCGCGACGAGAGAAGGAGCGCATGGAGGCAACGATTGCGGAGCTTACAAAGGCCTATGAGGCGTCTGCTGCTGCTCAAGCCGAGCAGCGCTCTCAGATAGGTGCACTTCATTCTGAAGTCCGGGATCTGCGCAGTGTGTTGGATGATGCCGAAGCGGACCGGATGTTACTCCAAAAAGCTCGTCTCGCTCTCAAGGCCGAATTGCAGAACATCCAGCACCATCACGTCGAGAACAATCAAGCCCCGACAGATCGCGAGTTCCATAACTTGAAGCTCAAGCAACTTGAGCTCCAGCGATCGCTGGAGGAGCAAGAATTTACCGCCTCCAACTCGCTCGCCCGCATGAAGAAGGCAGAAGCGCATGCGAATGAATGCCAGGTTGAGCTTGGCAGAGTCCGTGTCGACAATTCGGAGCTGGACAACCTGAATGTGAGTAGTCTCTTCTTTGTCTCTTCTTTGCTTGGGGAGTTGTTCTGAACTGGGTTTCCAGGCCAATCTGGAGAAACAGGTCAAGGAGCTCCGCGGGCGAATTGCTGAGTTCGAGTCGAAGCCAGCCAATTCTCCGCGACCTGCGGCCCGCCGGGAGAGCCGTATTGAAGAATTGACGAACCAACTGAACAAAGGAAGAAAGTGATGGTCCGTTGTTCGACTGGTTATTTTGTTCCCGCTATGACAGTAACGTTGTCTCATGTCTCTGCTAAGTTATACCATCATCTGTATTGTAGCCACTGCATCCTCATCTATATTCCTATGCTAACGGACTCGCTTTTACCGTTTACGGACTCGATTTGTGTGTGGTGCCAATCCGCTGTCATTGTCCTGAGTAGAAGTGGTGAACCATGGAAGACACCGCGGTAACTAAGCAAAATTGCCTGTAGATTAGTAGGGTCCCGGACGGTGAAGCATCTAGTTTAGTAACGTGCTCTTTTCAGAATTGCATTTATTTTGCGTTGTTGATTCTGAGCGGCGCTTGCTTCCAGCAAGTATGTCATCCGAGTCCGACGAGTCAAGGGTAAGCCGCCCTTCGAAGCGTATACATCTCATGCGACGTATCGTCGCCAGAAACGCCCCCGCCCAAGCGAAGACCATGACAAAACCGAGCGCGAGAAGATCGTAGACTTCATTCGAGGTCTCACCATGCCGTCTGCCACAGAGCCAGTGGGCGTCCGCTTGCACACTCAGCACTGGGGAGTGGCCATAGACCCATCGCTCCATGAGTTGGAGATCGAGGAACTTAGCACCGTTGCCCTCGCCTCCCATCGGCTACACATATGGGAGCAATACCGTTACATGGTATTGCGAATCCAGGCTGTCATGACCCAACAGACCCTCCTATTTGGTGAAAACCAGGGTGGTGTCGTGCTCACTGGGAACCAAGGGTCCGGTGCGTGGATCTGGTCTCTGTGTTACCCAATACTGATGCCCGATCTTGCAGGCAAGTCCACGTTTCTCGAGTATATGAAGCTGTTAAGAATCTCGCAAGAACTTCCTGTATTATTCTTCAGCGTGGGTATCCTCGAAATCTACCTCTCGGAAGGATGCTTTCGCCTGGAGTGGTCCAAGGTAGAACACTTGAGTATCTTGGAACATCCTCTGTTCCGAGGGGTGCCCCTGCTGATTGACTCCGACACTACGCTTGCACCCCCACCTCCGACCCTCACAGCAGTAGGATGTCGTGCATTCCCAATCCACGCTTCCTCCCCCCAACGCACACGTTACCAGACATGGAGCAAATTTAGATGCGCCTTGATCTTCGTATTCGACCCACCGTCGGACTTGCAAATCTACGACATGTTTGTCTTTGCTCTCTAATTTTTCTATCACCTGATAGTTGAGAGTAGCGTTCGTCTTGCTGTGCCCTCGACGTCGGTCGGCAAACTCCAACGCGTCACTCGAAAATGGGGCCGTAACATCCGAGCCGTCTTGGACGTCCTTCGGCAGGGTGCGAAGGAATATGAACAAGAGTTCATTGACCGGGTGGGCGAACTTGGGGACGACCAGGTCCAACAGCTTGCCACGTCTCCTGCCGAGGCTACCATCAATCATACTCACGCGATTATATCCACGCTACGTGCCGAAGGATACCCAACATCAAGCGACAGCGGCTACCTGAAGCGCGACCGCATGGCCCATTCTATCACCAGCCGCCATCTTTGGCGGACGCTCATCCATCGACGCGCCATAATCGCTCATGTCAAAATGAGGGAGTTGTACACACTCCTCGAATGTGATTCAGGATTAAGTTCCTATCGAGGAATAGTGTTCGAAAGCTTCTCACACGCCCAACTGGCGAAGCTTCGCCCCTCTATTAAAGTAAGAACAGCAGACAATGCCGTCAAAACTTTGGCGTACGACAGCAAAAATGCTGTTTCGTATTCCTCCTCTTCGCCGCCGGAGTCCACGAAGGATGAGGGACATTACTACATCCCAACAGAATCCAACAACCCCGGATTTGATTCGTACGCGGTCACCCGCGATACAAACATCGTCTTCCAAATGACGGTCGGACGAAAGACCGGGATTAGCAGCAAGGCGAAGCCCATTCTAACTCGACGGTTACCGACTCGAAACCACAGTTACTTTGTATTTGTTGTCCCCAAGGGCCACTCATTCGACATTCCTGCGATGTCAGCGCAGTGGCGTGCTGCGTTTGAGTTTTGTGTTTTAGAGATTGATTGTGACAATCGTGCGTTTTAGTCTTGAGCTTGACCTCGTTTGATTTTTGAGTTCTATAGTCTTAAAAGAATGTGATTTGTCGTCCACTGAGGACCTTTTTGGTGACGACGAAGATGGCACAGATAGCGAGGAGGAAGACGACGATGAGGAGGACGGTGAAGAATCATAATGATAGTCATCCCGAATGCCAGTCATGAGACCACCCGCTCCTGCTCGCATGGCTTAGTTACGCTCTGTATTCTGTTCCCGGTAACAGTGTTACAGTCCTTTTGAATTCTCCAAATTTTAGTCGTACTCTGGCACAATTCGCCACCGGTGTGCCACTGACTGTCGTCTGCGATCAGCGCCAACTGGTAGCTCTGCTGCGGCCTACTAGACATGACTGCTTTTATGATTATGACCCCCTCCGACGTCAATGTTCTTACAATCCGTACACTCTGCGTCTTCTGTGGAATTGCGAAGGAGAATATCTTGGAGCAATCCTTTGAAGTTTCAAGGTTGCATTCGTTCACCGGGACAGTCGCTGGTTACAGACAAGGCAGAGGCACCGAACCGCGGCGAACCTGCAGACGGCTATACGTTCCAAACAATACACGAGAGAGAAGGATAACACAGAGACCGGTGCCTTGATTAGCCCCAAGCCGCCGTTGTGCTAGGAAAGATTTAGCCACACGCAAGCAACAAGAGCCCTCGACTGACCTGTAGTTTACTATTAAGTGACCATCCGTGCAAAAAGACTGAACTGGTCAGCTATCGTTATGGCAAGACATGGAAACGGCACACCTTGAATAGATTTGAAACAGTGTCATCAGGAGCAGGAGAGAACGCCAGGTTGATGTACGTGAACTGCAGGGGAAAGACGGGTTCACAACGAGTTGGCAGGTTGACACGCGGCAAACGTACGAGCGGGTCTCCAGCTTTCCATCCTAGTTCTTTCCGCAGAAACTGTATCACAGCTTGAAATCGGTTGGAAGCTGTGATTTTGTAAAAGTTCTGCTTCATGATGGGGGCATTCCCGACCGCCTTGAACCGCACCACCACTAACGCGATGTGAGAATGGAAAGAGGTGAGTTTTGGTGAGTTCTGGCCGACCTTTGGATGGATCACGCTTCTTGTAGGTTTCGAGGGCGGCGATAGCCTCTGGGTTGACGTCGACAGAGTCTGGGGTTGCCCAGACGGGCAGCGGGCGAGCCGTGCCCGAGTCGGACGTCGGTGTTTCCGCCATGCAGGATACGATCACGTGGACACAGACGCCACATAAAGCCGCGTAAACTCTGTCCTTCGCGAGCTCGCGTCTCTTCCTGCTTCCAGGACGCGCAGCCTGCAAGGTGAATTTTGTTTTTATTTTCCCATTTGTCTCACTCAACCAAAGGACAAAGGTGATTATCACGACGTAGCAGATTGGCGTTGTACAACTTATTGCAATTTCAGTGATCTCTTGATCTGTGCTTCACATTTTGTTTCCTCCCACAACAATGGCCGCCAGCTCACTCGCTGCCCTGGCCCAACTCATAACCACCGGTGTGCAGACCCTCGAGGATGCATACACAAAACAGGGCATTCCCTATCCTTCTCTCGATGCACCCTTCCAGCCAACCCCCCTCGACTTTGACCCCGCTCTGTTTCAGACGGCCCATTTGATCGTCGCCGCGGCCTCCCAGCTCATTGCGACCGTGCGCTCGCCGATGGAGACAATCCAGGCGTACGCCGCCAGCATGCATGTCACCTCGACATTAGGCTTCGTCGTTGACGCAGATATCCCCGATGTCTTGAAGGATGCGGGATCTCAGGTTAGTGTTTTCTTGTGTCGTTTCAACGACCGAGTGAATATACTTTGCCCAGGGCCTGCACGTCAAGGATATCGCCGCGGTGAACGGGATCGATGCCGACAACCAAGGTATGTCGCTAGCTATGAAACTTACATCGCTCACTCTCCGTGTAGCCCGAGTCCTGCGCTTCCTCGCAACCCGTCATGTATTCACCGAAGTCGCTCCAAACACGTTTGCCAACAACCGCATCTCGTCGCTCCTCATAAAAGCCAAATCTCTCGACGAGTTAAAGACCGAGTTCGTCTCAATCGACTCCCCCATTTAAACCGTCTTATCTGATGAGCAAACAGCCCGGAAGCCAAGTATGACGGTGCCCCTGTTGCCGCCATCGCCTCCAGCACGCAAGTTGTCCTCAGAACCCAAGTTCCCCGAAGCTGACTTTACCTTGGCAGCGGCGACGAATCCCTGAAGGCGAGCGGGTACCTCTCCGAATTCCTCCGCAACCCCGGCAACGACCTCTCCGCATTCAACACGGCATTCAAGACGCCCAAGACCATGTGGGAGTGGCGCGAGGAGCCGCACAACGTCTGGCGCGCGCGGCGCTTCGCCGTTGGGATGAAAGGCGGAGGAGACATCTTCCCGGCGACCATCTTCACAGAGGGTGCTTTTGCTACTTTTACTCAAAATTTGTACTGATGGTTAATAGGTATCGGTGGTGACAAGCTACCGGCCGATGCGCTGGTGGTGGATGTCGGCGGAAGCATTGGCTCGGTGACCCTCAAACTCACAAAGGCCTTCCCCCACCTGCGCTACATTATCCAAGACCTGCAGAAGGAGATCACTGAGGGCGAGAAAGTGCGTTCAGCCTCCCCTTTCTTTTCATCCGCGCATTTCCTCACCGCCAACACAGTTCTGGGCATCATCCGCGCCGGAGCTCATCGAAAGCGGGCGCGTGAAGCTTCAGGTCCACAATTTCTTTGAGCCGCAGCCAGTCAAGGATGCGGCGGTGTACTTTATGCGCGTGGTCATCCACGATTGGCCGGACGTTACTGCGAAGGAGATCATGGCGAACACGCGCAAGGCGGCGGGTGCGGACTCGAAGCTCGTGTTGTTCGACTGCGTGATGCCGTATGCGTGCGATACGCCCGGCGCGCCACCCGTCCCGGCCCCTTTGCTCTCAAACCTGGGAGTTGCAGGCGCTGGGTTTGTTACGAGCCTCGATCTCGAGGTACGTCCGAAGTTTCTTTTTCTGTTATGCAGTCTAATTTCCTGAAAGATGATGACGGTGTTCAACGGGAAAGAGCGGACGGTTGACGAGTTCAGGGCGCTCGGGGAGGCGACCGGATGGAAACTCGAGGAGGTGAAGCCGGGGATGCTGTTCGGCTTTGTATTCTCTGCTGTATGAGAGCAATAATAATGTAGATCTGATACCCCAAGACGTGATGGATTCGATTATATATGGTACAATTATTGTTACACCTCGCGGAACAGCATATCATGCACAGCTGCGTCGTGGCCCGGCATAGCTGGCTGGGGTGCAGCAGTCGGCGGGGCGTTGATGACATTCGTGACCCCAATTAGCTCACAAAACTTAACCGTTTGTGGATTCGTATACCACGGCGCTGCGGTCTGGATGAGCGCACAAAGCAATGAATCAAGATGAAGCCACATACGCTGCGCTCGCCTTCCGCCCATCTCCTCCTCTTTCCCGGGCCCAGGCGCAGTCATCGTGAATTCCTGCACTTGCACCACCTCAAGGTCCTCGATATCGAGCTCGGGCTCGCGTGCGCGAAGGTCGTCCGTGATGCGCGTGCGGGCCTCGGCGACCATCGCACGGGCGCTTTCCTCGAGCGGGAAGGCGCGCTGGTGGTGCGTGAGAGAAAGGAAGGGATGGAAGGCGCGCGATATGGCAAGCCACTCGGGGTCGTAGGTGAGGCACGGTGGTGAAACCGCTTTGCTCTTACCCTTCCCCTTGCCGTGGCTCTCGTCGCTGGTCAGTTCAGAGTCAGAGGGCCCAGCTTCGCACTCAGCGGGGATGGGAATGTCGACGACCTGAGCGCGAGTTAGTGTATGGTGGAGAGGGAGGGAGAGTTCGCGCACTTCAAGGTACTGGCGCTTGTTTCCGCACTTATCAAGCGCGAGGAAGTTGGTGGTGCGTTGGCCGGGGCCGGCGATTGGACGTGTCCAGTTATGCGAGCGTTGAGGCTGGAAACGCGGGGGAGGTTGTGCGACAGGCGGTGGGGGCGGGGGAGCAACCTCGTCTTCGAGATCGGAGAGAGTAATCTCGTCGGGGTTGAGAGGGGCACGGGAGGCGAGGACAGGTTCGGGCACTGGTACAGCCTCGACGGTTTCGTCCACGTCGTCAATGGCTA
Organism: Mycena vitilis; assembly: GCA_029203975.1. NCBI lineage: Eukaryota > Fungi > Basidiomycota > Agaricomycetes > Agaricales > Mycenaceae > Mycena > Mycena vitilis. The sequence continues at coordinate 321,499 of JARGYF010000069.1, forward strand.
TCTCGTTCGGGTCTCGTATGGGTGCGGGCGGCGGCTCGACCTCTTCGTCAATGAGTATTTCGTTTGGGTCGCGCTCCACCGGCTGCACGGCAGCGTCAACCTCGGAAGTCGGATTGCCGTGCACGACACAGGCCTCGAAACGCGTGTGCAAGTGTGCTGAGAACCACCACTCGGGCTGGAGAGATCTGAGCAGGTTGAGGAGGGGCGGAGACCCGAGCTGGCCCGACATGATATCGCTCCGCAGGAAGGATTTGCGTTGTAGAAGAGAGGGCAGGTCACCGTAGTCGGTTATGGAGGTCGGCCAGTCGTGCGACAGGAATACTTGAAGTCGGGATGAGAGCTGGGCAAATTAGCAAGGACGGCCAGGACATTAATGGAACTCACCAGAGAAAGTTTGCGGACTGCATACTCGCGGATGTGGTAGATGCTACGGACCATGCTCCGGTCATATGGCATTTTTTCAAAGTGCCCTGAAGACTTTCAGCAAGAAGACGCGCGAGAACGCGACGCGAGACGCGACGCACCGCGTGGAAAGTCGTGAGACTTGAATATGCCCGACGCGCCGGCGATGCGAACTCCGTTGACGCGCACACAACCCGCCTCGCCAAGATAATAGATGTTGGGCGCGAGCCAGCCGCCGTGGTAGAGCTCCCACATGTAGTTTGACGCTTCGTGGTTGCCGCCAATGACAATGGTGAGCACGGGCGCCTTCCTCTCGCCGGTGTAGTACTTGTAGAACCCGCCGAGCTGCTTGTACTTGTCCGGGACGGCCATGCACTGGAGGTCCTGGTGGTTGCGGATGGCCTGGAAGTCGCCGCAGATGAGTAACAGATCGACCTTGTACTTGTTCTTGTCCTCGAGCGTCTTTATCTGCGAGTAGATGGTGTCGAGCTCGCCGTGGCAGCAGCCCTCGACCGCGACCTTCATGGTGTTGCGCGGGCGTCGTGCTAGTCGACTTGCAAACCGTTTGAGCATGCACTTCAAGACGCGTGACGTTTAAGACTTGCAAACAAGTGCCAGTCGGAAATTCATAATTCATGTTGCACTTCAGCAGAGAAGGGGGATTTGATTGACCACAAGTAATAAGATAGGAATATTGCAGGGAAGTGGAACGGGGTTATGTACATGCCAAAAGAACGAAAAAGAAAAAAGAAACGGGGCAAAGGGAACGCGTTTGTCGATTTGATGTATTGTACTACTACGGGTCGGGCGTTAGGGTAGGATAGGCTAGACGGCGTCCAGGGTGAATTTGGGCGTGTGCATTGTACCTTAGGCGGTGGCCTTGGCCGGCTGCGCTTTCTTCCACTCTGCCATCTCAACTTCGAAGCGTTTGTTGTAAGCCTAGGCGGCGTCAGCGGTATACGGAAGCGCTATGGAGGTAGTGACATACCGCTCTCTCGGCCTCGGGCAGGGCGTGCCACTCCTGGGCGCGCTGCTTGGACTGTTGAACGACCGGGATGCCGGAGGTTTGGCGTTCCAAGGAGAATCTACACGCGCGTCAACGACCGATTTGGCATGAGGATATAGAGAAGGTACCGCAAGAAGCCTGACAGGGGACGCTTGTTGGTGTTCTCGAGCGTCGAGCGGATGCGGGGCAGTTTGCGGACGGCGCGCTGCTTGTTGAGGCGGCGCAGCAAGTCGGGATCGACGTTCGCAAAGTACTCGTCGACGCGGACTTTGGCGATGGCACGTTCTGCCCTGGCGCGGGTGAGGTATTCCTGGAGAGAACGAGAGATGAGCGAGGACGAGATAAGAGTGAACGACGCGTTACCTCCTTCTCCGAGTCGGACAGAGCGCGCCACGCGGCGCCGGCAGCCCTGGCGACATCGGTAACACTCGCGTCATGCGGCTGGGTCTTGCGGAAGTCGCGGGCAAAGAGGAAGAACGAGGTGGGGCCACGCGAGGGCGGGCCCTGGGACTTGAGAACGCGCGGGACTAGATAAGATTGAGAACGCGCCAGCAATGCACTGCAGAACACAGACCCTTGGGTACCGCAACCTTTTTCTTGACCACCTTCTTGACGACTTTCTTTACTTTCTTTTTGGGCGCTGCCTTCTTGGCCACAGGTTTCTTTGCTGCAACTTTCTTTTTAGGCGCAGCGGCCTTCTTGGTCGTGTCCTTCTTCTTGGTCGAGGTGACCCTCTTGGGTGCAGGCTTCTTGGTCGCGGCCGCGGCCTTGCCTGTCGGGGGACGGACGGCGGCGGCGAAGCCCAACGACGGGGTGGTGAGGAACGTACGGCGCGACAACGAGAGCGCGACGCGCGACACGGGCACGGACGCGGCGAGGGGGCGGCCAGCCGCAGCCGCACCCAGACGGGCAAGCACACGAGCGTTGAGCGCAGAAAACATACACGCCGTGGTAGTTCAAAAACAGGAATATACCACCCTGTCACAGCGTGACTCTATTTCCCACGGCAGCCAGTCAAAATAATATGCAAAGTAAACTACACAGAACAAGGGAAAAAAGACTATGCAGACGCATGCCGTCTGTACTGCGCAGACACCATCGCGTGGTCGCGCTCGTACGGCTCCAGCGTCACCTGCTCCAGCGCCTTGAAGCGCCCCTCTTTTAGTTTCTGCAGTTCCGCCGCAAAGATCACATCCGGCGGCGCCGTCGAGTCGATACAACTCGCCTTTATCGAGATGATAACATGCCCGAGGTCTTTGAGGAAGCTCTCCGCGTTCCGGATCACAATACGCGCCTGGTCGGGTTGCGCGACGTCCGCAAAGATCACGTCGACGGTCGAGATGAGCATACGGTATCTGTTTGGTAACCGTGCATCCTCGACGATGGCTGCAACGCAAATGAGAGCTAGTCAAGCTAAAAAATGGCAGAACCTACGGATGACATTTGTCCGTTTCTTGGCCATGTTGATCAAATCACGTCCTGACCGCGGTGAGAATTCAACAGCATAGACGACTCCTTCCTGCAAAGAAAGTTAGAGAAGCACAGAAAGCAAAGTACAAGCTATACGCACTGGACCAACGATATCAGCGACATGACTGACACTCGTCCCGCTCGCAGCGCCGAGGTACAGCACTTTTTTCCCGGGCTGGATGAAGATGTTGTCCAGACCACCGAGCACGCCAGCCGCGAGCTTACTCCGGAAGGGATTCCAGACACGGTACTCGGTCTTGGTGCCCTCGACGCCGCCCTCGATGGAGATGCGCTTTTCGCCGTACACAGACTCGCCGGGGACAAGGTTCTTGGTGACCAGCATGTGTTCCTTGCCCTTTGCAATGAACACACCCGGGTGTCTGTGCGGCTCGAGCACCGTGTTCGACCCGCCTCTGGCCCCGCCCCGTCCTCCCCGTCCACCGCCGCGTGCACCCCGACCCCGGTCCCCACCACGCCCTCCACCACGTCCACCGCGCGATGTTACGCCGCCGCCGCGCACGCCTCCACCTGTGTGTTTCCGTATGAGTAATTGGTCGAACAAGAAGTGAAAAAGGGCGGACCCCGTCCTCCACCTCTGAATCCACCCCGGTCACCCCCGCCGCGTCCACCACCGAATCCACCGCGGCCTCCTCCGAATCCACCACGGTCACCGCCTCTGCCGCCGCCTCGTCCACCACCGCGTCCACCAAATCCACCGCGTCCGCCAGAGTCTCCTGGAAAAAAGGGTAACCTGGTCAGAAGAACATCAATGAGCAAATTGCGACCAACCGAATGCCATTTCTTGCCGGGGGTTAGTGTGGGGAGACTGGGGCGACGACGGCGAAAGTCAAGAAATTTTGCAAAAGGCAATAGCGTGCGAATTCAATAATGCCATACACAGATGGCATCGGCATTTGCCGCATTCCTTGCGCATTCCGCTGCTTGGACGCTGCTTACCACCGTTCAAGTTACCCGTCTTGTAGCGTTGCCTAGCAGCTAGCCTCACCCTCCCATGTTATCACCTCAAGCAGCCTACAAACCGCTGCAATCGAACAAAACAACAAAATCAACATCTTTCAACTCTCCACTGGTGCTCTCCAGGACATTCCAGATGACAATTCATTCAAGGATGAAGATGACTATGCAAAAATATCAAAGCCATGGTAAATTATGGCGGCCAGCTCTATGGCAAGACCTGGACAACACAGGCGTGCGCGGCCATGACATGACCTCGCGGAATCTGTTCTACAAATACTTTGGCCAGCTCGAGGGTCTCCGAGATTGCGTCACTTTTCTTTGGCACTACCCGTTCAACAACAAGTTTGCAATTACCACCCAACCTGGACGAGTGAATTACTTATTTATAGGTCGGCAATGGGAGCGGTCCAAGTTGCTACCGCGCGGGGCCGCCGTGTGTCTAAGGAATGCACCATAGAGGCTGCTTCCATCGACTGCGCAGCTGCTGCGCACTTCTGTTTTGGTACTGTCGGAGTGACTTGGCCGCAAAACTCGCTAGCCGAACCCCATGGGCCGTAAACATTACGGTGAATTCAGGCCTACATGTCTTGGCGCTCCTATGTAGTGTTGCGGCAACCCGACGAAAGAACGGGATTCGAGGTATATAAAAGGTGAGCACTTGGACAGTGGACTGCATTGCACTTTTCACCCTTTCATCTTGTGCAATATCCACCCACTCACGCTCATCATGAAGTCCTTCCAAAACTTTGCCGTTGCTGCCGTTGCGCTTTCTGCTTTTTCCGTCAACGCAGCTGTTGTTGTGAGTGGCGTCCTCCATTGCTCTGCAAAAATTCAAACATTTGTGTCAGTCATCGTCCATCTCGACCGCTGCGGTCGCTTCTTCTACAGTCGCCGTCGGTTCCACCAGCCCAGTCGCTTCCTCGTCCGTGGTGGTTAGCACCTCGACAGCTTCTGGTAGCTTCCCCACCGGCGGCTTTGTCGTCACCGGCGTCTACACCACATGCTTGACAGTCACCTTCAACGCCCCCACCCTCAGCGCTTCCACCTCCATCAGCGGCGCCACCTCTTCCCTTGCCATTCCGACAGTATGTTACATCTCTCTGTCCGGCTTCACGATGCTTATTCCTCTTTAATCAAGGCTAGTACCTCCATTGTCGAAAGAGCGGTCACTATCGTTGCATCCTCAGCGGCAACCGTGAGTTGCGAATGATACAGTTTTGTTTGAGGCTCACATCTGGTATAGGAGGCCGTCAGCACCAGCTCTGTGGAAGAGGCTAGCTCAAGCAGCGTCACTCCCGTGAGCTCCCTTCTGAGTGTACGCGAGTCAGTGCTCATGCGCCACAGTCCGCAACCTCTACGGTCATCACAAGCGCATCTGCCTCTGTAAGTGGGTTTCCTTTTGATCCAAGCTCGCGTCTCACGTCTAGAAAAGGCAAGCGATGTAGTGGTCTTCACGACTTGCTTGGCTTTCCTTCCTAGCGCCAGCTCTGCGACCGGTGGCGTCACGTCGACCTCCATCGCGGGCCCCACCGTCACGTCGAGCGTCTCCGCCGCGCACCCCACCACTGTCACGTCTGCCGTCGTCACCGCATGATATGGCGGGTCGTTCACTGAAGGTGAGCTTTGCTATCCTGAATCCAGTTGTTCTACTCATCTCAGAGTCTCACAGGCGGGATCTGAATCAGGCAAGTAATTGCTGAGGGTTCCAAGGAGACAATGCTACGCAGTTGATTACGGACAACTTTATTACACATGGACAATTTTATTTTCGGCCCAGTGAATGCAAATAATCATTTTTCGATGGGCGCGCAGTCTGTCCAGATTTATGGTCACGATTTGCATTCGCAGTAAACTGACGGCGTGGAGACGTCCTGGAACCGCTGACGACGATCCGCCAAGACTGGACAAAGTCTGTCCGCGACGACGAGGAACTGGATGAAGACCAGCGCTTCCTTGCAGCACACAAGGTGCTCTCTTCGAAACACACCCTAGACCGGGGGTGTTTTCTTTGTGAATTTCGTGATTGGACCCAACTGGGTTCAATTTGAACCCAGTTGGGTTCGAAAAATCCTAACTTACAGCACTGGGACAGCCAATTGGGAACCAACCACAAACCGGCATGCGAATTCATTCACGGGACCCCAGGATGGACATCCCATCGAGAGCCTAGGGACACTGAGAGGGGGACAGAGCGTGTCTTAACATATAGGGCCACGTCGTGGTTTGGGAACAAAACCCGTCGGAGGCTGTGCCACTTTACCGTGACACGTCACGACCGCCAGCACATCTTCGCGTTTACCAAGGTCTCCCTGGCCGGGTCTTCCCCAAGGACACGTACACGCGTCCATAACCCCCTCATTCTTTCAGTCGGTGAAACCGCCTTTGAACCCCGGCCTTGCACTCAGTTTTGTCTTTCATTTTTCACCAGACATGGAGCAACAAGCAAAAGCACCGCCAGACCTGAGAAAGGTCGCCATATTCCTGCGCAGCGGAAAAGCCGGCATCAAAGTGCGAGTCGGTGCGCTGAATGGCAAACGGTTTGATTATTTCAAGGGTGCGTCGAGGCAGTTGGTGCCAGATTCCCGCCCTTGTCCTTACGTCAGAACAGGCAAATCCGCGATTAAGGCGCTGCTCTCGCCTGCGTATGCAAAGCAGAAGGGCCTCCCCAAGATAACCACCGAGGCGGAGGCGCTGACCGTCCTGTCCGCCGTCAACGCCTTTGCATTTTTCCTGCGCGTGCAGCGGGGCGCGCCGTCCGGCAGCTCGTCATCGTCACCGAAGGTCCTGCAGGTCATCCCCGAGCAGAAGTTCGTCGGGGACGAGTACTACGTGTGGTTCTTTGAGGGGTCGCAGTGGACCACGTACGCGGGCGCCGTGCTGATGGTCGGGATAATGCTCGGAGGCGTGATGTTCCCGCTGTGGCCGCCGATCATGCGGTTGGGCGTGTACTACCTGAGCATGGCCATGCTCGGGCTCATTGGGCTTTTCTTCGGCATTGCGATCGTGCGGCTCATATTCTACATCATCACCATCGTCGTCGCCAGCCCTGGGATATGGATATTCCCAAAACTCTTCGCGGACGTCGGCTTTGTACGTGCCTCCCTTTCGCTCTTGTCATGTCCCCTCGGCTGATGCCTCGATTCAGGTTGAGTCGTTTATCCCGCTCTGGGAGTGGGACCTGCCCAAGAAAAAGTCCAAGAAGAGAAAAGGCGACAAGGCCAAGCTGGACGCGAACGGGGGCGCATTTATCGAAGAAGTGGACGATTCCGGCACGTCGCGCCCACAGAGCCGAGCCGCGCGGATCGAGGAGGTGGAGGACGAGGACGCATAGACTGTCGTTGTGGTACACTACTTATTTAATAGTCGGGCAAGCGTGTGAATACAATAATGCCATCATCCGCTGTGCTGTGGTATAGACCACCAGCTGCGCGACGCTGCTGCGCTTATACCACCATCTACAAGTCCTCTAGCATCGGCCAGCAGCCATGTCTCAGTCTCCTATGGTATCCATCCCCAAGAAGTCCACCGACGAGGTCGATTGGACCACCCCCATCCGCAATCTCATCGCACAGTCTTATGGCGAGAATCCGGACAATTACGCCGCAGAATGCGCGTCGCTGCAGCGGTGTCGGCAGGATGCGGTTCGTGGTGCGGGCAGTGATATGACCGCCCGGGATCTGCTCTACAAGTACTTTGGCCAGCTCGAGCTGCTCGAGCTCCGTTTCTCCGAGATTCGCGTCACTTTTCCGTGGCACGACGCGTTCACCAACAAGCTCACCACCCAGACCTCCATTGCCTACGAAAAGGCATCTATCCTCTTCCAGATCGCCTCGACGCACTCTGCGATTGCGTCTTCCCAGAACCGCTCGTCCCCAGAGGGTCTCAAGCGCGCGTTCTACTACTTCCGCACCTGCGCCGGCATGCTCACGTACATAAACGAGAACTTCCTCCATGCGCCGTCCAAGGATCTCAGCAAGGAGGTCGTCAAGTTCCTCGTTAGTCTCATTCTCGCCCAGGCAACCGAGGTCTTTTGGGAAAAGTGCGTCGAGGAGAAGAAGCCGAGCTCGCTCACCGCAAAGACGGCCTCGCAGGCGGCGGCCATGTACACGACACTGTGCGAGGAGGTCAAAGAGTTTATGGGCCAAAATGTACTCGACCGTCACTGGGTCACTCTCATCCAGGTATTACAAAGTCAAACCCTCTGCGCCGCAGCTCATCGTGTCCTTAGATCAAATCGAAATACTTGACCTCCCAAGCACAGTATTATCGCTCTATCGCTGATACCGATGCTGGCACCTACGGGGACGCCCTCGCGCGTCTCACGCTGGCTGAGACACTCGCGAAAGAAGCACTGCGGCTGTGTTCTTCGTTCACACCGACATTTACGCCGGCGACTTCCACCGCCCCGTCATCATCTACCCTTCCCGCAGATGCAGGTTCGTCAATGTCCGCACTAGCCAAGTCGCACCTGGCTCTCGTCAGCGACCGCCGCACCGCCGCCAACCGCGAAAACGATCTCATCTACAATGCAATTCTTCCCTCGGTCGATACCCTCCCCTCGATCGAGGGCAAGGCGACCCTCACCCTCGCCACCCCGATCCCGATCCAAGAGGTCTATGGCGCACCCGACGTCCAAAAGACCATCGGCGCCGACTTTTTCGGGCGCCTTGTCCCTCTGAGTGTGCACGAGAGCGCGTCTGTGTACTCGGAGGAAAAGGCAAAGCTCGTTCGCGGGGAAGTCGAGCGCGCGGACACGGCGGAGGGTGAGGCGAAGAGCTTCCTCGATGGACTGCACGTTGTGCAAGGGCTTGAGCGCTTCCGTGGCATGCTGCAGGACGGCGGCGGCGACGGGGGTGTTCCACCCGAGGTGTCGCGGTGGGCGGCGGATATCGCGTCAATCGAGGGGCGCGAGAGCGTCGCGTCGCTGTTTTCGCAGCTCGAGAAGCTCAAGGGTGCATTGCGCGCGGAGCTCGATCCGGGGAGCGGTATCGCGAGGGAGCTCGATGCGGAAAGCAGGGATTGTGAGATGATGCGCGTTCGGTATGAACATCTATGGACGCAGGCGCCGAGTGCAGGGTTGAGCAAGGCCCTGAGACAGGACCTGAAGGCGCATCTCGTCGCTATGGAGGAAGCGGCGCGAAGTGACAGTCAGGTCCAGGCGCTTTGGGAAGGTGTACGGCCAGACGTCGAGGCGCTCGTTATGGGCAGGGTCGACGGTTTCTTCCGGAATCAAGAAGACAAGGGAAGCTTGCTAGATCTCGGCGAGGAGGCGGACCGGGCAGAAAGAGAAGAGAAGGAGAAGATAGCCGGTCTCGTTCGCGAAATCGAGGAGCGGCTTGCGACCCTCAAGAAGATTGAAAAAGAGCGAAACGAGGTTCTGAAAGATCTGAAGGAAAAGGTCGGTCCCGTGGGTGCAGTGTGGTGTAATGGCTAACTATTCCTTTCTAGATTCAAACCGACGATGTTTCGCATCTGCTCCTTCTGAACCGGCGGAATACTGGTGTCGAGCCGACACTGTTCGCTGCAGAGTTGGAAAAGTTCCGACCATACCAGCAACGGCTCGCGGCGACCATCCATCACCAGGAGGTCGCTCTTCAAGATGTCGCGGCGCGCTGGAAGATGCTTAAAGATTTCACCGACTTCAAGAGCCCAGCACGTAAATGGGACGAGAAGGAGAAGAGACGGAAGGAAGGAGTACGGAGGTTTGGTCGTGCGCGGGAGGGGTACGAGGAAGTCCGCGACGGTTTAGCGTGAGTGTCCCGCCTTGATTCTGATTTCGTTGTCTCACTTCAAATGCAGGAAGGGCCTGACGTTCTACACCGAACTGACAGAGTTGACGACGAAGCTGCGGCGAAACGTTAAAGCATTTGTCGGTGGTCGTATCGAAGAGCGAGAGCGCCTAGTTGCCAAACTGGAAAGTGAGAAGCGAATGTCGTCGTCGGGGCCTCCACCCCTCGCCGCCAAACCTCCGCAATCCGGGCTCGAATCTGGGTTTGCTGGAATGAATTTGAGGGGCTCTCCGGCACCACCTCAATGGCAAGCAGGGCCCCAATCCCCACAACAGCCGTACCCACCACCGCCGCCGGCGCAGTATTCTTCACCGGCCCCACAAACCTATCCCTCTGCTCCTCCACCATCCCAATATGCGTCGCCGCCACCGCCTGCCCCTCAGCAGTATTATTCCCAGCAGCAGCAGCAGCCCCAGCCTCCTCCTGGACAGCAACAACAGTCCTTCCCCCCTCCGCCTCGACCCTCACAATATTCCCCGGCTCCACCACCGCCACCGCCCGCCAATGATCCTTATGCGCATCTCGGCATGTTTGGGTCCAGCGCGTACTCTACACCTTCGCCGCCAACTGGTGTTTCTTCGCCACCGCTACCTCCTCCACCACCGCAGGGTTCGTACACCCCTTCATACACTCAGCCTGCGCCGCCGCCGCCGCCGCAGGGGCAGGGGCAATACGGTGCATATCAGTACCAGCAGCCGCAGCAACCTCCGCCTCAGCAGGGGTTCGGCGCGTTTCCTCCCCCACCTCCTCCGGTATCCTACCAATATGGGACGCCACCGCCAGCTGCTGCTTCCCAGTACCAGTATCAGCCCCAGGGACAGCAGGGACAGTATCGATGATGTAGTTGTACGATAAATTATAATCTCTGTACGACCTTGTACGACATGATGTTTTGAGGGTAAAAGAGCGCGACGTGGCTGATTCGAACGCAGGAGATCACATGACACGCTGATCGCAAATCAATTCCAATTTTCTTCGTCTCCCCGAGTGGCTTCCGCCGATTCCTCGACCAAAAAACCCAGCTCAGCGAGCCACTAACTGCCATGGACGTCGACATGAAGACCAAGGACGAGGGGCTGCCGATGGAGGAGGAGAAGGGGAGCAGCGGTCCACCAGTGAGCAGCAGCCGGGATGAAGACCGCAAAGTCAGAGACAGGGATCGTGACTATGACCGCGATAAGGACAGGGACCGTGAACGCGATAGAGACCGCGACAGGGACCGGGAAAGAGACAGACGCGACAGCCGCCGGGACTCTGGTCGGTTTTTGACCATTGAACCATCCTCAACCCAACTTACGCATTGCAGGTCGTCCTAGGCGCGGTGGAGGCGGAGGCGGGGGAGGCGATCACTGGGAGCCAGACAGCAGAAATGGCGGAGAAGTAGGCGTTGTTTTGGTTCCACATTAGACGGGGAATTGATTTTTGCTCAGCGTCGCAAGCGCTCTCGTTCCCGCTCGCGGTCGCGTTCCAGACGCCGCTCTGCGTCTCCAAGACGTCGAACGCGTCGCTCGCGGTCGCGCTCCTCCAGGTCTCCTCGGTCTCGCTCGCGCTCTCGCAGTCGGGGTGGTGGTCGTGGCAAATCCAACGACACCTTTGCGCGCTCGCTTGGCGGCCCGATGAACGCCGACCACGAAGAGGCCGTCGAGTTCTCCAAGGTCAGCAAGAGAGAACACCGGGTCTACGTCGGCAACCTCAGCTACGAGGTTCGGTACCGGGACCTGATGGAATTCATGAGGGGAGGTGGGTGGGGGATCATTAGTTTTTTCTTTGGCATGTGGTTTGGGTGGTTCGGCCAGAGCAGGGGAGGCAGAGAGACGGGCGGCGGACGCGCATTTGCGGGAAACATCTCTGGGTCGTGTCATGTTGCTTCTCCGTGTGGTGATGGTGGGGGAGAAGTTTCTGTTTCCCTTGGTCCAAGGCGAGGCGTTGGCGGACGGGCAGTGGGCATGTGGAGTTTCTGTGTTTTCTCATTTGCTGGAAATCGGTCGAGTTGTCGAGAGGATATTGATTGGGAGTTTTCTTTTGGGATTGGCAGCTGGGGAGGTTCTCTTCGCCGAAGTTCTCGTCACGCCGACCGGGGTCTCCAAAGGCTGCGGGTTCGTGTCTTATTCATGTTCATCCTAAGCTTCGACTCACCAAACCCGTAGCATCGTCGAGTTTGCCTCACATGAAGACGCGCAGCGCGCCGTGCGCGAATTATCAGAGCTGTCGCTGCTTGGGCGGCCAGTCTTCATCCGCGAAGTATGTGTGCTGTCTTGCGATGTTCGCAACCTCTAAATACTCCACAGGACCGCGAGACCGAGGCGCGCTTTGGAGCGACGCCCGTTCCGGGTAAGATTGGGATGGCGATGGCCGGTCAAGGCCTCAACGCCGCGCCGCCGCCTCGCCCCGCCTCCCACAACTACTTTGGAACGCAAGCAAACCCTGGCAACCAGCTCTACGTCGGCAACGTACGTTTTCTTTCTTCTTGCTGAACTTACTTCTCAACCGCATCGTAGCTCCCTTACCAGGCAGGCTGGCAAGACCTCAAGGACCTCTTCCGTGTCGCGGGTAATATAGTACGTGCGGACATCAACCTTGGCGCAGACGGGCGGCCCAAAGGCTCGGGCACCGTCGTGTTTGAGACGCCCAAGGACGCCCAAGCGGCCATCAGTACGTTCTTCTTGAGCTTTCCTCATTTTTCTTCTTCTCTGAGACGCCGTGCAGGCATGTATCACGGCACAGACTGGTACGGACGCACGCTCGAGGTGCGCGAGGTAAGTGCATCGCATTGATAGTTCTAGGGCGCGATCTCACTCGCATGTAGGATCGCTATGCAGGACTGTCAGGGGCAGGCGGATTCCGCGGCGGGCTACGTGGCGGCGGTCGTGGGCTCGGGCGCGGACTGCGCGGCGGAGGCTTCCGTGGGGGCTTCCGCGGCGGTGCGTATGGCGGTGGTGGCGGCGGCGGCGCAGGGCGCGACTTTTCCAACCAGGATCTGTACGCGGACTACTCGGGCCCGGACCAGGGCGGGGCGTACGGAGGTGGAGGAGGTGGAGGAGGAGGAGGTGGCGGTGGCGGCGGGTTCGGCCACGGGCCTGGCGGTGGCCATGGTCACGGGGCTGCTGCGTTCGCGGGACCCGGAGGCGCGGGGTACGTCGAGCCGGAACCTAGCCAGCAGATCATGGTGCGGAATGTACGTTTGGTTTCTTCCTTGATTTCTATCTCCTTGCATGCTGATTGGTGCACACTAGCTACCGTGGTCGACGGCGAACGAGGACTTGGTGGAGCTGTTTGAGACGACGGGGCAGGTGGAGCTTGCGGAGATCTTGTTTGATGGTGCGCGTTCCAAAGGGTGCGGCGTCGTGCAGTTTGCCCAGGTCGGCGAAGCGGAGACCGCCATTGGTCAGTTTTTTTTGTCTCATCCTGTAATCACGACTAAAACAGTCGTGCAGCCAAATTCCAGCAGTACATGTACGGTGGAAGGCCGCTCGGTGCGTTTCTCGATTTCTTTTTCCAAGCTTTACAACTGACCACCGCGCAGACGTACGCTTCAACGACCGGTGGCACACGTTTACGCCGACCGCCGCCAAGGGCGGGCAGATTGGGCTTGGGCAGGTGGACATGGTGTAGCGTGCCCCTTTGTAGCCCATCCTGATTATTGCAGACAAAAAAACGAGTCGAGAAGAGCGGCATTGAATGATTCGTCTGTATGTACCTATTCCTATCGTAAAGCCATCCATACTCGCCACAAAAAATTCACGCACAAATTGAATTCTTGTACTTTTTCTGCTACGTATACGTGCGATCTGGTTTTGTGGACAATACAAGGGCGTCCTTTCAATTTGTCAATTTTCAACCAACAAGCAGAGAAGCCTTCCTAATCCGGCCACTGGCGTTGACTGACGTGTCCAATTTATTGTTATAAAGTTTAAGTTACAAAAGACAACGTCCTCAATCCCAGTCCTCGTCGTCCTCCTCCTCATCGCTATCACCAAGCTTCTTATTCCGCAGCATGAGTGCCTCGGCGAGGGCGGTCGTTAGATCGCCGCCGCCGCCGCCGCCGCCGGTGGGTGTCGACGGCTCTTCGGGGGCAACGGGTGCCGCGCGCGCGGGCGCTGCCGACGGGTCGGTCTTGCGGAGACTGTGTATGCCCTTGCCCTGGATGGACTCAAGGAGGGCGTTGCGGCCGGGCGGCACTGCGGGGAGACCTGCGGGTGGCGAAGGCGCGCCGTTTGACGGGGGCGGCGGCGGGGGAGGTGGGGGAGGGGGTGCACCGCCGGGCGGGGGAGGTGGCGGAGGTGGCGGAGGGGGAGGCGGAGCAGCACCACCGACGGGGGGACGGGGTGGCGGCGGGGGCCCAGGAGGTGCAGCACTGGTTGGGCGCGGCGGTGGCGGCGGCACATTCGAGGGCTTCGCAGCGGGACGAGCGGGCGGCGGCGGGGGACCGGGAGTGGCGACCGGCGTTGGACGGGCAGGCGGCGGAGGAGCTTGGGAAACGCGGCTGCCGCGCGGCGGGGGCGGGGGCGGGGGAGCTGAGACAGACGAGCTGCTGTCGGTCGCGGCATGGGTGCGACGCGACGGGGGCGGAGGCGGCTTTGGCTTCTTTGGCTCCTTCGCAGCCTGCTGCGGGTGCTTGCGGACAAAGTCCTTGATAAAGTCCATTTCCTCCGCGATTGTTTGTTTGTCGATGCCCGAGTTCTCGAGCTGTCCCAGCAAGGTTATCCACGATGGGTCGACACCCTGGGAGGTGAAGCCTGCGTCTTCGTTGTAGCCCATGTGGGCGACGTGCACGAAGGAGCCCGAGGCGGGTCCGGAAATCATGGACTTGTCAATCTTGCCGCCCTTGCTCGCCTTCTTCTTCTTCTCGGAGGCGGGTTTCGCTGAGTAGAGTGAGAAAATGGAGGAGGTGCTACAACGGACTCACTCACAAGACTTTTCCTTCTTTGTGGTGACCTTTTTCCAGAACGTCTTGGCCTCGCGCTCGTCGGCGAACACGAACCCAATCATGCAATCCTGTGAGAGAGAGATAAGGAGGAATATGCCAAAGTAATGGAATGACCTACATCCGCAGCGAACGAGTGGAAGAATGCGCGGTCAGGGTTGTACTCTAGGCCGGTATACAGCTCATAGTCCCAGATGACGCCGCGGGTGCCGTCGAGGTCGACGAGACGGAAGGCATAAGAATTGGACGAGTTGTCTTTGACGATGGCTAGTGCTCCCTGCAGCCCCGCATAAGACCATTTATTGGGGTCGGGGTGGGCATAGTAGATGCGTGCGAGGGTGGCGAAGAGGATCTTGTTGCTAGACGGGGGGATGGCGGCCTTGACCTTGGTCTTGTCGTCGGGATTGAGGGTCGACTGGGATGGCATGAGCGCAGGAGCCAAGCTGATCAAGAGCCAACACACAGCCTTGTACACCCATGTCGACCCTGAGCCCGTCGCAGCAGGCGGCCCTGGCCCAGCTGCGCGACCTCACAAACGGCGGCGAGGACGACGTCGCCGTCAGCATGCTCGAGAGCGTCGACTGGGACGTCCAGCGCGCCGCAGAGCTCATCTTTGGCTCAGCCCCGCCGCCGCCGCCGCCGCCGCCCATGGCAGAGTTCGACATCGACGACAGCGAGCAGTACCAGCCCGTCGCACCCCGCAACACAGAATGGTCCTTTGCGAGCCTCCTCACTTTTCCGTTCCAACTGCTGTCGACTCTGCTCCGGTTTGTCTTTGGCGTCCTGCGCATCCCATTGCCCCGCCCGTTTGCGTTCAATCTCGCCCTGTTCCGTCCACGGCGCACGGCTCCGCGAGGGGACGGCGGCGCGGACCGCTGGGTGCGCGAACTGGAGGAGGAGACGGGTGCACAGTGCATGAGCGCGTCCGGTGTCGATACTGGATCCGGGCCAGGCCCGTCGACGCTCACCCACCGCGCCCCGAGCGACCGCAAGGTGCTGCCCGACTTTACCCTCGGCACGTACGAGGCTGCCCTGCGCGTCTGCCAGCGTGACCATCGCATCGCCTGCATCGTTCTCGTCAGCGAGGAGCACGACGACGTCCCAGAGTTCAAGCGGTATGTATAATCCTCCTGCTACGTTACTAGCTAACATTATGTGAACAGCTCGACGCTGACTGACCCGACGCTGGTGCGGCTGCTGCACGCCAACGATATCCTCGTGTGGGGCGGCGACGTGCGCGACCGAGAAGCATACAGCGCGTCTCTCAAGCTCCAGGCTACCACTTATCCGTTTGTCGCCTTCCTCGCCCTCCAGCCCCGCCGCACGCCCCGCTCTGCGTCCTCGAGCTCGTCAACTCCCCCGCCCACGCTTACGGTGCTCTCACGGCACCAAGGTTCCCCCAGTGGCCCCACCTCGGCCGCGACCCTCGCTGCACACCTCGAGACACAGCTCCTACCCCGCGTGACCCCGTTCCTTGCTAGTCTGCGCGCCGCACAACACACGGCCGCGGCAGACCGTGCCCTTCGCGCCGAGCAGGACCGCGCATTCCGGGAGACGGCTGCTCGCGACGGCGCGCGCATCGAAGCGCTCATGCAAGCAGACGCACGCGCCGCGCGTGAAGCCGAAGAAGCGCGGGCCGCCAGCGAGGCGGAGGCGGCGCGTGTTGCACGCGAGGCGGAGGACAAGGCGCTGCGCGCGGCTGAGCGGGACACGTGGCGCCAGTGGACGCGCCGCGCACTTGCGCACACGCCCGAGGACGCGGACGGGGTGCGGCTTGCGATTCGAATGCCCGACGGGGGGCGTGTAGTGCGCCGGTTTGCGGACAGCAGGTCGCTCACGGCGCTGTATGCGTTTGTGGACGCGCAATTGACTACGGCAGAGGACGGGGACATTTCACCCAAGGGACATGGCAAGGCGGACGTTGAGCGCGCGATGGAGGAGCAGATGGACGAGGCGGGGACGGCGGACGCGTGGTGGGGCTTCCAGCTTGTGCTGGCGTACCCGCGGCGCGAGATTCCATGGTCAGAAGGGACGACCGTTGGCGAGGTAGAGTGTCTCAAGGGCGGCGCGCAGCTTGTCGTGCACATGCTCACGCGCGAGACGGTTGAGGAGGACGACGACGGGTATGTTTCGGAGGATTAGACGCACACCGCAAAATTAGCACCAGTCAATAATTACTATACACTCTGTTTGGATGCACGGGGAAAAATACAGACAGACTACTGGCTCAGAATCGTCCTCACGAACGACTCGTAGTTTACGTTTCCGTCCCTGCGGCATGTTCAGTACAAGGAAAATGGGAAATGGACTGAGACACGCACGCGCCGATCTGGACGCCCTTGAGCAGCTCGTCGACCTCCTGGTCGGTCATCTTCTCACCGAGCTGGGTGAGCACGTATCGCAGCTCGCCCGCACCGATGAAGCCGTTGCCCTCCTTGTCAAACACCTGGAACCCGCGGATGAATTCCTCTGTCCCGGCGTCAGCGATCTGTTAGCTGGGTTGAAGGTATGGCACACCTGGCGTGCCGGCGGGCTTGAAGCCGTCTGGGCGGTTGAGGATGGCGAGAAAGGTCTTGTAATCGACTGCATCACTTGAATTTTGGAACGACGGCGAATAGGAGAGGGACGCACCATCGCGCGGGGCGGCGGCGACAATCTCTGCGACCTCGCTCTGTGTGGGGTTCTGGCCCAGGGCGCGCAGCAGGTCGCCGAGCTGTTCTCGGGGGACGGCGCCAGTGCCGCGCTTGTCGAACAGGGCAAATGCCTCTTTGTACTCTGCGGCAGTCAGACCCGTGCAGCTGGGGGGAAAGGGCGCTCAATACCTGCGTTGTCGCTCTAGGGTGGGTTAGCAGGCTGTCAGTACAAGAGGTGGTTTGGACTGACCATGGTGGATGGAGGAGTGCTGTTGTGCGTTGTTTGACTTGGGCTTCCGCTGAACCACCACCATGGCCTTTGCAACTGCATACCTCCCTCCCCCAAAGCCCGACCACTCGTTCACCCGGCGGCCCTCCTCGGCGCTCGGTGTCTTTTTGTGGCGTCGCAGGATGTGGTTTGAGTCGACGTTCGTCCTGTCCATGCTCGAACCATGGGAGAAGATCCTCCTCAGTGCGTCTTGTCCGTGCTGTGTTTTCGTGTTCTTAATTGGCCACAGTCACCATCTTTGCGATTCTGTTCTTGCTCGTGTGCTCGGGCATCGTCACGTACTTTCCGCAGCACCTTGTGGTCATGCAGCGCCGCGCCGTGTACTATCTCTGGGGGCAGGACGGTGACGAGCGGGCGCTTTGGCAGTGGCTTGGGTTTGGTGCAGGGCTGCATAAGGAGCTGTAGAATCGGAATTAATAATGCACCAGTGTCTCTCTCGATTTCCTTTTCTTATTTCACGGCCCGCAAAATGACTGGCTCTAGTTATCGAGAATGATGTGGTAGCCCGGCCTGTATCGAACGGTTATAGCATAAGACTTGCCTCCTTCCTATTTCGATCTCTCGAAGTTTTTCGTGTTTGTTCTCGTTGACACCCAACCTAGATGAATGCTTGCAAGACGGACTGTGTCCTGCATTCAACGCGTCTGCATTCGACGCGTGTCCAGCCAGCCCGCGTCTCTGCCACCCGAGTTCGAGGCGCTGCTGGTGGATGAGGATCCTCCCGTCTTTTCTCTCGACGACGTCGTGGGCCATGTCGCGCCGCCTGTTCCCATTCAGTGGAAAAGCCCATCGCCGCGCAAAGGCCCCCAGGAGGTGGTCCGCGAGTTACGCGCTGCTCTCACTGTCAGCGGTGTCGTCGGCGCACTCGCCCTTTTGCGCGAAAATGCACACACCCCGTACCCGCGTCTCGTCGCTCATGCCGTCGTCCATTCCCTCCTTCGTGCAGGGGAACATCTCCGTGCCGGCGCCTTCCTCAACGCATTCGCCACCGAGCGCACGGCAGTCAAGCTGCCCCGCGTCCACCCTACCACTCTCTCAAAAACGATCGGGGCTCTCATCGCGCTAGTTCCAAAGACACAGGGCCGCCAGGACCGCGTCCGCACCGCACAGCGTCCGGCGCTGCTCAGAATCCAGGCTTCTATGGTCTCGGAGCCTGCCCTGCGCACTGCACTCTCCCTCTACCTGCAGGCGCGGAATCTTTTTGTCCCTCGCAAAAGAAAGGACGCTGCAATGATTCTGGACGCTCTCTTTCGCCAGCGCGAATGGATTCCGGCGGCTCTCATGTTTGAGCTCCAAGTCAAGGACCATCAGCTCCGCAGGAGCATTCCCTTTCTCTTGCGCGCTGAGGACCCTGCCGCCCCACCGCTCAACCCTCACGACCGCCACCACCTCCGTCGGCGCCTCGCCGTCCTTCAGATAGAAAAGTCACGCGTGAGCCCCGCATTCTTCGCCGACCTCTGCTTTCGCATCGCCGGCGTCCTCTCCAGCCTCACCAACCGTCCCGCAAGCCCCTACTACGCTGCCACCGAAGAAATCCCTGCTCTTGCTCCTGGGCCCAGAACGCCGCTGACACCCCAGCGCGCTCAGCACCATGCCCGCCTCGCCCTCCAGGCCCTCGCCATTCTCGGCACCCTAATCAAGACGCGCCAGATTCCGTTTGGCAACGTCAATTCGTGGATAGTTACTGTTGGGAGTGTGAGTTTGATTCGCTTTCCGTGCATTTCGTCGACTAAACCAACGCAAGCTCGCACCAGGCCTAGATTCAGTATATGTTTACGCGACGGTGGACGGCTTTACCAGACGCGTGGCTGCCCGCGCCCATCTCCGCGACATCCTCGAGGGATACGCCAACGCTCTGCCGCGCGTACCACATATTTACAGCCAGTTTCCCTTTCCGACCAGTGGCTTCTTACGGAGGGGTCTCAAGCATAAGATTCTTCTGCAGTCTGCCAGCGCGGACGAGGAAGCCAACCTGGACCCCAGCGCGTCGGGCGGCAAACAGGCAATATCCGGAGCCCCTGCCGGTGACCTACCCGATGAACTCGAGGGTCTGAACCTGGAGGGGATAGACGAGTGGGAACGAAAAAAGCGAATAAGCACCGTCCTGCGTCACAGACGGAGAGTCGAGCTGGCAGCAGAGGCTGGGTCTGACGCTCCCCCGCATTTTCATATCCATGCCCCGCCCGAGGACCCTGTCGAAGCGGCCGACGACAGCCTTATGCCCCCGCCCGAGATGTCCACCTACGAAGCTCTCTTGGGCGTGTTTCTCAGCGGCGGTGTCACCGACAGCGGCCCTGGCAGGCTGTACGCATCCCGCCCGATGACGACAGCTTCTCCAGAGCAAGTGACGCGGTGGAACGAGGGCGCCGCCAAGACGGAAGCAGCGCTCGATGACGCCGAAGAGACGTCCCCATTATCCCGTGGCGACGAGCTCGAAGCGAGCCTGCAGCAGCATTACCACGCGCCGCGCTCCCCAAACAACCCGGACCCCCACGTCCAATACCCCGCGCACCCGCTTGACTTTGACGCATATCCTGCGCCACCCGCCCAGCGGCCCCCGCGCCAACTCACACGGTCGTACCTCGGTAGCACCGTGCTGGAGCAGCATCGGCTGAAGCTGGCAACGCACGTCCTCGAACACATGCTGCACCAGCGCAGCCCACCGCTTCCCCCGCACCAATCGTCCGTCGTGATGCGCCTTCTGGCCCGCCGCACCGACGTGCTGCGACCCGTGCTCGACGTGTGGGACGAGATATGGGAGGGCGCGGCGCGCGCGCGGAGGGAGGGAGAGATGAACATGAAAGAGGCGCAGCGGCTCGAAGCGGCTCAGCTCGTTGCTGAGGAAGTCGCACGGAACGAGGATTGGGCCGTGGAAAAGACTGGGCTTTTGCCCCAACGCGATGCTGGGGAGGATGACGAGTTTGATGCGGCCAGCCGACGTCTCACTGCGCGCGAGTGGGACAAGGAATCTGATACTCATTATAATAATACGGAGGAGTAAGTATGACGTGAATCATAAGAGGCACCAAACCAAAGTTGGAGTCAGTGTGATAAATCACGCATCACAAACGCGAGCGAAAGACTTAGTCTTAGACCTTTACAGACATACGCAAAAATGGGCTCAACCGGGAATTGAACCCGGGACCACTCCCACTGCGCTCCGAAAGAAGCGGGCAGAAACCCGAAGGGAGTATCCTACGACTAGACCATTGGGCCGATGAGTAGTTCGCGTGCATGGAAGGTACCTTAACAAATTGTGATTAGTCTCGGGGGCCGAGTCAGCCTGCCGCAGCTTGCGTGGCTCAGGCAAGGCTCAGGGCAGGCTTAGTCAGCATAGGTCAGCATCGGCATCGCAGCACACAAACAAAAATCCCTTTCAGCCTCTTACCACCACCACGCCCACTAACAGCCTTATACAGCCTTATCCATAGCATAGTCCCCGCCAGCATGCTCGTCGACAGCCAGATGGCCTCGTCGCTGTTCGCCACGCCGTACAGCGACTACGCCGCGTCCCAGGACCTCAACGACATCTTCCACACCGAGCTCTTCTCCCTCCCCTCGTCCGGAGCGTCCTCCTCGTCGCATTCGCAGTCCTCTGGGTCCCGCGAGAGCACCCCAAATCTGCAGACACCCCCACAAGCCGTCCCCGCGGCGTCGTTCCCAGAAATCGGCGACGGGGGCAGCCCCACCCCGAGCTTCTTCAACTTTCTCGACGAGGACGTCAAGGCGCTCGACCCGCTCGCGATGCTCTCCAGCGCGCCGTACGACTTTTTCGGCACCTCGTTCCCTGGTGGGGGCGGCGGGGGCGGGTCGATGGACTCAAGCAGCAGCGCGGAGATGAGTGCGATGCTCGGTATCGACCCCTCCCTCGTCGGTTCGCCTGCCGCTGCGTCCTACTCGGATTTTTCCGACGCCCACTCGACGTCGCCGTCGGACGCCACCTCCTCGCCCATGGACAGCACCACCATCGCCCCCGTCAAGGTCGGTGGCCACGTTAGTTACAAAAATTAGCTTATCTAAAATTCTTCAAGGTCGGAGGCCACGGCAAGGCGCGCAAAGGCACCGTCGTCGGCGGCGGCATCAAAAAGTCGTCGTCGGCGGCTGCCGTGAAAGAGAACACCTCGACGGCGTCGACGGCGTTCATGCCCAGCACCACGTTCAAGCCACGCCCGAACAAGGGCGAGGACGAGGACGACGAGGACGACCTCCCCGCCGACTGGCGTCCCCCGCCCGAGGTCTTTCAGAAGATGAGCAGCAAGGAGAAGCGCCAGCTGCGCAACAAGATCAGCGCCCGCAATTTCCGTGTCCGGCGAAAGGGTGAGTTTCTTCCCTTCCCTTCCATCCGGGGAGTCAGTTGGCGATTCTCTCTCACCTTGGGGGGTCAATTCTGTTTTCGATTCTGTGTCGGTCCTCTCGCTCAGACTTGATCCAAAATCAACCGACAAGTCGCTGTTCCTCCTCCCGGGGATCCAGAATTCATCGAAGACCAAGCGCTGACCGATTCACAGAGTACATCTCGACGCTGGAAGACAACATCGCCGAGCGCGACCGCCTGCTGTCCGCCATACGCGCAGAGCTGGGGAGCACGCAGAGCGAGAACCTCGCGCTGCGCCAGGAGATCGCCGCGCTCAAGCGCACCTTGCTCGACAACCGCGGACCCGCACCCGTCCTCCCCCCGCCCGCGCCCCTCTCCTCCCCGTCCCTCTCCTCGCCCTCGCCCTCGCTCTCCAGCAGCAGCAAGGAGCTGAGCACGCCGACGCTCAAGGACGTCACGTCCGCCTCGGCGTCGACGCGCTTCTGGCAGCAGGGCGCCCTGGGCGGCGGGTACACCAGCGTGCACACCGCGCGGATACCCGAGTTGTTGGGTGCGAGTCCGTGGGCGGCGAGTCCGTTTGCGAGTGCCGAGGTGCGTTTCTTTGTTCATCCTTTATCTATAACGATGCTGATTGTGCTATAGACCCCCGCGACGCCGCACCAGCAGGAGAACCTCAATCCCCTGCTCAATGGCACGAAGGTCACGGAGGTTGTGCGCGCGGGGCTGGGGATGGGCGCGGCGACGGGGGCGAACAACGCCGCGGATGGGTTCGGGGACGCGAATCCATTCACGGTGCGCAGTTTGGATGCGTAAGTCTTCTTTCATTTCCCCTACAACAACGTGCTAACGCACACCCACAGATACCGCATGCACCTCTGGGGCCGCATGGCCGCGCAGTACCGCCACAACAAAGACCACCCCGCCTCCTCCTCCACCTCCAACTCCACTTCCAACGCCAACGCCGCCTCGCCCTTCAGCAGCGGCAGCGCCTCGCCCTTCAGCAACGGCGCCGCCAACGGCTTCAACAGCGCCGGCAACAACAGCGCGAGCGCGTTTGCGCCGTCGCCGTTCTTCAACCCGAGCGCGAAGGCGCATTCACCGCCGCATTCGCCGCCGTTCCCGCTGTCGGGGCTGGCGGGCGGGCTGCGGCCGAAGTATTTCTCGAGCCCGGCGAGTGGGAGTGGCAGTGGGAACGCAGGAGCGAATGGGCTGGCGGCGTCGTTGGCCGGCTTGTCGTTGTCGTCGAAGGGTGGGGTGTTGCAGCAGCAGCAGCAGCGCCAACGCGAGTCCGCGAGAGAGAAGGAGCGGGAGCGCGAGAGCGCGAAAGAGAGGGAGCGGGAGAGCGCGATGTACGCGGCGATGGCGAGCCAGACGCTGCTCAAGCGCCTTGGGGGCGCGTTTTGGGACGCGTTCTCCGGTGCGGGGGAGAAGAACGCAGCGCTCGGTGCGAGTGGGGCGGCGGCGAAGGGGTGGGACGCGGAGAAGGTGCGGAAGGTGTTGGAGGGGAAGGCGGTCGTAAGGGTCGTGGATGTCGACCAGCTGCCGCCTTCGCCGAAGATGTCACCCATCGCGAGCCCGAGGATGTCGCCGGTGGTGGAGAAGAAGCATTGCCATGGGCAGTTGGCGGAGGTGTTGGAGGAGAGCATGCGGAGCTTGAGTTTGGGGAAGAAGTAGGGCGGTTGTCGACGGCTCCCTTTCCCTTTTCTTTACTCTCGCTCTGGCTCAGGCTCTCTTTCCTCTCTGTGTACATCTCCCTCGCCTCATTCCACCAGTCCGGCGGCTCGACGCACGACCCTTCGGATCCTCCCTTCCGCCTCGCCCTCCTCTGTCTCTCCATGTCGCCCAAATGTCGCCTCTCTCCTCGTCTCTCCCCCGGTTTGGCGCTCGACATCCCGGTTTTGATTGTCGACCTCCTCGATACGTTACGAATAGAATCTGGATACATACGATATCTCGCTCTGGACTAGCTTGAGCCTCACCCTCCTTCCCTCTCTGTTTCTTTCTTCCCCTCTCCCTCTCGTCCCTCCAACTCCTTTCGACTCGACCCGACACTCATCGCCTCTCGGACTCGACTTACCGCCCCGAATCGCTGCGCCGCGCCACCGCCCACAAATCGCGAATGCGCCTCTCGTCAGCGGCTTTACGTACGCGGGCGGAGATTTCGCCGAGCGGCGGCTTATCCGTCCCCTCGGTTTCCGCTTTCTTCCGACTTGGACTTGCAGGTTTTCGCGAGGTCGTTGCGGACAACGAGGCGCTCGCGTTTGTATTACGGTTACGCTTACGGACCACCCCACTCCATCTCCACCCCAGAATGCGGACTCCAGCCTGAGGCCTGAGAATCGACTCCAGAATGCTGAATCAAAGTGTATATCAGAAAGTAGAGCTATTAAGTATAGTTTTGGATAATTAGTTTTTTTCTTCGCTTTTGGTGCGCTGTCCTCTTGTGATTCAGAGCTTCATTGACTGCGAGTTCGAGTGACTTTGTACTCGAGGTGACTTGTTAAGTAAGAAAGGGTGCTTGTACGTGGGCCGCCACGATGTAGTACCTGGGCGGTGGCGGTCAGATAAGGCAAGCGCGCAGGACGATAAGATTGGCGTAGGTGAGAAGATAAAGGGCACGCTTGAACGGTGCAGGTTTAAGCTAGCAAGCACGTCGAAACCCACGCGTCTTGCATGTTTCGAAGTTCTTTAAGGTCGGCTTCCCGTAGTAATCCGGTAGTATTGTGAACTTTCGATTGTCCAACTTGTCTTGAAGGCCATTAAATGGGCATGACGAGTCCTTTTTTGTAGCAATAATAATAAAGCTCCATTTTTATAGTAACTAGACGCCGTTTACGGCGTATGATGCTACTACTTATCCTGGACTACCGGGAGGTACGTAGAATAGATAACTAGTTGACGGGCGATGCGAGTTTATAAGTAAGATTACGGGTATATAATAATAATAATTCAGTGTCCGCCCAAAGGGCTTTGAGTCGGGGTCTCAGCGGGCCAAAGGCCTTTGCCCTTTGTAAGGCCTTTGGGCGAAAGGGCAACGAAAGCCTTCAAGATCAAATTCCCACGGTTTCGACACACCTATCTCTTACTCGCGAGTCAATTTCTATCGCCCCGTCATCCGGCACATCGTCCTCCGCTGCATCTGCAAAGGCCTGCATCAGCTGTTCTTCCTCCTCCATTGCCTGGGCTGTTGGCTTACGAGTGCGAGGCTTGTGCGCACCGGCGAAGAGCACTTGGAGCGGTAACACTTTCCATTTCGGGAGCCGGTCTTCGTGTTTTTATGGTAAAGGGATTCATGAGGGCGGCGGATGTAGGGGAGCGAGGAAAAAAGTGAAAATTATATAGTGATACACGTGACAGATAAAGCCTTTCGAAAGGGCTTTGTATAAGAGTGGTGGTTTGGAACTTAACAAATCACCCCGAGTGAACCAGACCAAGTACTATATTGATAGTGACCAGGAGTTCAGAGGTAGGGTGCAAGTTAGTTAGCCCCGTCTGAACCCCTGATCCTAATAGTACAGGCAAAACATAATATGTACAAAATATAATATAGTAAGGGAAGAGTCTTTGTCTTTCTGCCCCGACTTGCTGACTCAGCATTCCCTTTTAAGAACGCATATTGCACGTGCTCTCCGGACCTCCTCCCGCCACCGGAAGTTCATATATTTTATGTTTTATTTATTTTGTCGTCGTTCTGTCACGCCGCCCAATCGGTGCAACAATGTATCTCTGCGTGGCTCCTGTTTCAAGCCTCTCAAGCCTCTCCCCGCCTTTTGTCCCGAACCAGAACACTCCCTGACACCAGTCTCTGCCACCCGCCTCTCCCGACGCGTTCTCGACGCGTTGTTCACGCGTCAAACGGCCAAGGCGCATCACCAGCTTCCCCTCGACCACCCTCTATGACAAATTTTACCTTCCGCGCGTATATTCCCCGCACTGGCAGCAATTCCGAGTCCGCTGTTCCTCGGAAAGCACCAGCACCAACTCAATTCACACCGTATATCCCACCTGGAGGTCTTCATGATCAGGAGCCTGAGGCCTTCTCTCATGCCGTGCCGCCCTTCTCCCATGCCGGGCCATTCAGCTTGGCCAGCTGGAAAACCTTCACACCAACTGCCACCGTCTGTGGCAAGCGGGGATCGTATTCATACGACCTCGCAAAGGGCGGATATACGCTCTCCTGGCCATCGCTCGCCGCGCTGCATGCGTGGATACGTGCTGAAGACGCACTGACGCGCGTAATGCGCCGACCGCACGAACACCACCCGTCCCGTCGACCTCCGACGAGAATCACCTGGACTTCGACGGGGCCGACGACATCCAATCTCCTTCCGCCGCGTTCCAGGCGAGTGCGCCGCCGGCAGATCACGCAGATCTTCTCTCTGCACAGTCCGCTCTCTTGGAGAGCATGGCGCGATACAATAAGATGTTTCCGCCGGACGTCCCACAGCAGACTTCCTATTACCGCGACAATACATATCTCCCCACCGCGACTGGCTCTTATTACCGCTAGACCTCACTGTACTTAGTATTGCACCTCCCGCTTAATTTAACTTCTTTTTATCTTGCGAAATTGCCACCCAATTCAGTGCCACCCAATTTGCCACCTGAATATTGCCACCCAAAAGACCCGCCTCGACTTGGGCGGGTGGACACTCTTGCCCACGAGAGTGACTGCTGTGACATGCTTTAATAAATATACGGCTTGCTAACTGGGTCTCACGGCGTTCGGCGATGGGAAGCTGAAAAAGACTCGTCCATATAAGGGAATCCTAGGGCAGAAAGCGGAAATCTTAAGGGAAGTAGGCCCAGCTGTGGGCCGTACATCCTTACACTCCTCCCCACAGGACGAGCATCGCGAGTCCGACAACAGTAGGTAGAAAGAAACAAAAAAAATTTCCAATCGTACGTTTACAGTGTGCTTGAAGACGTAACGTCCAACACCCATCGCACTCGTTTTTCAAGATTGTGCGTCCTGCGTACCCTGCGTCACGCGGGTACCCTGACCGTCCTTCTCGTCGTCCTTCGGCGATGCTGGCAATCCCACCTCGGATGGGTTGATTGCCTCGGTAACGTCGGGTGCGGCGATCGCAGAGTCCGGGTCGTCCAGGTGATCCTCGACGGAGGGCATTTCACTGTCTTCTTGGACCGCGACCGGGCTCTCGTCGATAGACGGCGCGTCGGCGTGGGGTGCCTCGTGGGCAGGGAATCGCGGATAGGTAGAATTAATGTTCGCGCGCAGGGGCCCGTGCCGGAGTACGCCCCATTCGATGATGCGCGAGTCCGGCCAATTGAGCACGTCATGGGAATGGCGGGGGCTCTGGTCGAACGACTGCGCGGTGGGATTCTGATTCTCGTCGGACAAGTTCCGCCAAGACGCCGCATAGTCATGCAGGCGTCTCGCGGCCCTCGATCCGGGGTGTACTCCGTGTTGGGTTACGAACGAGAAGACGTGCGAGAATTCCACGTTCGTCGAGTCGAACCCGTACCGCTCGAGGGGTAGGGACGCAGTGATGTAGTTTCCCCGGGTTACGAATCGTTCAAAAAGTCCGAACACCGAAAAGCCTCTCAGGAGTTCGCCGATGAAGCGGGCGCGATGAAGCGAGCCCTCTTCCCGAATATGGGCAATCATATGTACAAAGCGAGCGGCCAGGACGTCGTCCACGAGCGGGCGCGAGCCCGCCGGCGTGTCCGGCCCCGGCCATTCCCCATTCGCAAGACGGACACCCTGCACCCAACGTTGGGGCGGCATCGCGGTGAGTTGCTCCAGCACGTGGGACAAGGACGCCGTGGGGCCCATCCGGCTTGAAAAACCATCTCCGCTGACCGGCAGAGGCGAGGAGCCGATGTACGATTGCTCGTAGGGCATCTCGTTGACGATCTGGGGCATCGGTTCATCGGGGTCGGCGGGAGGAGTAGTGGCACGTTGCGTCGGGGCGTGCGTAACTGGATAAGTCACGCCCGCTGCCCCTCCCCTTGCCTTGGCCCGGCGACGGCGTTCGTTGCGAGTGGGCGCCGTTTTGTTATTGCGGCGACTCATGGGCGTGGGGTCCCCAGTGGTTACCACCAGCCATGACTGCTCGGCGGGGGTTTGACGGCGGAATAGGAATTGCATCCCATCCGATCTCCGGGCCGTGGGGTTGGCGCCATAGTAGTCGCGCAAGTATACGAACATTGCACGCGCCTGGGGGCAACCCGCGGCCATCCAGCGAAGGAGGTTGCGCATGGCTGGGACATTGGACAAGTCCATGCCTCCCCATCGGCCAGCGCCCACCGACTCCTCGGGAGCTGGGGCTGCAGGTGCTGCGGTAGCCGTATCTCCCAGCTTGCGTCGCGATTCGCCGACCCGGATAGTCTCCCTGGCTTGGTATTTTTTGAGGGCGTCCCCCTCGTCTTCCGACGGGCTCGTGCCCTCATATTCGCCCTCTTCGTCTGCGCTAGGGTTGTGGGGCAGTAGAGGGTGCCCACAACTGTTTAGCGGCGCGTCCTCGACCCGCGGGAAACTATGAGAGTGCGACACGGAGGTCGAGGTGGACGGAGTGGCGCTCGGACCGCGAGAGCCCAGTCGATCGCGCAAGACACGCTCCCTCGCCGCAGATTGCAAATTCTGGGCATGGGACCGGTGGTCCTCACGGATCGCGTCCGTACCCATCGATTGGGCGAATTCGTCGCGTCTATCCGTGCAGTAAGGGCATCCGTGGTCGCTGTACATCGGTGCGGGATCGTGACTGCGGCCTGGCGTACGATTCCCGCGATGGCCGTCCCGTTCCCGATCGCCCTGAGCATTATCGCGACTGCGCGACGGATCCCAGTCGCGGAAAGTACGCGCGAACGGGCCCGTATACCCGCGGTCCGACGTACGTTGGTACGGGGGCGGGCCAGTGGACATATGGGGCGCGTCATCACGACGAGCCACCGAAATTCCACTGTGGCTCGGGGCAAGCGGGTTCACAGGATGAAACGAGAACGGGTTGTTGCGAGGTGGATCCTCCGGAGCGCGCTGCACCGTATTGGTAGCGGGGACATTAGGGGCGGTTGTGGCGCCCTCATAGTCCCCGACGTTGCCCAAGTCGTCGGGCGGCGCTGGCATCCAGTCGGGGGTGTCCATCGAAGGGACAAACACCCGGTCGTCGCGGGGTCCCTTCCAGACGCTCATCGTGCGGTGGCGCCAGTACAATGCGCCCTTTTTGGATTTGACCCACACTTTGGGGTCGGGGCTTTGTTGCGACATCGTAGTGGTAGTGGAAAAGAAAGGAAATTGAGATTGATGTTGGTCACCACCGTTGATGCCAAACATCGGCGTTCCCGCGATCGCGGGCCCGAATTATCCCGGCCCGGGCTTTGGCAGATCCTGCCATCTCTCTACTCCGTAGGCCTCGAAGTAGTCGTCGAGGGCCAGGAGGTCATTGAGAGACGTGGGCGGCTCCCAAGTGAAGTCGCCCGCAGTCCATTTAACCCAGAACTCGACTTTCCGCCCAACCCAACGGTGCTTCATGATTTCATCGACAAACCATTCCTGTTCATCGGGCATCCCGAAGTCGTAGAAGCGCTGGGCTTCCCGGCTTGGGAATATCGTCCCATCGTTGGCTTCGTAGGGTCGCAGCAGCGACCCATGAAAGTTCGGGTGGATGCGCCTACTTGTCAGCTCGCTGGGCAGCTCCAACGTATAGTTAGACGTGCCCGGCGCAGCTTTAATGACTTTATACGGGCCAATGAACTTGGGGGCTAGTTTCCTAGCCCTTCCTTTGGGTAGATTTAAGTTCTTGGTCGACAGGTAGACCATATCCCCTTCGTCATAGGGTATTTCTTCCCGTCGGCCCTGGTTCGCGTAAAACGTAGCCCGAACCCGTGCCTCGATAATATTATCGTGCGCGAGCGCTATATTTGCCAGTGCCTTATCAACGAAGTCTCGTACCCCAGGATAAACCGTGGGCTCTGCCTCCATCCCTCCCATCCGGGGGACGTAGCCGTAATTGAGCTCAAATGGTGCGAATCCCGTCGACGCGCTAATGCTTGAGTTGATAGCAAACTCGATCATGGGTATTAAATATACCCAGTCTCGTTGAGTAGGGTCGACGATGGATCGCAAAATCTGGGTGACGTTCCGAATGGCCCGTTCCGAGACTCCGTCTGTCTGAGGATGGAATGAGGTGGACATAAGGAGTTTCGTCCCCGTGAGACGATGTAGTTCCCTCCAAAATTTGGAGGTGAACTTGGCGTCCCTGTCCGATATTATCGAGGACGGAACGCCGTGTAATCGTACAATATCCCGAACGAATAGCCAGGCCACGTCGGACGAAGTGTCCGTGACTTTCATCGGGATTAGGGCGACCATGCTGGTTAGTCGACAAATCACTACCAGCATGTAATTGTACCCCAGACAATTCGGAAATGGACCGACAAAGTCCATTCCTATCGAGTCCCAGGGATGCCTTGGAATGGGCAGGGAATGTAATAGTCCCGCCGGGGCCTGATTCAGGGTTTTTGACATTGCACACGCTCCGCAACTATTGCAGAACGAAGCTATGTCTTGACCCATCTTCGTGTTATATCCGTGCACGGAACCCTCAGCCCTCGGCCGACGGCCGGCTCCGCCGGGCTCGGCCGACGGAGACTCCACATCTTTCTCCGGCAATCCTCGTGTTCCTTCACGGGTTATCACTCACCGGAGCTGACTGAGCGTCTCCCGTTTATCCGTCTTCTTTCTTATTGTTTAACCTCATGTTTCTCCCCGGTTTCCTTTTCGGGTCAATCACTATTGTTGCGCTTGGACCATCATTGATATCCACATATGTATACATAATAACCTTTCCAGTATAAATACCATAGTCTATCTTTGTATTCGTCAGTTTGATTATTAACGTTGCTTCGCATTCCCTCCGCAAGTAACTGAGTCGTTTCGCTTCCGGTCTCCGAACCGAACTATACTCCTGTCCTCCTTGTCTCGGGTCAACCAGGTAGTTGTGCGCCCAGCTCCTCTGTGGCGTTCACATATATCTCCGACACCTCCGGTCTTCCTCTCGGCCGATCCCTCGGCCGACTCCGGTCCCGTCTCCCCTCCGTCGGCTCGGTATATAACAGTATAATCAAACTCACCTATCTGGCTGGCTATGTCCATTCCCTTCACTCCCGTTCATGGTGCTGAACGTCGTCATTCTGATGCAGAAGGTCGTGATCGTCGACACTCTCGCATCTTTGATGCGATCGTTCACCTCTCTCCCCCTCCGTTGACGGATCCCGGTCATCCGACCGATGCGAACCGTCGGCGCTCTACCCAACATGACATCTCTGCTTTCCACACTCGATCTCGGTCCACTCCTGCTCCGCTCGTCACTCCGCTTCATGTTTCTGGTCTGGTAACCACGCCGACCCATTCTCCGGAGTATCAGGTCCCGTATCCGGCGTCTCCGCATCCGCGGGCGTTCCGGGACCGACCGGCGATTCCGTTCAGGATTCCGGAGGAAGCTACCTCCGATGGACCGGTCCCCGTCACACCTTCCCCTGCTCCGGTGGCCCAGGAAACTGCTGCCGGAAATCCGCTCCCATCCTCTCTTCCCAACAGTCGCCCAGGGACCCCGCGGTCCGATGCTGGCGACGGATCCGGAGATCCCGAGGGCTCGGGCGGTGGAAGTGACGGAGGCGATGATGACCCCGCGGACCCTCCGAACCCCCAGGACGTGGGTGGAAGAGGTCGCGGCGTCCCTGGTGGAAATCCGGCGCCTCCCGGCGGACCTCCCGGAGGTCCCGGGGGCCCCGGAGGTGGAGGAGGCGGAGGAGACGACAATGACGGTTTTCCCACTAGGTGTCGGGCCACTTCGCCCGAGTCCTACGATGCAGCCCACGACAACATGCTCCGGGAAACCCTCCACGTCTTCCGTAACGCCATGACCCTCCTCTCCGCCAACCAGTCCCGGACTCCGAAGTCGAGCCGGTCGAACCTCCGAAACCCGGACGTTTTCGACGGCTCCGATCCTGCCAAGCTCTCTCCCTTCCTCATCCAAATTTTCCTCCATACGGCCGAACGTCCGCAGGACTTCGCGTCGGACGAGGACAAGATTCTCTATACCTTGTCCTACCTCCGAGGTACCGCCGCTCAGTGGTTCGAGCCGAACCTCTACGATCGGTCCGGTAACCTTCCGACATGGGATGGAAATTTTGAGCTGTTCATTCAGGAGTGTAAGGGCAACCTCAAGGCCCGAGAATACTCAAGAGTCCTAGCGAGGGGAATCCGAAGGTGAATAAACAGTAGCTACAGACATTGAGTAACGCACCTAGCGAGGGGAATCCGAAGAGAAGAAACTCTGAGGATTCCCACGCTAGGCCGTGAGTATAATAGTCTACTGGACAGGTGCACGGGACCGGAGTGATCGGGAGCGGATGCCGAGGTCACGCGCATGATCGCATGCCGAATGCCAGGCAGCATCGGCTCGGCTCGGCGGACCGGAGGACGTCGGCCGAGTCGGAGGACCGGAGCGATCGGCGGAGCGGGGCCGACGGCGGGCGGAGCCGTGCGAAAGGGGGGTTCCCCTGACATCATCCCCCCCTTGGAATGCGGCGCCACGACGCATAGACCGGACACGGAGGGTGGTGTTGCGGAACGGGAGTGCGTCGAACGACGCGCGAGCAATTTGACGGGGCTTGGCCGGATACTTCTCGTAGAACGCCGCGAGAGCGTCGGGTCCGAAGAAGTCGGAGTGTTTAACCCACTGGTTGTGCGCTGCACTGTAGCCCTTCCAGCTAACGAAGTAGTACAGGCTCTTCCAGCGGACCTTGGCGTCCAGGACCGCGTCAACTTCCCACTCCGGAGCGTCTCCGGGCGCGTCCGGAAGCACCGGAGCGGGCTCGTCGTACCCCGGGCGGCCCGGAAACGGGTCGTCCTCCGCGAGCTCCAGCTTCACGACCGGAAAGACCGGATGAAGCCGAGAGTAGTGGGGCGGGAGCTCGAGCTTGAATGCCCCCTTCCCGACGACCTTAATCACCGGGAAGGGGCCGAGCCGACGGTGGGAGAGGCCCGGCGACGGGCGGGTGGTCTGGATGTCCGACGCGTCGAGCCAGACTCGGTCTCCGACCTTGATGTCCGGAGCGGGGGTGCGGCGTTGGTCGTAGTACCGCTTGTACTCCTTTCACCAGGGCGGACCGAGCTTCCGAGACCCCGGAGGCGATCCGGTCACGGAACTCGTTCGCGGACTCCACCGTCGAGCGTACTCCGGTCGGCTCGAACCCCATCCGAGGGAGGCGGCCGGAGTCGGTCATGAACGGGACCTGCTGCGTGGAGGAGTGGACGTGGTTGTTGTACGCGAACTCCGCGGCCGGGAGGAGGTAGTCCCAGTCATCCTGCTTGTAGTTAGTGAAGATGCGCAGGAACTGCTCCATCTCCTGGTTAACGTGCTCAGTCTGACCGTCGGTCTGCGGGTGCCACGCGGTGGAGGTCGCCGGCTCGATACCGATGAGCCGCCACAGTTCTCGGGTGAACTCCGCGATGAACTGGACGCCCCGGTCGGAGATGTACCTTTCCGGGGTGCCGTGGTGCCTCCAGACGTTCCGGTAATACAACCGAGCGGCGCCGACGGCGTCGATGTGGGTCGTGCACTCGTTGAAGTGCCCGCGCTTACCGAGGACGTCGACTACGACCATAATGGCGTCGTATCCGTGGGCCTCCGGAACCTCCACGACGAAGTCGACCGAGACCGTGTGCCAGCGGTCCGGAGGGACCTCGGTCGGGTGAAGCTCTCCGACCGGAAGCTTCCGAAGCGCCTTCGTCCGGCAGCACAGGTCGCAGGTGGCGACATACCGGCCGACGTGACGGGACATCTGGGGCCACCAGTAGTTCCGGGAGACAAGCTCCAACGTCTTGAAGCGGCCGGCGTGCCCGGCGACCCGCGTGTCGTGGTGCTGCTCGAGGATTCGGCGGCGGAGGTCCTTGTCCCGGGGGACAACGACCTTGCCGCGGAAGTAGAGGAGGCCGCCCGAGACGTTCCACTCGGCGTTCCGAGCCGAGCGGGCGCCGCGCACCTTGAGGAGTTCTCGGGCCGCACGAGCGACCGGATCCTCGAGGTCCGGGGCGCCGGCCAGGGCGTCGCGGATGTCTCGGAGGAGGGGGACCTCCGGACCGGAGACGGCAATACCTTCCAGCGCGCGGACATGGAAGAGCTCCGGAGTCAGGAGCGTCACATCCTGATTATCCGAAGCTGCTCCGTGGTCCGGCCGCCGAGAAAGGGCGTCCGGCCGACCCATCAAGCGCCCGGGCTTGTGGTGGAGGGTGAAGTCGAACCGGGACAGGTACAGCGACCACCGCGCCTGCCTCCGGTTGAGGTTCTGCGACTTCCGGAAGTACTCCAGGTTCTTGTGGTCCGTCCAGATCTCGACCGGAAGCTGCGACCCCTCGAGGAAGTGTCGCCACTCCTCGAGGGAACGGACGATTGCGAGCATCTCCTTGTCGTGGATCTCGTAGTTGCGCTGGACCGGAGACAAGCTCTTGGAGAAGAACGCGACCGGGTGCCACTTCCCGTCGTCGGACTCCTGCGAGAGGACGGCGCCGGAGGCGAAGTCGGAGCTGTCGGCTTCGAGGCGGTACATCCGGGTCTCGTCCGGAAGGATGAGAACCGGGTCGGAGGTGACCGCGTCCTTCAGCGCTTGGAACGCACCGGCCTCCTTCTCGGCCCAAATCCAGGCCTGGCCCTTCCGAGTCAGGTCGAAGAGCGGCCGAGCGAGGTCGGAGAAGTCCCGGATGAAGCGCCGGTAGAAGTTGGTGAAGCCGACGAACTGCTGCACGTCCTTCTTGTTCTCGGGGGTCGGCCAGGCGGTGACTCCGGCGACCTTGACCGGGTCCATCTCGACGTGGTTGTGGGAGATAATCACGCCGAGGTACTCGATGGACGACTTCTCGAACTCGCACTTCTCCGGGCGCAGGTAGAGCTTGTGCTCCCGGAGCCGTCGGAGGACCTCTCGGACGACCTCCCGGTGTCGGCCGAGGTCCGAGTGCGCGATGAGAATGTCGTCAAGGTAGACCATGACATCTCCGGACAGGATGAGGTCCTGGAAGATGTCGTTCATCATGGTCTGGAAGGTCGCGGGGGAGTTGGTCAGGCCGAAGTACATCACCAGGGGTTCGAACAGCCCTCGGTTAGTCCGGAAGGCGGCCTTCCACTCGTCGCCCTTCCGGATCCGGACGTTGTTGAAGCCCCACCGGATGTCGAGTTTCGTGAAGAACCGGGCTCCCTTCAAACGGTTAATAAGGTCGTTGATCAGGGGGAGCGGGTACCGGTTCTTCACGGTCATCGCGTTGAGAGCCCGGTAGTCCTGGACAAACCGGAGCGCTCCGTCCTTCTTCTTGACGAAGAAGACCGGAGACGCCATCGGAGATTTCGACGGCCGAATTCGGCCGGTGGCCAGACCCTCCTCGATGAACGCGTCGAGCTCACGTTGCTCGAGGGGCGAGATGGGGTAGACCTTACAGTTGGCCGGCTTCGAGTCCGGGACGAGCTCGATGGCGTGATCCCAGCTACGGCGCTCCGGCAACGAGTCGAACGACTCCCGGTTGAAGACATCGTCGAACTCGCGGGCCCACTCGGGAATTGCTTCCGTACCGGACGCGGAGTTCTTCGCATGTGCTTCGGCCAGTCGCTGTGAAACGGTACTGGTGGCGCGGATGGTTTCCGGAGGGGAGAACGCCGTGTAGAAGATCCGGTCGCCGTCTCCGATCGGATCCTCCTCGTCGTCGGACTCGTCGGAGTCGTCCGGGAAGAGCTCCGGAAGCTCCTCATCGTCGAACTCGTCGCCGTCTTCGCCGGAGCGCTCGTCCGTGTCAACCGCGCAGATGGTGCGGACCGGACCGGCTCGGAGCTGGCGGAGAATCCGGGCGGAGGTGGCGGCGTGCCTCCGCTCGGTGCGCGCCTCGTCGCGACAGGTGGTGCAGACGGAGGGGCAGCGGCTCATCTTGACCTCTCGGGTCTCCCAGTCGATCTCCGGGTTGTGCTTCCGGAGCCAGGAGAACCCGAGGATAAGCTTCTGCTTGCCGAGGCGGGTGACAGCGAACACGACGCGCTCACTGTGTGACTTGTAGCGGAGGATGAGGTCCGCCACTTCCCGGATGCCTCCGGCTTCATTGGGAGTGCCGTCGACGTTGAAAACCGGAATGGGTCGGGAGAGCTTACGGACCGGAATCCGGTTGGCCGCGACGTACTCAGTGTCGATGAACTCGCTGGTCGCTCCGGAGTCCAGTAGTCCGGACACGGAGAGCCTCGTGGCGTCGTCGGAGGACTCGATCTCGACCGGAAGGAAGAGGGAGTTGGGGGAGGCGTCCGCGGCGATGGTGAAGCGTTTGGGAAGCTTGCGCTCCCACATCGGCTTGCGGCGGAGGCGGTCCCAAGGGAGATCAGGCTTGACCGGAGCCGGTGCCGGCTCGGGTCGGACCGGAACGACCGGAGCGTCGTGCGGGTCAGGGGGTGCGTCTTCCGTTTCGACCAAAGCATGAGATATATTGTCGGACTCATTACATAGGACATCGAAACGGTTAGGGGACGCGACGGAGGGCGCACCGCTCACTCGTCGCGGAGGGGAAAATCCTCCGGGACGGTGGCGGCGTGCTCGGTTACGGCCGCGGCGTGCTCGGCTACGGCCTCGGCCGAGGCGAGCCGCGCCAATAGCTCCTCCAGCAGATCTCCACTCAGCTGCTGGATCACCTCGTCAAGGACGTCGATCGACCGGACGTCGGCCGGGGTCGTGCAGTCCCGGGCGAGGTGGTTGGGGTCGCCGCATCGGAAGCAGGCGCGGCGGGAGACGCCCCGAGCTCGGGCGCGGTCGACCTCCATCGGGATGCCCGGAGGAAGAGCCGGAGCGGAAGCGCGCGTCGGCGGAGCGGCGGCAGGGACCGCGGCGCGGCCAGAGGCGAGGCCGGAGGACACCGGAGGCCTTCCGGTCGGGAACGTCGTGCGACCCGAGGGTGCGCCGGGGCGGCCGGAGGGGACGTTGCGAGCCCGGAGCTGGGACTCGTACTGCCGGTAGGCCCGGACGCGCCACGCGACGTAGTCCGTGAGCGGAGGAGGGTCGCTCGACCCGGTTATGGCGAGGTTAATCGCCGGGTCGAGTCCGGTGCGGTACTTCGTGACCTTGACGATGGGGTCACTGAAGCCGGCGAGGTCGACGAGGTCTTCGAAGTCGTCGGTGTACCGGAAGACGTCCCGGTTGCCCATGTGGTAGGCACGGGACTCGAGCTTGATCAGGGCGTGATCCTGCTCGTTCTCCTGGACGAAGCGCTGGCGGAACTCGACCAGGAACAAGTCCCAGGTCGGGAATGGGAAGGGGCTCTTGGCGGCGTAGCGTTCGGCCCAGCGCTGCGCCGTGTCGGTGGCCATAAAGGACATGGCGTACCTGACCACCTTCTCCTCCGAGGGTTCTCCGGCCTCCGTGAACGCCTCCGGGACGAGCCGAGCGTAGGACCGGACAGCGTGAAGGAACGCCCGGCCCTTGGTCCGGTCGCCGTCGAAGACGAACGGAGGGTTCGGCCGAAGGACCGTTTTCGTTCCGGGGGTGACGTTTTCGAAAAGCCGTGGACCCGGGTCCGGAGCCGAAGCGGCAAGGGACGGGGCAGGCGAAACAGCGCGTTGGGTGGTGGAATTTTCAATCAACCTGGTGAGGCGCTCTAGTGTACCCTCAATAGCGGACATCCGGGCTTCGGCTTGTGCAGCGGCAGCGTCGGACATGTCGGCGTCGAGAGCAGGGACAGGGGAGGAGGGGGCAAGATTCGAAGTGGGAGAGGCAGGGGCGCTGACGTATCCGTCCGAGCCTTCAAGTCCAAACTTCGCAATCTTGGCCGGTTAATCCCTTAGAGAGTTTCTTCTGCTGTAAGGGCAACCTCAAGGCCCGAGAATACTCAAGAGTCCTAGCGAGGGGAATCCGAAGGTGAATAAACAGTAGCTACAGACATTGAGTAACGCACCTAGCGAGGGGAATCCGAAGAGAAGAAACTCTGAGGATTCCCACGCTAGGCCGTGAGTATAATAGTCTACTGGACAGGTGCACGGGACCGGAGTGATCGGGAGCGGATGCCGAGGTCACGCGCATGATCACATGCCGAATGCCAGGCAGCATCGGCTCGGCTCGGCGGACCGGAGGACGTCGGCCGAGTCGGAGGACCGGAGCGATCGGCGGAGCGGGGCCGACGGCGGGCGGAGCCGTGCGAAAGGGGGGTTCCCCTGACAAGGAGCTTCAAAACAACTTCGGTCCACAGGACCCGGTCGGAGATGCGGAGGAATCCATTCGGGCGTGCAAGATGAAACCAACGGACACCATCACCTCTTACCTCATTTCCTTCAATCGTCTCGCGGTGCTCACCAATTGGGGTGACAACGCGCTCCGCTTCCAGTTCTACGAGGGCCTTCCGCGTCGCATCAAAGACGAGATGGCCCATCGGGATTACGTTAACACCCTGGCCGGCATCAAAGACATCGCCCAGCGTGTTGATACCCGGTACTGGAAGCGCGAGACTGAGAAGAAACGCGAACGCGAGCGCGAAGCTCCTCCTCCGAACTCCGGCTCCGGTCATCAGTCCGGAGCAACGGGAAAGCCCTCCGGAGATCGGAAGGACAAGCATCGCTCCTCTTCTTTCAACCCTTCCTCGAACCCCCCTCCTTCCGGCCCGAAGCCATCGGGCCCGAAGGGTCCGAAGCCCGGCGGCAGAGCGCCTCCGGTTCGGACCGGAGAAGGCGGTTCCAAGCCCTACTCCGACAAGCTCGGAAAGGACGGGAAGATCAAGGAGGAAGAGCGTGAGCTTCGGCGGAAGCTCGGGCTTTGCATGTACTGCGGCGGCAAGGGCCATATCGCCGCCGACTGCAATAAGCGCACTCAGTCGCTTCATGCTCGGTTCTCTCGCCTCGCCTCGGAGTTCGCCTCTTTGAACTCGGAAAAAGCCTGAGCAACTCGGAAACTACCTCGCCCGTTCCGAGTTGCGTTGACTCCAGGGTGATTCCCGAGGTTCATCTCAACGCGTCCGCTCTTTCCCCTAATGCCCTTTACGTCGATCTCTCTCTCTCTCCGCTTCGGCCGAACACTCCGGCCTCCGAGGTGGAGTCATGCTCAACCATGCTCCCCTCTGTACTCTCTCGAATTGCCTCGGGATTCATCTCCCGCTTTCGGACACTTGTCGATTCCGGTTCTTCTCATTGTTTTATATCTTTGAAAGTCTGTGAATTGAATCATTTTGTCCCTTATGCGGTAGATCCGGTCCGTTTACGGTATCTCGACGGCTCTTCATCAATCATCAACCGACAGCTCCGGCTGCTTATTCGGTTCCCCTCCGGCGAAGTCCACCCTATGGAATTTTACGTCACCCGTCTCGATTCTCCTTGTGATCTCGTTCTTGGATACAATTGGCTCACCCGCATTAATCCGTTGATTAACTGGGCCGAAGCCAAAATCTCATTCCGTCCCGATCACTCCCGAGTTTTTGTGTCGACACAACCGGCAGATATGCCGGATCCCGCCTCGGTAGCTCCGACTACGGACGAGGGTGTTCCGCGACCTCCGGCCGGAAACCCTAAACCGAACCCCCCGACGTCTTCGCCTTCCCTCGGTCCTTCTATGGACGTTCCCGGTCCTTCTATGGACACTCCCGGTCCTTCTATGGACATCGCTCCGGATCCCTCCGAACCTCTCCCGTTTCCGGTTGAGTTTCCGAGTTCGCTTCCGGATCCATCGGTTGCTTCGGCTCCGCCGGATCTTCCGATTCCCTCCGAGGCTCCGAAGCCTCGTCCATTCTCTACGCCCCCACCTGTGTCGCTTGTTTCCGCTGCCGCTTACTCCTTCATCATCAAGGACAAGGATGCTGTCCAATACACTCTTCGCGCTTGTGCCCTGGACGATCTCCGAGCTCGGGGCGCCTCCTCCGAGGCACCCGACCTTTCCGGGATCCCTTCGGAGTATCACGATTTCGCCGACGTCTTCTCCGAAAAGGAGGCGTACAACCTTCCGCGTCATCGCGAGTTTGACCTCAAGATCAAGACCAAAGGCGGTGAAGTTCCTCCGATCGGTCACGTCTACTCCCTCTCGGAAACGGAGCTTTCCGCTCTTCGGAAGTTCATTGACGAGAACCTGAAGGCGGGGTTCATTTACCCGTCTCGGTCTAGTCACGGAGCTCCGATTCTCTTCGCCAAGAAGAAGGACGGCTCTCTCCGGCTTTGCGTCGACTACCGTGGATTGAACCGGATCACAAAGAAGGACAGTTATCCTCTTCCTCTGATCTCGGATCTCCTCGACGCACCCGGAAGGGCAAGGGTTTATACCAAGCTCGATCTCCGGCACGCCTACCATCTTCTCCGGGTCGCCGAAGGACGAGCGACCGCTTTCCGCACTCGCTACGGGTCCTACCAGTTCCGGGTAGTTCCCGAGGGCCTCACCAATGCTCCGGCCGCTTTCCAGCGTTTCCTGAACACCATCTTCGCCGACCTCTTGGACGTTAACGTCGTTGTTTATTTGGGTGATATCCTCATCTACTCCGACGATCTGTCCAAGCATTCGGAGCAGGTTCGGGAAGTGCTCCGGCGGCTTCGGGCGAACGGTCTGTTCTGCAAGCTCTCTAAGTGCGAGTTTAGCGTCACCACCTGCGAATACCTCGGCTACATTCTTTCGCCCGACGGTTTCCGCATGGCTCCGGACAAGATCTCCGCGATCATGGACTGGCCGACGCCTCGGAAGGTTCGGGACGTTCAGTCCTTCCTCGGCTTCGCCAATTTCTATCGCCGGTTCATCTTCAACTACTCCGGCATCTGCATTCCTCTGACCCGCCTCACCCGGTCCAACGTCCGGTGGGCCTGGTCCGACGAATGCCAGGAAGCCTTCGACACTCTCAAGCGGGCGTTCACGGAAGCCCCGGTACTTCACCATTGGGTTCCGGGTCGGCAGATTACTGTCGAAACGGATGCTTCCGATTACGCCACCGCCGCCATCCTCTCCATCGAGGGCGACGACGGTGAAATCCATCCGGTTGCGTTCCGGTCTCGGACGCTCGGTCCGGCCGAGCTCAACTACGACACGCACGACAAGGAGCTCCTCGCTATCTTTGACGCTTTCGGAACTTGGCGTCACTATCTCGAGGGCTCTACTCTTCCTGTCGACGTTGTCACGGACCACAAAAACCTGGAGTACTTTGCGACGACGAAAGTTCTTACGCGTCGCCAAGTCCGGTGGTCCGAATACCTCTGCCATTTCAATATGGTAATCCGGTTTCGGCCGGGTAAACTCGGAGGTAAACCCGACGCTTTGACTAGACGATGGGACGTCTACCCTAAAGAGGGGGATAGTACCTACGCTCGGGTGAATCCGCAAAATTTCCGCCCGATTTTCACCCAAGATCAACTCTCTGCGTCGCTCCGAGCCACTTTCCTCGAGGAGGTTGTTCTCCGAGCTTCGGTAATCACCGACTTTGACAAGCTTCACTCCGATATCTCGGAACACCTCTCCGAAGACCCCGCCGCCGTGGTCGGCCTTTCCGCCGCCGCCGCCGGCGACTCGCGCTGGACTACCGATGTCTCCGGACTCCTCCGACTAGACGGACAGATTTACGTTCCGTTGGTCTCCGGTACCTCCGAAGGTTTACGAGTACGTGTTTGTCAATATCTGCACGATCATAAGCTCTCCGGTCATTTCGGTCAGAATCGGACGCTCGCACTCATACGACGCGACTACGTCTGGCCCGAGATCCGAACCTTCGTCCGGGACTACTGCCGCTCCTGCATTCTTTGCAAGCGCAACAAGAAACCTCGACACCGGCCCTACGGACTGCTGAAACCTCTTCCGGTTCCGCTCCGTCCCTGGGACTCCATCTCCATGGACTTCATCGAGCAACTTCCCATGTCCGGCATTTACGACACCGTTCTCGTTATCGTCAACCGAGCTTCGAAGCAAGTCATTCTCATTCCGTGCGATACGCACATTGACTCGCCCGAGCTCGCCCGACTTCACGTCTTCTCCAAACACGGAGTTCCGTCGCACGTTACGTGCGACCGAGGCTCCGAGTTTATCTCCGCTTTCTTCCGGTCCCTCGGAACCCTCCTCGACATGGAGATCCACTATACCTCCGGATATCATCCCTCGGCGGACGGGCAGACCGAGCGGTGTGGAAGTGTGGAATATCCCGCTGGTGGATATCCCCCTTCTTGTAAGACCTGACGGTCTTGTTGAGTGGAACTCCCTTCTGAGTCTCCGGCGCGAGATATTCGCGACCGCGGATTATCGAGTGCGTCGACCTTGAAGCTCTCGGATTGTCCGTGCAAAGGGCACGACGATGATCGTTATCGACCGCTAGTTGCGTGTCGAGGAATATATGACACCTGCTTCTACAACTGGACAGCCAGTAGAGAAGCAGGAAGACTCTTTTAACACTCGCGGACAGCCGCAGGCGTTATTGGAGTCTTGGCTAACCTTGTAGGGAGGTTAGCAAACGTATCCGTATCCACTCACCCGCTGGCGCGTTGTCTACGAGCCACGTTGGGTTGAGGGAGACGGAAGTTTGAGGTTAAGAAGTGATAATGCTATTCACGGTCACGTGGGCACACGTGACAGTCTGTACAGTAGGTCGTAACTATCGTAAGTAGAAATAATGCGCGTAGTACAAGATAGAAGAAAGCGTCCATCGTCCTTTGGTATGGCATGGAGGACTCATCAGAACCGTGCACTCTCACAAAGCCCCCCAGTCTCCATGCTAAACCAATTTGAATATCCCGGGCATGACCATGTCGCGGACTTTCACCGTGGACCAACGGTCGACGAACATAGACCGCATGCGCGCCTCCTCCGCTTCCAATTCCGTTCGTGAGATTTTCGGGTGCGCGGGCTTCAGAGCGCCGCGATTCGCTCGACGGAAGAATTTGTCCCAGCCGGAACGGGCTCGAGCTTGGGCTTCCCCTTTGCGGACCTCGGTGTAGATGGACGCCAAGCAAGCATCTACGTCAGGCGTCATTTCCCCCGAGTAGTGGTCGCACAGCTCGAGGAGGATGGACTCCGTCGGCCAGACCCATCGCTCTGTCTGGCCATCCCGCACGTGGCCCAAAATTGTTTCTTGGTCGCGGAAGGAAATCTCGTCGCAAGTGACAAAGAGAGGGTCGTCCTGATGCCCGTCGTTCCAGCCACGATTGAACTGCGTGACTTGGATCGAGGGGCCCTTCATGAAGTCGCTCACGAGACCCAATTCCGTCTTCCAAGCGATCCATCCAAAGACCCCTCCCATCGACGCGAGGCGGCGCATGTGCGGGCGGCGCATCAAGTCCAAAAAGCGACGGTTGTATTCGTTGGCGAACTCGGGGCCGCCTCGACCGTAT
This sequence comes from Mycena vitilis, assembly GCA_029203975.1. Classification (NCBI taxonomy): domain Eukaryota; kingdom Fungi; phylum Basidiomycota; class Agaricomycetes; order Agaricales; family Mycenaceae; genus Mycena; species Mycena vitilis. The sequence goes on from JARGYF010000069.1 coordinate 364,613, forward strand.
TGCAATGGAGCTTCACCGCTCCCGACGGGAAAGTACGCCAGCGCTACCGACCGTTCCGCTGAAGACAACGCTCGTTCTCTGAACAGATCCACCGCCGACTGTCTGATGACCAATTTGAAGGGCAAACACCTCGAGAGAGCCAAGTCCAAGACTTCTGCTGCACTTTCGGCTCCGCTCGCGCACGCCAAGTATCGCAGGCGAACTTCCACTCCCGGGGTTTCAATCAAGAGATAGGCGTGGTCGAGAAACTTGATGTCCCACCGAAGGTCGTCGGGCATGGTGACGAACGAGATGTCGTGGACCAGTTTCGACGAGCTTTGCAGCCACGAGTCGAGCCGCGCAGCTTCCTTCTGGGTTGGCTGTCTGAAGCCTCCCTCCGGAGTCCTGGGCCGAGGAGGCAAATCTTGACGATGTCTGGGAGGAGAGGCGGAGCGTCGACGCGACGGATCGCCTGGCGTACTCTGAGCGCGAGGAGGACCTCGCAGACGATCTGCTCTCGGCGCCGTTGGGACCGCGTTCGACATTCGCGACATCAGACTAGGAGGCTGCAGAACTGGCGGCGGAAATCCATTGGGCGCGGAAAGGCGAGCGAGCAGATTTGGCTGCTGCGCCATCGAAGAGCTCGAGGGTTTCGACGTGGGCGGATGACCGGAGGAAGAGTTAATTTTCGACGCTCCACTGCCGCCCGCTTTGAACCGGAAGACTGGAGCAGGCGGTTCGGGCGTTTCCGAGGGCGCGGTCGACGGGGCGCCTGATGGGTTGCTCGCTGGGGTGGCCCGCTCTTCGGAATCCACCTCCATAGCGGTCACATCTGTTCGCCCCGTTCTCATCATCCGCGTTACGTCTTCTACCGCTTCGCGGGCGGAGTGAAATGCTCCTGGAGGGGGTAGCGCGCGATCGAGGTCTTTCGCGAAACGCCGAAGCGCATCCGAGCCTGAATACGCTTTGACCTTTGGGAATCCGCTTTCGGCGTCGTAAATCTGCCCGGGTCTGGGCGCGCAGCTGCCCTTGTACTGTTCCCTGACGAACATTAACTCCTCGGTGCCATCTACCGCGCCGTCTTCCCGAGAGCTTTCCTCCTCCCCGTCGTCGCTGTCGTCCGAAAGGGCCTGTTCTGCCAAGGCGGCTAACGGACGGTGTCTCCAGAATACCGCGATGGTGCCGAACATCCCGAAGTGGTACGTGCGTAAGTACCTCTTCTTCATCGCTTTGGTCGGGACATCCCTGCTTCCCCATCCTGGGAAGTCGACAATTCTGACCGAAGCCCTCTTCGGAATGACGGTTGCCGCTCCCGGGGGTGAAACGTAGTCCTTCTGGGGGTCATCCATGAACAGGCTGTAAAGAAAGAGCTTCTTGAAGCTCGCGGACTCGATGACTTCTTCGGGAAATTGCGCTTGATCCTGCCCTCCCGCTGCGACGCACTTCTCCCTAAATGCTGAGAGGATGCCTGGAGCCAAGCAAGCGAACCTCGCATCCACCTCCTCCCGCACTGTCCATGGGTAGAGCACCGGAACGTCGTTCTTCAGGAGAGTCTGTATGCCGATCTCCCTCCAGTCGCGAGCGAGGTTGAGCAGAACGCCCCTTTTGCGGTACCGATCGAGGTTGTACCTGTTCACAGTGTCCACGGTCGTCTTCGTGAGATTCTCCTCCCACTCCACGCAGGTGGCCTGGCGCCAATTCAAAAAGGCGAGCTGCTCCAGCATATTCCGTCTCGCGGCGGCGAACAAAGCCTTCCCTTCCTTTTCTGACGGGAAAGCTTTGCATAGAGCGTCCGGGTCGAACTTCGGCGGGCGAGGATGGTGTGTGGTAAAAGGTGGGCGCGAGACGATGTCCTGTACGCATGCCGCCGCTGCCCATAGCTCCTTGGACAAGCGCGCTCTCCACTCCTCGTTCAGCAGGTACGTGCCGAACGCCGACTGGATCAGTATGCCACCCTGCTCCTTTTGCACAAACCAAGGGTCATCCATCTTCGGACTCTTCGCGACGGGAATCCACGCGCGATAGTCGCGGTCGTGGTAGTGCCAGTCCGGGCTCCGCGACCACTCCATCTCCTCGAAGAGACCGTCGTTCCCTATGGGTGCCGTCACCGCGTGATGGTCCAACGAGTCGACGTAGAGCATCGCGCGGGCGGGCAGCAGGTCGATTCGACAATTCAATGCCACCCACGTCGTCCCTTCGACCACCCCAATTTCCGCCACTGGAACGACGCCCGTGCCATCAGAGTAGAGGAATTCGGTGGCCATCGCGTCCCCTGAGTTCAGCCGTGTTGTGAAGTACGTAGAGATAGAAAATTCTTTTTTCTTTTTGTGAACGATGGTCGCGTAGCCCTTCTCCTTTCCACGCTGAAACTAAGTCTGGACAGCCAGAGGTAGTTCAGCTTCAAGCTTCAGGGACTCTGGACAGCCAGCGACCCTTTCAGCCCGAGTGAAAGAACGGAGATGGGGGTCGAGATGAAAGAAAGATATTGCACGTGCCGTATTTGATGCAATCAACCGCAGCCGAGGGCCGCCGGCCAAATAATGGAATATAGAATATAAGTGAATCGAGCGAGAGAGAAAGAGAGAGAGAGAAATGAAATATATACAGGGTATCATTCTGGTCTCCCAGAGTAGAGACTTCTTCTTATAAGTTGTTCTCTTTTTTGTACGCCGAAAGCATCATCGGCGAATTGGTGAGGTCCTTGGCGGTCTTCCATTCGTCGAATTGGGGCCCATATCCCGTCCATCGCACCAGGAATTTCAGCAGCTTTCCCTTCCTTAGTCTCTTGTGCCCGACGATTTTCTCGACCTCGTATTCCGTCTTCTCCTTGAGATGCAACCGAGTCTCGGGCAAGACAGTCCTTTTCTTGCTTCCTTCGGGAGTCTCGACGTATTTCTTTAGATGGTCGTAATTGAAAATGGGAAGCCCGGGATAGCGATTAGACATCCGGAGACGGTAGACTTTGGGATTGATCTTTTGGATTATTTCGAATGGCCCGATCCACTTCTGAACAAACTTCACGCCTTCGCCTTTCGATTCCACCCAGTCCAGCGTGTGCGGGTTTACGAGTGCTCTGTCCCCCTTCTTGAAATCCGGGATCGCTCGTCTGCCGCGATTGTAGTACTTTGCTTGCCCGTCTTGAGCCTTGGCTATTGCCCTCCGCGCGCTCTCACGGTGCATTTGCAGGGACTTGAGGAATGTATCGGCTTCTGGTAAGGCGGAGTAATTGAGCTTCTGTTTCAAGTCATCCTTTGCGAACAGATCCAGCGGCGTCTTCGGCTGGAATCCGTGTAAGAGGAAAACGGGAGAGACTCCGGTAGATTTGTGTGGGTTGGTGTTATAGGCGAATTCCAGCAGCGGCAACCACAAAGCCCAGTCATCACGGTCCTCCCCGACGTACGCGCGCAGCATAGTCTCAAGCATCCGATTGACTATCTCTGTCTGCCCATCGTGTTGGGGGTGGTGTGACGAAGATAAAGCCATCTTGGTCTTGATAAACTTCGCTACTTCTTTCCAAAAATCCGACGTCCATCGAGGGTCTCTGTCGCAAATGATACTCTCGCTCAACCCAAAGCGGCACACCACCGACTTGACGTACAACTCCGCGAACCCGCCCGCGTCCAACCCCGTCGTGCAGGGGATAAACGAAGCGTGTTTCGTGAGTCGGTCTACTACCACCAGTATGGCGTTGAATCCTTCGGACCAGGGAAGGTTCACGATAAAGTCCATTGATATCGACTGGTAAGGACGCGAGGGGATCGGATTGGGGATGAGGTAGCCATAGCGGTTGAAGTTACTGGGTTTTATTTTCTGACAAATGTCACAAGAGAGCCCAAACGTCGTTACGCTGACTTTCATCCTGGGCCAGTAGAACTTCTGACTCAGTATCTCCCACAACTTTTCCGCCCCTGCGTGAGCCGACTCGAAGGGACTCTCATGCGCCTCCTCCATCATGGACCATTGCATGGTTTCCGGAACGCAAAGACGAGGTTGATAATCTGCATCGCGGAAGAAGAGCATGCCGTCTAGGTCCTTGTAGAATCGCTGTCCCGGAGTCCAATTCGTGCGTTCCATCTCAGGGTCGTTCCAGATATTCCTGAACGCCGGATCCTTCTGGTATCCCTCTATGAATTCTTTCCTCAGCGACTCGTCCAAGTGTACGTGCGTATTGGGAGGAGGATTGGTAGCGCCCCAGTATTCGTCCGAAGGGTCCACCGCATCCAAATCGTCATCGTTGTCTTCCGCGTCCGTCGACTCCTCAACTTGGCCTTCCAGAACTGGCTGTACGGCCTCGGGAGGAGCTGTGTCTTCGTCGGCCCCTACCGCAGTGTTCGTCGGTACGGCCGTATTCTCCGAGTCCGCTTCCTCCCGCGCTTGACGCCTCGTTACCGCCCAGACTGACTTGCGTCCTTCGGCGGCGTCCGCTAAGTCCCAAAGTACTAGAGTGGCGCGTTTCGCCGGTGCGTTTTCGGCTGATTCTTCTTGAGCCGCTGCTAGGGCGTCGTCTGTCAGAAGGCTATGTTCTGGCTCGCGGTCCCGGATTGGCGATAAATGCTCCGGAGCTCCTCGCACCAGTCGCGACAAGGGGTCGACGTTCGAATGGACGCGCCCGGCACGATGCACGATCTCTAATCCGGGAGCGTAAGCTGAAAACACCGACCCCCACGCCGCCAAACGTCGATTGGCGTTCTCGTACGTGCGGGCCCACTGCAAAGCCGAATGATCGGTGACCAACAAGATCTTTTCTCCCTCAATAAAGGGCTGAAATTTGACCAGGCCGTCTTTAGCCGCGAGTGCTTCCCTCTCAGTTGTGGAGTATCTCTGCTCGGCACCTTTAAAGGTGCGAGAGTAATATCCCACTACTCGCTCCACGTGGACTATTGTCTCGTCAAAATCTGCTGCCCACTCGCCTGCCGGGGGAGTATCGTCCGTCTTCAAGCTCAATCGGACTGTCAACTTCGGAGGAGGTAGACCTTTATCGAATGCTTTCCGCAAACGAGTGTAAGTCCGTGTTCCCTTCAAATCGGCAACTTTGATGGGCTGGATTTGCTGCAGCGCACACCCCGCGGCGACGTTGGAGGCGTCGGTGTACAACCTGTAAGGAAGCCCCTCGATCGGATGTCCCAGTAAGGGTGCCTGCCTTAGCGAATCCTTCGCGGCCTTGAATGCATATTCCTGTTCCGCCTTCCAGTCCCATTTCTGATCTTTCCTCAAGAGCTGGAACAACGGCCCACAGATGTCCGCGTAGAAGGGAATGAAGGCTGAAAAGTACACAAGCATCCCCAAGAAGGTCTGTAACTCCCCGACCTTGGTTGGCCTTTTGAGTTCCAATATAGCGCGCACTTTCTCCAGGTGAGTCGAAAGCCCCAATCTCGAGACTTTGTGACCGAGCAGCAATATCGAAGAGTAGAACAAATGGCATTTTGTGGGGGACAGGGTGATGCCCGCTGCTTCTATGGCGCCCAACACTTTGTCCAAGTGATCGATATGGTCCTCGTAAGTCTTCGAGTACACGACGATGTCGTCAATGTACACTAGACAGAAGATCCACAAATACGGCGCCAAGACTCCTTGCATTAGCCGCTGGAAAATAGAGGGACCATTACGGAGGCCGAAGGGCATCCGTCTGAACTGCCATAATCCCTTATGCGTCCTGAAAGCCGTTTTCTCGATGCTTTCTTCGTCCATGTCCATCTGCGTGAACCCGGATAACGCGTCCAAGGAAGATAGGACTTGAGCACCTCCCAACGTCTGCAGTATTTCGGATTGCCGGGGAATAGGGAACTCATCTGCGATGGTGACCGCGTTCAGTTTCCTGTAGTCGACGCAGAATCTTGGCTTTCCGTTGCGGTAGGCGATGACAACCGGAGCGCTCCACGGGCTTTTCGAAGGCTCTATGACGCCCATCTCAAACCATTTCTCCATCTGCTCGTCGATGACCGCCTTCTTGGCCGGTGAACTACCGTACATGGGTACGGCAATGGGTTCTTGGTTCGGGAGGGTCCGAATGTGAGCTTTCGTGGCGTGGTTTCCCAACCTCCCATCGAACCCGAAAGCGCCTACTCGTCGTCTTAACATCTCCCAAGCTTTGGCTCTCAGGTGCTCAGGGAGTGTTCCGACGTCTATAAGTTCTTCGAGGCGAGCTGAAGGGTACTCGGTGAGGTCCGGCATTGCAGCAGTCTTGGGACCATAGTCTTCTGATTCTTTCTCCTCTGCCCTCGAATCAGCTTCGGCCGCGCTATCCTCCTCTTTACAGGCGAAGGATTTCGCTCTTAAAGGGTTGCAATAAGGGCATTCGTCCTCAAGGCCGGTGTGCCCCGCGTGCAAGGCTTCTCGTCGAAGCGGATCCAAGGCGGGACTGGGTATCCCTGACCCCTCGTTTGTGCGGATATGAACTTTGGCCGGTGGTCTCGTCCCAAACACTTTCTCCGGGGGCACTCCGTTTCCCTCGTTCGTACGCACGAAGGTCTTCGCTTTCCTTTTTCGCGAAGCCTTTTCCTGTCGTTCCCCGCTCCTCTCTGGCTCGGCCTCCTCATCACTGGACTCCCCCGGATTCCCTTCTGACTCGGGATTCGGCGCCTTATCCTGCATTTGTACTGAAATGAGGTTCGCGTATGCTTGCGATCGCTTCATCAATATTTCTAAATGCTCTGGAGTCTGGGGCTTATCAAAGAACTTCTCCGGAGCCTCTCTAGCGCCGATGACTTCTCCCTTCCGAATGTAACGCTTCCTTGTCGAGAGGTTTGCGACCGGAATTACAGGGTTCCGAGCTGAAATGAGGACATTAGGAATGGCGAAGAAGGAGTCTGCAGCTCCGGCAACCGTCGATTTCTCGACCACCCAGTCGCGATCCTCGCCGAAATCCCCATCCACTCGAATGTTCTGCGAACTTTCCGCCCCTATCTTGTAATCCTTAGAGGCGCGGAGCAGGTTGGATTCCTTTTCGCTTCGCAAACGTCTCCGCCTCTTCCTGGCCTGACTTTGACGGTGAATCTTAGCCCTAGCGACCTTTCCCGAGGCGGATTCTACGAGGTGTCCATGTTTCCAGTCCTTCGTCCTATCCACTCCTTGCGCTGATACTGTATGCCCCCCCGGGAAGTGAACCTTTGTCCCAGTCTCGGCGTTGCGAGCGACTGTCAAATGATAATTCATTTGATAATCCTCGCCCAACAGGATCGGCACGGTCATCCCCGGGACAATGTACGCTTCCGCCTCCGTCTCGATAAGTTCGCCCTCATCGGTCAACGTAAGGATGGGGAGAGTAACATATCCGCTGATCTGAGAATTTCCCGAAGTCAATTCGCATAACTTCATCTTCGGCCCCATCTTTATGCTAGGCATGCCTTTCAGTTCGAGATAAAGGGCTTCGGATATCAACGTCAAATCGGCGCATGAATCCAGTCGGATGTCCATTAAAGGGTTCATCAGTCCTCCTATCCATCCCATTATGGATAAAACAGAGATCCCGATGGACGACTGTCCCGCTGCTCTCAAGCGTTTCTTCGGCAGTCGTATGGGCACCAATTCCTTGGGAGGGGGAATGGTCACCGTCAAGTCTCCCTTCTCAGCGTCGTAGACCTCCTTCAGCTCTTCGTCGTCCTCCTCGGCTTCCGACTCCTCTGGCCAGTCCATCTTCATCCTCCCGTCATTGGCCCAATAGTATTCGTCGCTGTCTTGTTGCGCGCGACTGGGCCGGTCGAAGTCTTGCTTTTCCTTCCCTCCAAAGCGACTCTCTCGTTGCAGTTCGTCCAATTCGAATGATCCATTTTCCGTTGCGTCCTCAAATAGAAATCGCTCTGCCTTTGGTTTTGCTTTGGCCTCTAACTCCTCCTCATCCTCGACCTCCTCGATGGAGACCTTCTTCGAGAGATTTCTGGTAGGAGAGTCGGCTTCGACGGTCTTACGTGTCTCCTCCGGCTGTCTTGTATTTACAAGTGCCGAAGGGCGAGACACTGCCTCTTCAAAACCCGAGCGAGATAATTTAGAGAAGTCCACCGTTTCGTCCGCTAGCCTTTGGTTTAACAACACGTTGTAGGCGCTGCGATACATCTGCTGTACCTCCTCTTGTTCGTAGGAAAGAGTAACGTGGTTTGCCGAACGTTTTACCCCTCTCTCGTAAACCGACCAGTCAGGGCATTCCCTGTCCCAATGGTTCTTGCTACCGCAGACCTTGCACGGGGACGGAGGTAATTTTCCCATTTTCGTATTGACGTGGTCGTTTTTTGGATATGGGTAACCTCCCTTAGGAGGATCGCGCTGCCTTTTCTTCATGACTTGGTACACCTCCCGCACGATTGCGTCGTCATTCGACACCGGCGCTGAGTCGTCTTGATCATGAGAAGAGTCAGGCTCGTTCTCCTGTTCGACGTTGAGGACTAGTGCTTTGCGTGGGGCTCGCTCGTCGTCGTCTAAATCCTCTACGACGCCCAAGTTGGCCCTACGGTCCTTATTGTCGGTCCGGATGCCCAGCTTCTTGAGAGCTGAGGACAGGCTGTCCAGCGATAAGTCGCCTCTCGCTGATCTCGCGGCATATATGAGCGCATCCTCATGCTCGGTTGCTTTTGCAAACAATGTGAGGGTGTTCGGAATATTTTCTACCACCAAGATAGGACCCCAGCTAACGGGCGCTTTCTCCATGATAATGTGCACTTCAATTGGTCCACCCGCATCCGTGTTTGCAAGTAACCGCGCAAATAAGGCGCGTCGACCAATGAATTCGTTGGGTGCTTCCGAACGATACCCCTCCTGCCTGAAGCTCTGGGTTTGAAAAGTTCGATTCATTTTTAACTGCCACAACCGTCCGAGGAAAGCCTCTTTCAATCCGCGTAAGAAGTTAATATGATCTACACGCATGTATGCCTGCTGCGGCGGCGGAAGCATAAGGTACCAGTTGTAAACAACCGATCCTTTCTTCAGACGCGACCACAACCAGAAGCCCATAGCTTCAGGTATGTATCCACCCATCGCACCCATTTGCAGAACTTCGCGAAAATATTCCAGGGCGGTGTCGTGATTGCCATCCCACTCGGGCAATTGTTCGGGCTTGAGATCTGCTTTTATCGTTGCGACGGTCGCGCCATAAGCAGGTCGCGGACGTACGCCCCCACCGTTCCCGCCATTAGGATCTCCTCCTGGCGGGCCCGGCGGTCCTGGCGGCCCCGGTGGCCCTGGTGGTCCAGGTGGTCCCCTGTATCCTCCATTACCGGCGTATCCGCCGCCTCCTCCGCCGTGGCCGCCGCCCCCTCCTCCCCCACCCCAGCCGCCTCCATTCCCTCCGCTGCCTCCGCCTGCCGGAGACCCTTGAGGAGGTCCTGGATTGCGACCGAGGTGGGGTGGAGGATCACGACGCCCACCGTTTCCTGATCCGCCGTCGCTACCCCCAGGGTCACCTGGAGGACCCGCTGAAGCTGTCGGATTGGTGACGCTCGGTTCCAAGCGCAACCCGTAGAGCCCGGGGCCCGATTGCCGTGGAGGGCGGTTATGTCCTCCCGTCGCCAAAGCGTCTTGGAAGATCGACGTGTTAGCTCCAAAAGCTGTCCCCCGCAGGTCGAAGATGTCTGCGGGCGTATTTGGATGACTGGGGACGTCAGGACGTGACGTTGGAGGTAAAGGCCCGGTATCGCGGAACTCCTTGAAGAACTCGTCCGACGGCTTGAACGTGACGTTCGCGTCGTTAAGGAAACTCCAGTGACTCTCCTGAATCACCGGAGCTGCGCTTGAATCCGGCTCGTCCGCGTACTCTAAACTGTCGTCCGCCGTCGATCTCTCAGCAGCCCCTTCGCGCGAATCTTCCAAAGTCTGACTGCGACGACTGAGCTCTTCTTCCCTTTCCTTGAGCTCTCTCTCTTTTTTCCACAACTCCCGATCTCTCTGCTCCTGTTCCTCCAATATGCGAGCGTCCTGAGGAGCGAACGAAACTCGTGGTCTCGCGTCCTCTTCTTGAGTTTGTCGCCTCGTCACGTTCACGTCTCCGGGTTGTGGAGGAAAGTTCAAGGGTGAAGACAAAGCCTGAGTGCGGTGACCCTCCGTGTCATAGAATATGACAAAAGGTCTCTGCTCCGGCTGACGGGACGGAAAGGCGTCTTGTACGCCTGGTCCTAGCTGAACCACTCGATTCCAGCTTCCGCCGTGAATCAACGCGTTCTTAGCTTCTGAATCGAGGGATTGAGAGTGAGCTGGAAAGTCATGGTAGATGGTGCGGAGACGTTCGTCTGTTTTCCTGAACGCTCGCAGTTCTTCGTGCAGCCCCAAAGCTGTTGAAGCGGGAGAGGTCGGGGCGTTCTCCCCGAGTTTAAATTCCTCCGTGTATTTCACGAAGAAGGTGTGTCCTCGACCGATGCGCACTCGCAGTATCTCCCACGCCGCTTCCAGCTGGAACAAGTCGTTAGACCCTCTCAGGAGTGGGAGGCACGAGTCTTCGGGGTCGACAACGAAGTGTGAAGACCGACCGTCCACTAGATCGGCTGCTCGGTCCAAGAAGGTTTGTAACTCGCCGACCACGCGATCTATCCTCCCGAGTAGAAGAGGGGCTAGATAAAATCTAGGAGGAGCGTCCGACCAGGCTATTCCTCTGTCGAATATATCCTCCTTCATAAGCTTGGTCTTCTGAGACAACAAGCTCAGGGCGGCGAACGTCGACCCAACGCTGTTTCCGACGGGAGTCAGATAATCGCGGTGTAGGCTACCCATTGCTGTGGTAGCATAATCCGACGTGTCTCCTACGGGAGGACTGACGTTCTCCCGACTGATTCCTTCTCCTTCCAGCACGGTTCTCCCACCCGCTCTTCCAAGGGTGTCTTTTTCCATTTCCTTCTTTCCTTCGAAGTCTCTTGAAAGCGGTGAAGTGAGACCTTTGCCTATCTCTCCTTGTACAGACGTTACGTCGGGTTCGGGAGAGGCGGTCAGACGCGTAGCGTTACGCTCTAGAACTCGCTGAGTAGGTGGAACCGCTCTCCCTCTCTTCGCCTCGAAGGTTTTCCTCAAAAAGGCTACTCCTCCGGAAGGCGGAACCCAACGATGCTCCTTTTTAGAGGAGAGGGGGTTGGGGTTTGTAGGAGTAGCTGGTTTTGCTGGCGAGATCGAGCGCGAGCGAGAGCGCGAGACGGGAATCTTCGAAACAAAAGTCTGAGTGGCTGACGTGTCCAACGAAAGTGGGAGAGCCCCAGTGGTTCGAATGTCTCGGGCCAGAGTGTAGGTGAGTTCCCAATGTGTCCACCAATGTAAGACCTGACGGTCTTGTTGAGTGGAACTCCCTTCTGAGTCTCCGGCGCGAGATATTCGCGACCGCGGATTATCGAGTGCGTCGACCTTGAAGCTCTCGGATCGTCCGTGCAAAGGGCACGACGATGATCGTTATCGACCGCTAGTTGCGTGTCGAGGAATATATGACACCTGCTTCTACAACTGGACAGCCAGTAGAGAAGCAGGAAGACTCTTTTAACACTCGCGGACAGCCGCAGGCGTTATTGGAGTCTTGGCTAACCTTGTAGGGAGGTTAGCAAACGTATCCGTATCCACTCACCCGCTGGCGCGTTGTCTACGAGCCACGTTGGGTTGAGGGAGACGGAAGTTTGAGGTTAAGAAGTGATAATGCTATTCACGGTCACGTGGGCACACGTGACAGTCTGTACAGTAGGTCGTAACTATCGTAAGTAGAAATAATGCGCGTAGTACAAGATAGAAGAAAGCGTCCATCGTCCTTTGGTATGGCATGGAGGACTCATCAGAACCGTGCACTCTCACACTTCTCACGACTTGCGGCCGCGAAGCGTATCTTATCCGCCAAACATCAAATATTTCTTTCCTCTCCCACTTTCCCCCTCGCTCAATGATTTCACCGATACTCACTTGTTTACATCTCTCTTGTGTTTAGATCTACCATGCAGCTGTGCGGGCGTGTCCGTACGTGATCCACTGCCAAGCCAACTCAAACGAGACATCAAGTTGAAATTCTCAAGCACGCGGGAATTATTCGTTATCGAGCTTATGCACTGTTTCTCATATCCTTACACTCACTTATTGCATACACCACAGTCGTTCTATTTTTCTATCCACGTACCGCCAACGCGACGTGCAACACCCGAGTCATCGGCCTTCTCGGACTACGCCGGGGATCGAGCCGACAGTGGCTTGGGCACCCACTTGTCAACGTTGAGGGGGCAGCGTGCTCTCCCTATGCCGTCTTTGCGTAGCTCCCGGATGGTTGGATTGGCAGAGGTTTCGCATTAGCTCCGGCTTTTCGAGATTCAACCACGGACTCATACTTACACAATATTATTTTCACCTGTTTACTTGTAACGGGGATCTGGCCTTGCTTCGTACTTCCACAATGTACACACCTTGCTGAGTATCCACGCGCGATTCCACGTCTCTCAAAACAACCTTGAGCTGAGTTTACATCTTCTCCACCATATTTCTTGATCTACGCCTCCCCCAGATTTCTGTCCCTCTATTTCTCTTGTATTACTGCACGCCTCGACACCACGGCCAGTACGACCGACACGCCTCCAGGTCCTCGCTTGGACCTATCTTCTCTTCTTCAGTGGTGACCACCGCAGGGGGTGGTTGGTTTTCCGTTACTGGCTTCATAGCTGAGTGCCGCAGTCCCATATTTTCAATTTCTCTTATCTCTCGCACCTTCCCCACCCACTTTTCACTCCGAATCATCCACGTAATTACAGCTTATCATATTCTCGCCGTTTTTCCGTTTATCCGAGCATTACTTGATTCTTGCTTATCCTTTTCCGAGTCCTCGCACTCCGGTTCTTCCGATTACTGAATTCTGATTACTCTATTCGATCCATCCCAATTCTCGAGCTACACACTTCGCGTTCATGCTTCACACTCCCTTACTATGTCCCTAAACTATCCTCCCACTTTCCATACACCTTCAAATGCTTCAAACTCCCCTCCTTCCGTGATTCAACTTTTAATTCCTATGCCGATTCCACGTACTCCTTACGCACCTCATTTCGACCGCCGCGGAGTTCGCGACTTTCTTCACCTTATTTTGACTCACGGAAAGAATGCTGGCGTCACTGACAAGGACTTATTAGTTCCGTACATCCTGCGCTATTCATCTGATCGCGTCCGCGCCGTTATACAATACGACCCCGAGTTCGATCCGGACGTACCAAACAAGACCTGGACAGCTGCCGAGACTGCACTAATCAACCTCTACGGATCTTTCGACGAGAAACCTCGCGTCCGAGAGCAAGACTTACTGGATTTCTGCAAAGCTCGATCAACTAAGTTTTCCTTACGCAATAAATCTGAACTTGAGCAATACTTACAAGAGTTTGTTTTGATTGCAGGCCCTCTCGTCAAACAGCGCGAAATCACTGAGTCCCAGCGTGATTTCTATTTCGTTTCCGGTATACCAGATCGCTTGAAGGAGTTTTCATCTCTCGAGTCCCCGAGCATCAGCGCACGCGTACTAATCCCATTCCATACAAGGATTCCTTCGGCATTTTGCGTGACCTCCTGGACGATGATTTCTTATTCGCAGATCGATGGCGCGAGCCTAAATCTGTGCAAGCTTCAAAAGAGCACTCAACATCCCTCAATCGAGTCCCAGAAAAGCTGAGTCAACCATTCAATTCTTCCGATCCTCAAAATACCTCACCGATGTTATCTTCGTATGTGCGTAAAATTGAGCCTCAGATTCCTGTATCACGTCCATCCGCGATGAAGCCAACAACCGACTTGGGGGATCCTTCCGAGCCTAAGTCCCACGCAATGTTTCGCTTCGATGCTGACCCCGAGCCCATTCCAGATGCAGTCGTACCGAAACTCGCGTCCCCACAAATCGAACCTCGTCAAATGTACCCGCAGATCCAGCCGAGTCAGGTATACTTCTGTTTCAATGAGCAAAGTGCTAATTCCGTTGATTATCCGAGCTCTTACAACGAGGGGCGTGAATACGAAGTGTTTCAACACGATGACGGGCCCGAGTTGAGCACCACTTCCCCTCCCAATTCAACTGATTCTGTGATTTTGTCCGACACGTCCGAGTGCGACCCTCCGAAAATGGGTGCTTTCCAAACGTACTTCGAGCCTGAACAGCTAAGTTCCCTCGTTGCTCTCTATCTTGCCAATGCCGAGTCACAAGCCAAGCGCGATGCCATTCTTCGGTTGCTACCAAATTTTAATGCTGAACACGAGTTGTCAGCGGATGAGTTGGAGTCGCAAACCCAAGAACAAGATCTCGAGGAAGTCTACAACCTTTACTCCGACGGAGAGTCAGCTGAGCTACGTCTTAATTCCTCTCAATGCACTGGCTTTGACTTTGACTACGCATATGGTTCAAGTGCTCAATTATTCACAGAGTCGCCATTTTCAGAGCAAAAATCCATCCACTTCGAAAGCGCTGATGTTGAGTATCCAATCACTTCTGAACTCGTTCCCTTCCATGCGCTCATCAATTCTATCCACGAGTCCGATCTAGAGGATATTTGCGCGCTGTATTCCGATCCAGAGACACCAGAGCTGAGTTATCCTCATTCACTTGCTTTCCCCACACGTCCTGAGACCAAATCCGCCACTGAGATAATTCTTCAGACATCTTCCAACCAAAATTCATCCTTCAACCTCGATTCCACAACATCTCAGAGCTTACGCGAGCTCGATCCAAGTCCCTCTTACAGCGACCTTTTTGACGAAGATAAGTGCAACCTTTTTGATTTATATACTGAGCCATCCGAGCGCCCCGAGCAACCGAGCCAAACCGAGTCTTTCATCCGAGCTGAGTCACAGCCTTTCTTTTTGCACACATCTGCCGTTAAAAATATTGTCCGAGAGCTACTAGAGTCAAGCTGCAAATCCATCGAGCCAAACAATGATCCACCGAGTTATCAAGACTCAATTCTTGCGCCTGAGCTGAGCTTCGCGTACGCAAGGCCCAGAATTAGAGCTGAGTTTTCGTTCAAATTCCTCCTTATCATCCTCTCCGCATCGTTACTCGTCCTTTATGCCTCACTTTGTTATTTTGATTCGCTTCTTTCGCAACCCGGACTTCACGCTGATCATAATTTTGAGACTATAGCGAGTCAAGCATTATTCGGATTCTCAAAAACAACTAAAGGTCTCACACACGACTTTCCACGACATGCTCTCAACTGCACTAACCACGTACTTGCGGAGCGCCATCCACCCGATAAGCAATTCAATTATTTCTCGTCCCCATCATCATCCGTTTCTGTGACTTATTTTATTGTTCCACTTCTGAATACTTCGTTTTGGCAGGATTCCGAGGGCGAAATCCAAAGTATCCCCCTCTGTGGAAGTGTGGAATATCCCGCTGGTGGATATCCCCCTTCTCACGACTTGCGGCCGCGAAGCGTATCTTATCCGCCAAACATCAAATATTTCTTTCCTCTCCCACTTTCCCCCTCGCTCAATGATTTCACCGATACTCACTTGTTTACATCTCTCTTGTGTTTAGATCTACCATGCAGCTGTGCGGGCGTGTCCGTACGTGATCCACTGCCAAGCCAACTCAAACGAGACATCAAGTTGAAATTCTCAAGCACGCGGGAATTATTCGTTATCGAGCTTATGCACTGTTTCTCATATCCTTACACTCACTTATTGCATACACCACAGTCGTTCTATTTTTCTATCCACGTACCGCCAACGCGACGTGCAACACCCGAGTCATCGGCCTTCTCGGACTACGCCGGGGATCGAGCCGACAGTGGCTTGGGCACCCACTTGTCAACGTTGAGGGGGCAGCGTGCTCTCCCTATGCCGTCTTTGCGTAGCTCCCGGATGGTTGGATTGGCAGAGGTTTCGCATTAGCTCCGGCTTTTCGAGATTCAACCACGGACTCATACTTACACAATATTATTTTCACCTGTTTACTTGTAACGGGGATCTGGCCTTGCTTCGTACTTCCACAATGTACACACCTTGCTGAGTATCCACGCGCGATTCCACGTCTCTCAAAACAACCTTGAGCTGAGTTTACATCTTCTCCACCATATTTCTTGATCTACGCCTCCCCCAGATTTCTGTCCCTCTATTTCTCTTGTATTACTGCACGCCTCGACACCACGGCCAGTACGACCGACACGCCTCCAGGTCCTCGCTTGGACCTATCTTCTCTTCTTCAGCGGATGAATCAGACCATCGAGCAGTACATCCAAATGTATACTTCGTACCAGCAGGACAACTGGCACGAGTTGCTTCCGCTCGGAGAGTTCGCGCTCAACAACTCGCCGAACGCTTCGACCGGGATCTCTCCGTTCTTCGCGAACAAGGGATACAATCCGGCAATTACCATTCATCCGGAGCGTGATGTCGCTAACATGTACGCCAAGGATTACGCTGTCGACCTTCAAGACTTGCATCAGTTCCTCCGGGAACAACTCATCTTCGCCCAAGAACGGTATAAGGAGACGGCGGACAAGGTCCGGTCTCCGGATCCGAAGATGCAAGTCGGCGAGCAGGCGTTCGTAACGACCAAGTACATCAAGACGACTTGGCCGACTCCGAAGTTCTCGGAGACGGCACTCGGGCCGTACGACATCATTGCGAAACCCTCGGCTGCGTCCTATACCCTCCGACTTCTGCAGAACCTCCGGCAGATTCACCCTGTTTTCCACGTCTCGCAGCTCGAGCCTCATTTCCCGAACCCGTTCCCCGACCGGGAGGACGAACCTCCGGCCGCGGTTGAGATCGATGACGACGGTGATCCTCATTATGAGGTCAAGCAAATCGTTGACTCGAAACTCGATCGTCGCTTCAAGAAGGTTCCGCTCCGGTACCTGGTGGAATGGCTCGGCTACGAGAATACGGACGAGCAGTATACTTGGGTCGGAGCCGACGACGTTGATGCTCCGGATCACATCGATAACTTCCATCGGAAGTACCCAAAAAAGCCCGGTCCGGACTATTAACCTCTTACTTCCGTTTTTATCTTATTCTTACGACTTTCCGATTTCCGAACTCGGCCGATCGGCCGACACGATTTCAAGAAAACAACAAAATACAAATACAAAATAAAAAGCCCTCATTACGCGGGGCACGCGGATGTCCATTTCAGTCGGTGGACGGCTTGTTGGCCGGTCCTATTCCGATCTCTCCCTTCTCCTCCGCCGACGCACTTCCTTTCCCCTTCCCGTCTTCCTCCTTCGGCTCCGCCGGGCGCGCTCGCTTCTTCGGAGGTGGCGCCTCCGACTCGGTATCGTCGTTGGAGTCGTCGTCCGAACTGGACGATCCGGCAGGCTTCCGGATCGCCTCCGCGGGCGACTTGTCGACGGCCTTGGCGCCGTTGCCCGAACCCTCGGGCATCGGCGGACCAGCGGCCGACGCCGCGGCCATCTCCTCCGGCTTCATCTTCCGGAAGTTGGCCGGCCACTTCGTCCTCTCCGTCTTTACCACCACCTGCGACGCCGGCTGCGGCGCGGGCAACGCTTCGGCCCCTTCTTCGGCCGGTGCGTCGAACATCAGCCGGCGCGACAAAACATCGGTCCCGATCGGAGATAGCTCCCGATTGAGCCGAGCGAGGAACCCGAGCGCCCGCTGGTGACCTTGTGCGGCCGTTCCGGAATCCGAACGGCCGGGGGCTCCCATCTTGTGCCCCAAGGTCTCCACCAGCGCCCGGAATTGGGTCCGATCGCAGCGACGCTCCCTCCGCATCTTCATGATGGTGCGGCTCTGGTCGAACCCCATCCACTCCAACTCCGCCATCCGAGCCTGAAGATCGTCGGCTCGGTTCGGGCGCGGAATCTCCTCGACGTCGGAATCTTCCTCCAAAGGAATGGTCTTCTTCGACGACACCTTCTTCTTCTTCTTCCGAACCGGCTCCTCGCCCGAGTCGGCGTCGAACACCTCCCTCCGCTCCGCTTGGTCACCCAACGCGGCTCGGCCGGAATCAGCGAACACTTGACCTTCCGCTGCGAGCACCGGAGGCACTGACGCTTCCCGGGCTCGAGGCGGCAGGCCTCGTCACGCTTCTGGCATTCCGCGCAGACTATTCACCATCCGTCAGCTCCGGAATCCACGGCCGAACTACTACGCACCTTCGGGCGGAACGATCAACTTCCGCTTCTTCTCCTCCTTCCTCTCCGTTTTCTCCTTCTTCACCACCGGAGATACGGAGCGGCGGACGTCGGACTCAGAGTCCTCCCACGACATCGGAAGACGACTGGGCCCCTCCATCCGTCCTTTACCCTTCGGGGCGCGGCTCGTCGGAGCATCACCCTTCAACGACTCGGCGAAAGCCGCCGTAAGCGCCGCCGTGTCCTTGGCGTGCTGCTTCGCCATCTGGTCCATGACCTCCTGGCGAATACGGCGCTCGCGCTCCTCACGCCTCTTCTTCTTCTCTTTCCTCTCCGCCCTCACCTTCGACTCGGGCGACAGGCTCCGCTCGCGGCGGCCTTTGCATTCGGTGGTCGGAGCGGGCGAACTGGAAGACGACATGGTGGTTTGAGATGGGATGGTCTTTTTCACGCGACCATATATATAGGTTCACGTGCCATCATTTGATCCGCCACGCCAACCGTCATTTTTCCCTCGGCATGCTTCCGGTCATCACCCTGTGCGACCTCCGATGCCCCGACTGTTCCTCGTGGGCAAGGAACGCAAGAGGGGGATACTGTTATATCCGTGCACGGAACCCTCGGCCCTCGGCCGACGGCCAGCCCCGCCGGGCTCGGCCGACGGAGACTCCACATCTTTCTCCGGCAATCCTCGTGTTCCCTCACGGGATTATCACTCACCGGAGCTGACTGAGCGTCTCCCGTTTATCCGTCTTCTTTCTTATTGTTTAACCTCATGTTTCTCCCCGGTTTCCTTTTCGGGTCAATCGCTATTGTTGCGCTTGGACCATCATTGATATCCACATATGTATACATAATACCCTTCCCAGTATAAATACCATAGTCTATCTTTGTATTCGTCAGTTTGATTATTAACGTTGCTTCGCATTCCCTCCGCAAGTAACTGAGTCGTTTCGCTTCCGGTCTCCGAACCGAACTATACTCCTGTCCTCCTTGTCTCGGGTCAACCAGCACTAGGGGCGAGATACCATCTCCGGGCATCGGAGATGCGCCGGAGATGCCCAGAATATTTTACATATACGGGATATCTCCTCCTCATTTCCGGGGCCCGGAGATGCCCGGAAGATTTTAAATCTCCCTGCCATCTCCAGATGATCTCCGGTGCCCGGAGATGTCCCGGAGAGCAATGATCTCCTGACCATCTCCTGCTTATCTCCGGGCCCCGGAGATTTGAAATCTGCGGGGTCCGGACATTTTGTACCAAACATTCCTTAAAAGGAAGTAATGCGCAACTGGAACTCCTTCTAAAACGGGAAATAAAAACCCTCGGGATTCCTTGGGATTCACATCTGGGATTCACTCCAAAAAATTTCAAGACCAACAAGAGGCTAGAGCGCAGTGAGAGGAATGTCTTCTCAGAGGAATTGGGTACGCCGAGTTCTGCCCATAATTAGTTCCGCATCCATCGGACATCCATAGGCCAGATTTCCCTGGTAAGCCTCACACAGCGGCAAGAGATACACACTGTCGACAGGCTTTGTGGAAAAAAATCAGACTGACACAATTCCCTCTTTAAACTTTTGCGTGTCTCCCAAAGCCGCATTGCAGAGTCGTCAACTCGTCCCCTCCGACCGCACGAATGAGCTCCTTCTCGATGCGCTACAGGGCGTCACTCTCACCGTTGTGCTGGGTCCCAAGTGGCCGAGTCCGAGGAGACTCATCGTTGATAGCGCCTCGGAGTCGGAGACAAGAGATCAGCGAGTCCGGGCGCTTTGTTAGAGAAGCTTTGATCATTATGTAGCCTACTCTAGGCTTTGACCTGCTCCCGACAGATACACTCAGAAAAGAACCGCAGGGGAAGGCAGAGGCAACAAACCGGAGGCAGAGGACGACAGCGGGCCAGGGTCAGTCGAGAGCCCGCGCTGGTCGGTATCTGTCGAATGTGTCAGACACGACAAAGAAGAAGAGCAGGCGACCTCACAATAATTTGACTTCCGAAATATCTCACCCTCCTTCTCCTTCTCCTTCTCCGACTCGGCCTCGCCCTTCAGCGCGTGCTGCAGGTGCTGTGGCGTAGGGTATGGGAGAATGACGACGTCGGGGCCAACACTCTTGAACCGATTGTCTTCCCGTAGGCGCGCCATCCGGCCGATGAGCGTCTTGACGCCGAGCCGATTAACAATGGGGTGTATGGTCGCCCTACGCAGACACAAGCAATGGGTGGTTAATTAGATGTGGCCGAGGCGAGGATGAAGCCACGTCAGTGTCGCAATCGGACACCTCAAATGCAAAAGTTTCTTACCGAGTTATTTCGCCGGGCTCGCGATTGAACTCGTAGCACACCCCAAGGAGAAACTCACCTGCGTCATACAGACCCAGCTGAGGCGGCGTGGGCCAAGACATTCAAGGACACTCTTACGCGCGCCGTTGCCGGAGCGCCCGTCGGAGATGCCCCTGCTGCGAAGGCGATGCAGAAGGCGTACATCGATCCGCAAGTTCAACTTCGCAGCAAATATTGGCGTACATTCAGCTCTGCCTAAAAATACAACAGGTTTCATAATTCAGCTCAGTCGGTCAGTGCGAGGAGCGGTTGACGTTGCACAGTCGATCGGGTATGCGAGATTTGCGAATCCCAGGCCGCGAAATTGTTTCGGGATCCCGGTGGATTCGCGTCGAACGTGGGGGGAGATGCGTTGGGACAGCGTGGAATGCTTTAGCTCTGATTCCCTACGTTAGCGCGCTCACGACGGGCCCCTTTGATAGCACTTACACAGCAGCGTCTTGATCGTATCCAGGTTTAATAATATATTTGCGGGAGGAGAAGAAAAGTAATGCGATGCTCTGGGCGGCGTTAGATCCAGATGGAAAGTACACGACATGCCTACCATTAATGCAGAGAATGACGAACGGAGGAGGTAGAGCAGAAAACTCAGAGCCACCGAAATCACAGGGAAGACAGGCAGACGATGCAGGTATGCGATGATGGATGGGTCAACTTGAATAAAAGTCAGCCGATGCTTACGCAGAAACCGAAATTATTACCGGGCAAAACAACCTCAATTAATCTTACTAGATCTAATAGACCGCCCCGAGGTGAAAGGCTTTGGGCAAGTTGTACTGCAGATGCGTTGAGTTTCTCTAAGGAGTCTTGAGTGGTGGTCGTCAATTGCGAAAGAGTGTCGGCAAGATGTGAAGCAGAAAGCGAAGCAGAAATTTGCGCGTCGTGGGCGACCTGTGCCTGAGCCGCAGAGGCCTCGAGGGTGGTTGCGGTGTTAGAAACGCTACCAGAAAGTTGCGAGATTTTCTGGAAACAAGGTCAGTCAGTTAGCAACACTGAGGGAGGAGTGTAGAGACCTGTTGCATGGCATTAAATTGGAGCGTCAGGTTCATCCATCCTTCTTGAGCCGAATTCTAAGTAATGGTCAGGGACACCTTACTGCAGGCAATGAAACCAAGGTACAGCCAGATCCAGAGCCTGCAAACTTTGAGCTCGAAACGGGGATAAGACAGCATTCAGATTATTGGTGAGGGATTGTTCGAGCAAAGGAACGAGATTGTCCAAGGAATGTGCGTGCTTTGATGCGAGAATAAGTCCAGGTAAGCCTCTGAATCCCGGGCACCTACACGTTGCGAGACGGACTGCAACTCGGAGCTAATTTGGTGCAATGTTCGCGAATTTTCAAGTCTGGCGTTGAGTTGAACGTTCATCAGGTCAGTTCTAAAAGCATCGGCGATCTGCAATACAGATGATCAAAGCTTTCTTTCGAAGCAGAGGAGACCTACATTCGTCAGTTCAGTTTGCAGCTGCGGAGTCGCCGCAGTCATTATAGCATCTATCAGGTTGGACACGGTCTTCAACTGCACAGCGACGTCTTCCAGCTCCTGAGAACTCCGTTGTAGCCGCACGTCGAACCGGTGTGGTAGGTACTGACCGAAAGCTGAATATCCCAGCGTTTCTTCCCGTCAACGTCCGCCTTTTCGCGCGCCAAAAGCAAGCGGACAAGTGTTGCCATCTCTATCGTCGAGTTCTTATAAATATCCTTCGCAGTATCTGTCGCAATTGAGGGTGAATCATCCGCGAAAATACGGTCCGTTTACCTATGTCGTTCCAGCGACGAAAGGCAAAACACAGTTGAGCTAGAAAAAAGGTTGGCGGTATACAAAGCCGCAGAGAAATGCACTTGCGGACTTCACGCAGATAACCCGAGTAGCTGGACCAAAATTGGGCGCTCCTGGACAGTGCACTGCCTGAATGTCAACACTGGGATCATGGATCTGCCGGGAAAGAAAAATCGGACTCTACGCAGCCTCCCTGTGTTCGAGCCGAAGACGCGTCGGAGTCCGCGGTGAATGATTCGCATTCGAGAGGAAGCGAGTGGTGAGTCGCTGTGGCAAGCTAAGAGTCATGGAGATCGCAGCTATTGCTCTTGAGTGTCTGCGATTACCCTTGCGCACGAAAACAAATTACCTCTGACTCTAGCATCCTCGTTCATTTCCAGCTCACCACATTGCACACGGATCTTGGCGGCAACACGGCGAAAACAATCGGGTCGGCGCGAATAATCGTCCAGAGCGGCTGCCACTCGCTGTGAGTACTTGCAACGGCGAAAGACGTCTTTTGAAGGCACCGTGGCTGGTGAGCAAGCTCGCGAGCTCCTCCTGGGGCAGCCCATTTACGACTGAAACCACGGCGGAGGTAAGCCACGTCCATCTCCACCAAAGGCAGAAAGGTGTACTCGAATTTTGGGCAGCGGGTATACTTTGTATTTGGCGGGGCCACGAGAAAGCCGCACAACAAAGTGACAGGCGGAGGAAACCGAGGACGCGGGTCGCCATAGAACGGGTTTCTCTGTGTCGGCTACCTTAGATCATCGCCGTCGAAAAGAAAAAGCCGCCGGGACGACGATCGCCCAAGGGGGATCCCATTTGATCCGTCGAAATCCACCGCCGATCTCCGCTTTCTCCCAACCACCATGATAGTTGTCCACCATCTCGGCAAGCGCTAGCTGCGCTCTCAGCGGATCTCTTAGCTAGGAGCTGAAACGATACCAACCAAGTTCCGCTGCACTCCGTCTGTCTGCAACATCTTTTTTGCTGACGACTGGTTCAACTTGCCCCAAGCCTGAGGCGCTGCTGTTCAAGTGGGCTCGTTGGAAATTCTCCACATGGAGACGTTCCTCTGGCAGACAGGTCTATTCAACGCTTGCTCACCACCAATGATAGCCACTCGGAAAATGGCAACTTGCAGCACAATCACAGCATATTTCTTCCAACATGAACATACCGCAAGTCAAGCGTGGAACTGCTTGTATCTTGCATGAAATGCTACCCTTTCAAATTCACAGCTACCCGCTCCGCGGAGGCCTCGAGACTGCTACCCGCCAAACGGAACTAGTTTCTATTCCAACGGGGAGCCGGTAGCGTTCAAGCCAGAAATTCGCATACACCCGTCCTTGTGCTCCCCGAAGTTGCTCCCATTTTTTGCGCGTTCAGGGGACGTGACTCTAGATGAATGCACGCCCAAAACGTGTCTACATGCGGCTCTTGTACTCCCCTAATTTCCTTCGGGATTATTTTGCGCCGTCACAAGACTTGGATCGAGGTGAATGCAGCTCCATAAAATTCGCACTGCTTCCTATTCACTCCTGGTTGTCGCAAGCTGGATTTCATCTAGTGCCCAGCACATTTTTGAGCAGACACAACTTGCTCAAACCATTCAACAGCACCACTGCGCTTGGAAGTTGTTACTTGGGCTTTTAACTACATACCCCGCACAGAGGCCCTAAACCCAGTTCATATGTTTGTTACAACTCAAGTACCATCCAAAGCGATTATATTTTGAGGCAAATTTTGCCAGGCTACGCTGATTAAATGTAGCGAATGTGGTAAGTATTCGGGTCAGTGTAAGGTAAGTGCGTGTAAGGTATTTACATTGCGGAGGTGAGAATATACTAGGTAGAGATACTTCTACAACAAATAGTAGGACAATATGGTAGTACAAACAATTACAGTCGAAAGCGAAGAGAATTTATGCCAAGATTAGTTGCTGCCAAAATGTTCAGTCCATAGTCCGTGTAGTCTAGGTTAGTTGATTGATAGTCCATGCGTCGTGGGATGAGATTAACGACGTTCTTTTCGCGGGTTGGCGCCAGAATGAATCTGTTGCTCCCATAGGGCAGGGCCCTCCCCGGGCAGCCAGTCCCCCGTGCGCGGGTCCCGCTCAAAATCCCCGTCCTTGTAGCCGTACCGCTGCTGCAGCAGCTTCAAGAGCGGGTTCCGCAGCGCGGGGTCCATGCGCACGGTCTCCCCGGGCAGGTAGCTCCCGACCTGGTGCCGCGAGAGGCTCTCCTCGAACAGCGCCTCTTCGTACGTGCATCCGCAGTTGAGGTACCCGTGCGGCGCCATCCGCGGCGGGTGCACGCGCCGCGAGTCGTGCCACGCGCAGAGCGCGTTGCCCGCCCGGTTGAGCGCGCAGAATTGGCGGATGCGCGCGTCCGTACGCGCCTTCCACTGCAGCTGGAAGTTCGCGCTCGCGGGGGGCGTCGAGAGCGGGGAGGGGAGGCCGCCGGAGTGCGCGCGGTGAGGAGCTGGTCGGGACTCCAGCACCCTGACCTGCTCGCGTGCACGCTCGCACGCCTCCTCAGCGTCGCGCAGCTTCTTGCGGAGGCGGCGGATCTCGGCCTCCTGCGGGTTCACCGGCGGGAAGGCGGTGGTGGGGGCCGCCGGGGCGTAGTTCGCGGCCGAATTAGGGCGGAAGGGGTCGTTAAAGTTTGGTGTCGTGAACGGCGAGGGAGGAGAGAGCGACTCGGGCGAGTTTCGATAGTACGGTGTGCCAGATCCGAGGTACGCGGAGCCAGCCATGCCCCCGGCGACGCCAGGGTACGTTGATTGAGTGGAGACCATTGGTCCCTGCGGCTGGCTCCATCCGACTGACTGTCCCATGGTCATGTTGAACAAGGGGTCCCCGCGTGGAGGAGGAGAGCCCGAATGGCGCGAGGACACGTGTGCATCCCCCATCGCGCCTGTCAGGCTTGATGTCCCGCTGGATCCTGAAGATGGGGATCGCCCGTGCTCGTCAGAATTGTCTGATGGACGCGAGTACATCTGCGATGTCTGGGATGAGTTGGCGCGGGCGAAAGACGCGTCAAGAACGCGACTCACGGGCATCGAATACTGCGAGCTGTACATGAGTTGCTGATTCCCTTCGGATGCGCGTCGCTGGTCGTTATGAGTGGCTCTAGAGTTGCCGCCTCGCGAATTAGAATTACTTGAGGTATGCTGCGGCGCGGTTGAGGGGGAAAGTCGCGTCCGTACGGTCAGCATGGATCACGGCGCTGTAGTGGCCGATGGCGGTAGGATAATCGCCTGCCTTAAAGGCTGCGTTTCCCTGCGATATGTGAGGACTCTCGTCGACGAAACCCTGTCTTGTTTATACCTTTTCTTTTTCCTGGGCGGCTTGGGCCATGGTGGTTAATGGTGGAAAGTTACGCGCACGTGCAGCCTTAGCTTTCTCCCTCTCCCCTCATGGGCACCCCCGCCCCCGCGGTACCAGACTGGGATTCCCGTTCGTGGCCTTGAATTCAAGCTACCCCCTGCTGAAATCCCCGGTAGTGATACCCATTGACCCAGTTCTGCAGTCCCAGTCGGCGCAGACACCGTCTCAGCAGTCTCAGCAAGCTCAGTCTCGGCCCTCGCCCTCGCCGTAACTTTCTCCGCTCAACTTGCCCCGGCTTGTTGATCTAGTTCAATTCAGGGCGCCCCAATACTCCTACACTGCGTATACACCGCAGCACTACCCTGCGTATGCGGCGTATCAGCAACAGCAAGCAAGCAGCGGCAGCTCAGGCTCAACAGCAGCAGCAGCAACAGCATTATGCGGCATGCCCGCTACCCCTCCCCCATCTCAGGACGTCGGGAAGCTCAATGATGCGGTGAGTAGCGCAGGCGTCGACATACGGGTACGTTTCCGTTATATGTAAGATTGTCCAGCACCGAGTTGAAACGCAAACAAAAGGCAGAGGGAGAGAAACTGCGTGCTACGACTAATACCGCCTCCTCTTCGCGCGTCAGACTCGATCGCTCGCGCACCCAACCACTCAACCCCAATTTCGACCTCGAAGTGCTGAAGCCGCGTCTCGCCGCGATCGCCGCACACCACCAGCTCGAGGGCGGTGTTCCTGAGGAGACCGCCACCTACGTCGCCCTGGCGCTGCGCACGCGCCTCGAGCGCCTCTTCGAGCAGATGAGCGTCGCCGCGCGCCACCGCACCGACACCCAGTTCGACCGCTCCGCGCCGCTCTACGGCGAGGGCCTGCCGATGTGGAGCCTCGTCGTGCGCAGCGACGTCGCGAAGCAGGCCGCGGTGCTCGAGCGCATCGAGCGCGAGGAGGAGACGCGCATCCGCAAGGCGCGCAAGGAGCGCGCGGAGATGACCGCCGCCCACTCCGCCGCGCTCGCTGCGCAGGCTGCCGGCGGCGCCGGGGGGTCGGGCATGGACTACGACGACGACGATGGCGGGAAGCGCAAGAAGAAGAAGGACGGCCCGGGCGTGACGGCGCGTAACATGTCGGAGGACGTGCGGAAGAAGATGTCCAACGCCGTCGCGAGCCAGGCCGCCGGCATCAGCAGCAAGTACTCGTGGATGAACGCGAGCAACGCCGCTGCAGCAGCCGCGAAGCCCGTGAAAGCCGCGTCGACAACGCCGACCACGACGCCGGCGACCACTGCAGCGACCACGACGACGACGACGACCGGATCGGGGTGGGCGCGTGCGTACGTTCCTAAAAAGACTGCTGCTGCGCCAGAACCGGTGCCCGAGTCGGTTGAAGAGGATACACGAATTGCTATTGCCATCCGGGATGCCCAGTTCGTGGTGGAGAAGGAGCGGGGTCATGGCGGCGGCCGTGGTAGCGGGAAAGGATGGACATGAAATTACTTTTTGATACTTACATTTTCACAAGTTGTACTATAATCTCGGTACAGACAGACCTGGATTCAGTGGTTGAATCGACAGCGCCGTCCTTATCTTTATAATGCAGGAGTGAGCTTCAGCTTTAGTCCTTGAGTGACCGGTGTCCTCCTCTCCTCCTCAATTCAGCCAAAAGTCGAAGCCATAGTCCAGGACTATCGCAGGCGGAGCCTGGACTCGTCCTTTCAGCTGATTGTGCTCGCCTGATAGACATGATCACCGTGCATCGCGCTTTCGCCTTCTCTCTATCCTGAATTATTGTAAATACTATCAGTGGGCTACACAGAATAGGACGGGAATGGATGCGTACTTGACTGCACCTCCTTGGGGGGTAGCGAGCCACACGCTACCGGCGGTCCATGACCCACTGTATTAGATTCTAGATTGCCCGTCCCACTACGTAAATGAGAAATCATGCAGACAAGGGTTTACACAAATTGTACGGCTCGAACACCCACCAATACATAGATATAGTATTCCTTTTTGCGGCATCGCTACGAGAGCCAGTGCTGCAGCGGCGTACACCGCACACTTTGGATGGGGTTCTAATGCAACATGACAACTACATTGAATCAAAACTTGGTCCCAAAAGAGGGAAAGTGAAAACCTGGGGTTAGGGTTAGGCATTTGGAAGATTGGAACCACGCAACACGGGTAGAAGCTCACCTTCAAAAAAAAAACCCTGGGGTTAGGGTTAGGTGTTTGCAAGATCGGAACCACACAACACGGTAGGAGCTCACCTTGCGCAAAAAAAAACAGAAGGAGAAAAAGATTGAGCATACCTGTGCCCCAAGGTCATGGCAAGCACATATGATCCCCCAGAACCCGAGTGAATGCCCACGAAATGGAAGATATCGGCACCCAGCTAGCCACAAGAATGCAAACGAGAGGGTTAGCCATTTATCACCCAGAACCCAACACAGAACACCCTCAAAACAGAACAAGGTCGCAGCCAGCTGGCCGGCGCAGACCCAAAACGCAATGAGATGATTCCGGTCAAGCCCCCAAACCCAAATGAACAGCCAGAAAAATCCCCCGAGCCTTGATCTGAGAACTGAAACACACCTCAAATCCAACCCCGGTCGCAGCCAGTTAGCCGGCGCAGACCAAGGAAAAGAATGAGTGGATCCAATCTGAACCCCCTGGAACCGGTGACCCATCTCCCGCCATCCCAAAAACCTGTAGCAACACCTGCTGGTGATGCGCACCCAGAGCCACTAAACTGCGGAACTGAGGCCAGGCTACACACGATGAGATCCATTAAGAGGACCTCCACATGTCTCCGCTTTACTGCTCGGACAGGGGCGTGGTTCTCCCGCACTCCCATTGCAGTTGTACCACAACATTTGAGCCCATGTTGTGGTTCCAAGTTGATGCACAAGCGGGCAACATGCACAGCAGCCTGGTCGCAAGGGAGCGGAACACACATTTCTGAGTGCCCAGGAGAACAAGATGGTGATAAGGAAGAGAGGTGTCCAATGTTCCCGTGACCTGGCCTTTTTAGCGGATTGCCATGAGGTCAACACGAGGCAATCAGAGCAGCTCTTTACACCTCGACTCCAATGCAAGTTGCACTATTCTCGGAGGCCCAGCGCAGGTTGCGCACTCTAGGCAGTGGTGGAGAAAAAGAGACAGGGACCGTGGGATTTGATCCTGCACAGCCTTTCAACTGTGTAGTTGTCACATGATCAATCACATAATCCATCTCACACCAATTTCAGCGAATAAATTAGGCTAGGTTAAACACTATAGTACTCAACCACAGCCAGCATTTTGCAGTGAATGCTGCAGGCCCTTCCATGCTGCAGAGTCTATGGTATTTCCAAAAGAAAATAAAGTTGGATGGTGGCAGTGCCGGTTCCGAGTTGGAACGATTAGTCAGCAGGTCAACATCGCAATGTTCTCTGTTTGGGACCACCAAAAGAAGCAATAAAACAACAAACCAGTCAGTATTTACGGATCCAGGGTATACAAATCTACAAACAAGGGTCAAAGTGAACTATGGAAACAGAACAATTCAAAGTCGGAGGACAGCATCGAGGATAGAACTCAGGAGTCTGTGCATAGATATCATATGCTGCTATAACTCGAGCTGGCTGTTACATGAATGGAACCAAAGTTGTTGAAATCATTGGTTAGTTTCATGGTGAGATGCTCTTACGTCTATAAGGTGTGCCATTAGTGCTATAATAACAATAAAGCAACACCTTTTGTGGGTGACTTTTGGGAATTTCGGAGGCCTTGAGGACTTGTTGCCGCCGGGTAACTGCTTGAGGGAGAGGTACCCAGGCTGCAGGACGGGCATTGAATGAGGTTGCCTAAATAGGAGTAAATCCCAGAGAATCCTGACAACCTTTATTTCCCTTTCTGGAAGGAATCTCAGTACTTCTTTATTTCCTTTTAAGGAATGTTTGGTCCAAAATCTCCGGACCCCGCAGATTTGAAATCTTCGGGGCCCGGAGATAAGCAGGAGATGATCAGGAGATTATTGATCTCCGGGACATCTCCGGGCACCGGAGATCAACAGGAGATTGCGGGTAGATTTGAAATATTCTGGGCATCTCCGGGGCCCGGAGATGGGGCGGAGATATCCCGTATATGTAGTATATTCCGGGCATCTCCGGTGCATCTCCAGTGCCCGGAGATGGTAGCTTGCCCCTAGTGCAGGTAGTTGTGCGCCCAGCTCCTCTGTGGCGTTCACATATATCTCCGACACCTCCGGTCTTCCTCTCGGCCGATCCCTCGGCCGACTCCGGTCCCGTCTCCCCTCCGTCGGCTCGGTATATAACAAAGTGGGAGTTTTCGGAATTTGGTAAAGCGTTTGTGTTTAATTGAAGCAGCCTTTCGGGGTTGCTTCTCTTATACTCGAATTCGGTCTCCCCCGGCAGTTCTTGCTGTTTTTGGTGAGTTCTCATTGTTCGGCGGAGTCCGGTGCTGAAAACAGCCCAGACTTGCCACAAGAACAAGCACTCCAGACCGACCCGGCAGCATCGAATCCAGAAAGAAGGCCGGTGTTTATTTGTGACTAACGCCACACATTGTTTAGGCGCGCCGTTAGGCTCCGTCAAGGATGGGAGAAGCATCGCTTTAGGCTTTTCGGCCGACGCGACGGCGAGCAACAACGATTGAGGGCTCGCGCCCACCATTCCGGACACAGGGATGTCTCTCGGGCCTTCGTAGGGGATGGCCAACAACTCGTAACGCGGTTGGCGCGTCTCGGGATCCTTAAAAACCAAGTAAGTCCCTTCTTCTCTTTCATCAATCGTAACGAGATTGCCTCGTTGCCAGGGGCGGCCGAGGAGGAGTTCGAAAGGTGCTTGATGGCTCACCCACAGATCGGTATGTGTTACTACTCCTCCGCAGTTAAAATCCACATCGCTGATGTACCCTCGTAATTCCCCGCGCCCTCCGTTAGCATCGTTCATTGACATAATTTTGCACATGTCAACAGGATGGCGAATTTTTAGAGCGGCTACATCAGCTCGGACTACATCTAACTGAGAACCTGTATCGATTATAGCTGAAATATGCTGGCCATTTGTCTCAACGTCGACTTTAATTAAGATGCCTTCCAAGCGTGGCCAGTTCCAATGGGCAATTATGGGATTGTCCCGTGCGTTTCCTAATAGAACTGCCTTCACATTTTTAAGCTTAATCGTTTCTAAAATTCCTGTCCGAATTTCTTTTGATGATACGAAGGCTTCCCGTACAGTTAATGGAACCGTTAAATCCAGAATGCGTTCAATTATGGAAGGAACGCTTACTGTTCCCTGAATATCGGATTGTCGAACCGCGGGTTTCGTTGAAGGTGAGTCTTGCCTGTTTGAACCTTCTAAGATTTTCTGAGAACCACCGTGATCGGCAGATCTCTTCTTAACGGGGATAGCTGCTTCTTTGGTTGATGGATCTTCCATGTTGACGTCCGCATCCGTCCTCGGAGTTCGGGCATCAGCGGGGGTTAGCTCCGGTAGGATATCCCGCACCTTCTTTATCGGTGATCCACTAATTGGGGTTTCTTTCGGCTTTCCCTTTTGGTCTTGGTGGTGGCTATTGTCTGGACTTTGCTTTGCGCCAGAACGTTCTCAACGAGGCAAACGAACCCCATCAAAAACTTCTTTTCGAGCGGTTCGTGTGCTCGGCACCGTTCGTTCTGCCGCGTTTACGTCCCGTACGCGGGGAACCGTGATGTAAACCTCTCCTTCAGATATATTGTCATCAGGATCAGAGGGTGGCGCGTACCAGTGAGTATCCAATTCTTGTTGCTCTTCAGATGAATCTAATGTTGATTCCTCTTCCGAGTGGACTTCTTCGATGTAAGCACTCCGAAATCCCAAGTTTCTGGACTCTGAAAATTGGTTTTGGTGGGCTGTTACAAATGCCACGCGAGGCGCGGCCAGTCGAGCTGCAGCCTGTGCCAAGGATTCCCCTTGCCCGCGTCTTATGAAGGATCCATTTTTCATACGGATCCTTCTGGACTCAGGGTCAATGAAAACAATTTCCTTGGACACCAACTCTTTTATTTCTGGGCAGTCACCTATTCGGTGCCCATCCTGTCCACATCCATAGCAACCGTAAGTTTCAGTCCTTGGAGGATTCGAAGCTCCCAGTGGAATATTGTTTGGGTACGTGCTACGATTTCCGCCTGCACTTGTATTCTCTAAACTGGGAGACTTTGGCTCCTTATTTCTGAAACTGTTCTTGGGTCCTAAGTCAGCCCAAGTGGATGTGATTTTTGGGGGCTGGACACATTTGGCAGCAATGCCAGTGGTATCTAGCGCCAAAACCTTGTAGTAGACAGGAGGGTATTCAGGGTCACTGATGGACATTTTATTAAGTTGTCGAATGAGGCTTGTCACTTCCTCTGCAGTTCCAGCGGTTTGCAGGGTTCTGCTTTTGCTGGTCCCGTTGGGATTAGAGGAAGTCTTTTTAGCCTTTTTCTTTTCCTTAACTTTCTTGGCTCTAGCTTTCGCCCGATGTTTTCTGCGATAATTCTCATAATCTGAATCATCACTGTCCTCCGATTCCTCTTCGGACTCAACATCAGTGGTGTTGCTATCCAAATCTACGCCGTAATCAGCAGCATTAACAACCATGGCTTCCGCACGATTTCTGCGGAAATACCATTCTGCGGCTACGTTAATTTCGCGTACTGAGTACTGACGGTGAAAGCTTCTTGTAGGATTGAGTTGGTTTATTCTTTGCTCCAAGGTTCGACGCAGGTCCAGCTGAATTCCTAGCCAGAAATATACATCGTAATATGTCCTTGTTGCAATAATATTCCAGCCATCGTTTTATACTTTATGAAGTATTTCTTCCATTGTGATAGATTTTGGAAGGGTTTCGACTGTGTCTTCAACGTATAAGTGGCAATATCACTCGGCTTGTACTTAGACGTGGCCCTATCTGCGTCATAACTCTGAAGAATTTCACGACACAGCTTGGACCACTGTCTTCGCTGGAAGTATTTTGAAGCACGAATGAAGCCTTGGACGTCAGTCGAACAATAATCCAAAATCAATGTGCACTGGTCGGTCGGATCGGTTACATGGAATTTCACGAGTAGCCTATCGTAGTGCGCAATGAAATATTCTACCTCCGCATGATGCCCGCGGAATATCTTGGGGGCGTCCTTAGTTCCTCGTAAGGGCATATTCAAGACAGTGCGAGTGGATCCTGAGCCAAATATTGGGACAGAGCTCCGCATGCGTGGTGGCGAAGGGAGGTTTGACGCCGACGAAAATGTGTCGTCGTCAGAGGAGGAGTTCCCTGGATCGGAATCTTCCGGATCTGAATCTGGTATCCCCGTTTGGTAATTTCCCATATGGGGCTGTTTCCCCTTATGGGAATTTCCCATATATGGATGCTTTACGTTATGCGAGGGCGATGACGTCAGATGAGGAAAAGGAAGAAGTGGGTTTTGCGCCGGATTTACGAATTGCGTAGTTGGTGGCGGTGCTGGCCCGGATGAGGAAGGCTGTTGCGCATCAGGAAGCTGGCTTGTCGAAGCTTGCGGAGGCGCATTAGCCTGAGAGGGGTCGAGATTTAAATGCATAGTGGTGGTGGAAGTCGTAGGGGAGTTTCGTGGAGAATACGAGTCGAACTTGACAAAAGAGGGAAATTATATGAATATAATCCCCCCTGCGGTGGTCACCAATGATGTCAAGCGTATAATTGGTTATACACGTGGTCCTCTGGGAATGACTTTATCCGAGAGTTTCACGCAAGGTTCGAATTTCCCAAGGGTGCCAAGAATATCGCTAGAATACCTCGAAATGCGAAGGCGAGTCTGGCGGTAAAATCGACGGAGGCGGAGGTCGGCGAGTGAGGAGCTTGGAGTGCGGCGGAGTAGAAGCAAGCAAACTTGTATAAACGGACTAACAAGTGTGCTCGAGGGAATTTTCAGATATCGGCTAAGCTCTCGTCCAAGGTTGCGATAACACGAGGATTGGGTGGTGAGAATAATGCTTCGTCGAACAAAGAAAATGCAAAGGGGCAGACGATAGAAAGAGTATACAAGCGGACGAGTTCCACAAGCGTACTCAAAAGACGGCGGCGTTGGGGTAGAATATACGTGCGACGGATCACAAATATATTCCAAGACGTAGACGTAAACGTAGGTGTCTTAGAAAAATACTCACTTAGTATTCGGCTGAGACAGCGGCGGCGGCGTAGACGTAGGCGGAGGCGTAGGTAGATTAAACAAGTAAACGGTTTACCAGTTCAATCCAGGCGTAGACGGGTGAGGTTACAAATATCCGGTTGATACTTATAATCTCAAAACGGGGCACTTAGACAGTAACTGTACTGTAGAAATGCAAAGCGGTGTGTAAATTGTAAATTCGTATGTAGCGGGTAGACTACTTTTACAGGTGGAACAGGGCTCTATTTATACTGCTAACTACGATTGTTGACTCTTATTTGGTTCTTACCAGATCCTTCCACTGATGGCATCATTATTCCATTTTGTTCCAGAAGATTCCAGGGCGTGTTTGTCATTGTTTCTAACGGATGGCTTCGGCATTTCGGGTTCAAACGACCTCGGCTTCTATTGTCCTTGGTCGCGAAAGTGCGTTTCGTAGTTTCGTCAATTCTAACCATTTTTACTAAAGCGAATTTTTCTATCACCAACTTCATTCTGAGTCCAAACACTTTTCACTGGTTGAACATTTCAAGTAATTCTGTGAAAAAATCGGTGAAATCTGTCTTGAATAACACAGCAGTTTTTCACCGAAGAAGTTGGTGTAAAACTTGAATGTTCTTTGTCGTTTATTTGAAAGTCACCAAGAATTCAGCACTTTTTCAAACATAATTCACCTCATTTGGAAATTTCACAAGGAAGTTCCAGGTTTTTTGCCAATTTGTTCCTGAAAAAGTGGTGCATTATCTAAAACAAAATTCACTCATTTCTTCACTGAAATATCCGAATAGTTCAACCAGTGTTTGGCTCATGACAACGGTGGTGGAGAAACAAGAGGTTCTGGTGAAGAAGTGGTGGGAGTGGTACTGTAGCCTGAGCCCAAGTTGGCGGAAAAAAGACGACGCGGGACGACCGATGATCGAGGAGGGCGCTAGCAGCGATTGGGGCTCGCTGGTCCATCCGGGGGCGAACGGCATGCTCACAGTCTTGCTTCCGCTGGTTTGGTGGAGGCAGGGGGAGGAGGGGCCGGCGAGCGAGGACTGGCTCGCAGCAGTTCGGGACGTGGCATGGGTATTGGAGGGGTTGTTGTCCGCGGCGAAGACGAGGTAGGTCCCCTATTCTCACGCTGTACAAGTACTAATCGCCGCTCTCGGTCCCTTTACTCGGTCCATTTCAGGAAACGCAAGAGCAGAGCCGACGAGGGGCAGGGAAATGCGCGTAAGAAAGCGCGGCGCTAGTGGGAGAACACGGATTGGAGGAGGAAATTCGTAAAAGTAGTGAATAGATCGCTCACGTGTCGTGTTGTTTGTCATGAAGGCCCGCTCCAAACACTACAAACATTGTTGATGGAGTCAGAAGTATTTAAGTCTAAAACAACCAACGAACGAACCTGGGTGAGTGGAAAGGAGATATGAAAGAAATGGAATGAGTCTCTCCCGGACGAGGATATTTGAGGTACATGCATATCTGGCAATGATGGCAACCAAACAAAACCTAATGGAGCTTGATGCCGCCCAAAGGGGCCGTTGATGTGTTAAAACTCCGACGGATAGTAGCGACGCGCTCGATGCCGGGGCGGCAGCGCTAAGCGAGAGGATCCGGGAACATTTGCTGGTACGCGAGGCCGCCTAACGGATGCCGAAAAGCCGCCCAGGATGCCCTTTGGCGATATTCCCACGCCCGACAGAGGTCGCTATATTTTGCAATTCGGCCCTCCGACTCACGTCGGTACATTACACTATTATACTACAGCATTAGCTGCCGGGCCCGCCTTCCACCAAGTCCTTGCACAGGAGTATGGCTCATTCTTTGAGACAGAGACACTGTATGGGTCGTCTTCAGGCATCCCTTGCCCGGCCCATCCCCAATCTCCGCCCTGCTACTCCGAGACGGACTCAGAAGATGGAGATTCCTCCAATGTAGCTCCTCCCATGTCGTTTGCTGCCGTCTCAGGGCCGATGCCGATGCCGTAGTCGATTTCGCGTAGTGGTTTTCCCATACGAAGCATTTTGATGATCCATGTGCCCGGGTTTCCCGTATCCATCCCCGCGCATATGTATAAAGTCCAAGGATACTGGGACTTTGTCTGTAGCCCTCCGCTT
Source organism: Mycena vitilis (assembly GCA_029203975.1). Taxonomy (NCBI): domain Eukaryota; kingdom Fungi; phylum Basidiomycota; class Agaricomycetes; order Agaricales; family Mycenaceae; genus Mycena; species Mycena vitilis. Next base: position 400,301 of record JARGYF010000069.1, read on the forward strand.
GTACGTTCATGGTTGATTACGCCCCTCCTCGTTCCGTTGCCCAACTAGCGCGTGTCCCTCAGGCCGTACGGCTTATGCTGGGTGTTTATTTGCTTAACGTGCCCGATATACGGTCTTTTTCCACCGAAGACAATCCGGTCTTGGCCCATTTCACCGCGGTGGTTGGGCCCTACGCCCTCCTTATTGACAAGGCCATTCCTGGTCGCGCACGGGAGTCGAGTGACGTTCCTACGGAGACGAAAGTGTTCCTCCTTCCTCATGTAATGAATTTCGTGAAGTTCCTGGTACGCGCCGGCGTTTATTGGGATCGCCAATGTGCTGACTGCGACCATCTTTTGTCGACATAGGTGCTTGCCTATGTTGTCGCCCAGCGCGTTTCCGACGATCGTGGTTCTCCGCTTAGTTTCCCTCCCGAGTCCTGCGCCACTCTTGGTTTAGCCCGTAAATTTCACGCCCTCCTGGACCAGCCTTCATACGAGTTCCCAGAAGGAGTCGAGCCCGACATCCTGCTCCTTCTCAACTTCATGGCAGAGTTCGCCGATCGCGCTGCTGCCGGGACTCGCCGGTCCCGCGACGTCCCCGAGATACGGGGCTTGGAACATATTCTGTGCGTCCCTAGCTGGACGACTGAGGATATCCGTATCCTCCAGGCCCAAGAAACTTGTATGCCCTGGGTCGGTGAATCGTATTGGCTGGCAGACCGCACTCAGGCGTTGCTTCGGGTTGGTAGGGACCTGGAACGTGCGTTGAATTGCCCAGAGCACGCTGCATGGTATCCGCCATCTCCCAAGGACGTGGATGGTATTGCTCCGTCCACCCCGTTCCTCGCGCTACAGGCGCGTCCCGGTTCGTCTTGATATGGTAACTTTACCCGTACGATTCGTGTGTCGTGTAATTTTGCCATACGGAATTTTCTTTGCATCCTATAAAGCGTTGGGGAGTCCGAATAACTGCTTCACTCTTCTAGAACCCTTGTTCCCGCGTTACATGACCATACCCGCGTTGAAAGTGGCGAACATATATCTGTCCCATTTTCGTCCCTCAGTGGAGCCCACCGGTGAAAGTCGAATCGTGCAACGGCTAGACTCGCTTTGGTCGTCGCATATTCGTGGTCTGGCTCAGGCAATCCATGAAATTCTTCATGGGAGAGACGCTGCTCTCCTTCCCCCAGAGTTGCTTGGTATTTTGCGGATATCTGTTCAAGTGCTGATTTCGAATATGGTGCGTTCGAATGGTGTTCGTAATTCGTCTTCATGATTAGACCTCCGTAGGTGGTCCTTGGCGCAACACGGGTTAATGCCGGCGACAGTCTCAATCCCATCTCCAGCTACCATATCCCTCCCTTCGCCACCATGTGTTTCTTCATGGTCGAGAAGTTTGTGAACCTTGTCGGTTTCATCGGAGATGATGATGAAATCAGCCGCAACGACCTGTTCTCCACTATGGATATTTTCCTCCATGCCATGGTTACTCGGTCGGATTATAGTTCCGCCCCTGTCGATGCACCCGGCTATGAATCTGCATCCGCGGATCCATTCGAATACGGAGTTGGCCATCATACAAAATCTCTTCAAGCCCACGAAGTCAGGTCCAGCGGGCGTCTTGCACACCACTTTGGTCGCGCCCTTTCTCGATACGAGCCAGAGCTGGGGGCTTCGGGTTACCGGTTCCCTGTATGCCCTACCCAGTTCCGTATTGTTCGTCCAACCGCGGATCGATTTGGCCCAGGCACCGGCCGTCTTTAGAGGGATTATTTCGCGTAGCGTTATCGATTCTCGTCGTACGGGACTTCTTCATCGGCTAGGTGTTATTTCTGATCCAGATAATCCCGTACCCTTGTTTTCTGGCATATAAAATCGCGGATATTGTCTTGAGCTGCGGCCTATTGGCCCATGTCGTTCTATACCATCGATGACGCCGTTCCCGACCTCAGCCAGCTTTCCTTGTCCAAAAGGCAGCTTTTGAGCGACTATATCATGCCTGAACAAGGTGTTCCCGCGTTCTTCCGGGAAACCTTGCGGCCCTTCGTCCATCTTCTCCTGCGTGCCGCTACGCGGAACTTCTCGCATGTCCATTTCCTCCCGTGTTATTCCAAGAGCGAGCATTACCTGCTATGTTCTTGGATTGAAATCTTGTTATGGCATTTCGTATGGGAAACTCCATTTCACCGTCGGGCTGCCAGTCTGACCTTTTTCTGTAGCGCTTGGTTGTTCAAAGTGTCTCTCACCGGGCTGCCAGTCTTGCTCGAGGCGAGCTGACATGGGCGACCACGGACTTCCATATTCCTGGCGAGGCCTTCCACATGCTCCGGATCTCGGCGTATCTGTGCCAGTTTGTTGGATATACGACTGGTCGGGATTTCGTGGTGTCCCTTCGCCCCGACATCCTTATTCCTCTTCTTGAAGCCGCTGGTTCGGATATTCACTGGGCAGGCGCCAAGGGTGAATATCCAGAACATGACCCGTATGAAGCTCTGTGTTACGCCGACCTGCTCTTGCATCCCGACTCCACTCGTGCACTGCTCAATGTTAGCGGCAGCGGCGGTTCACCGCTTTCCGGTCTGATTGAGCCCTTGTTCCCTCCGCGTAGGTCGTCCTTCTTGCACAGCGCCTGCTATGCTGATCTTTGTAACTTCGTTATCTTTTCCGTAGGCAATTATTCGGGCGCTCTTCCTCCGCCGATCGTGCCCATACCGAACGACGAACTTGACCGAATTGTCAGTTCTATGGCTCGGTATCATTGATTCTTTCGTTAGAATCCTGTGGGCATTTGGCCTAGGTGAATCCGCCGTGTTCGTCCGAAAAAGGAGATTTCCCTTCCCGTTGTGAGCTATCACTTTGTGATCGCTCCCGCGGAGGCAAGAAAACACCTAAAACAATCAAATTCTCCATACTACGAACAAGCGCTATCAACCGGCCAAAAACATCTCTCACGAGCAACAGGGCCTGACCTTGAGTCGAACAAGGACCTCCGCCATACGAGGATCGTATTAGGCAGCGCATTACCAGCTACACCACCAGGCCAATGATAAAAAAGAAGCATACCTACCGCGAGGGTTGAACTCGCAACCTCCAGATTAAATGTCTGGCGCTCTTTCCAGTTGAGCTAGGCAGGGGACACCAAGGAAACATCCATACGAAACACACCACGCTAGCACGGGACTCAATACGGGAATTCAGGACAGATTATCCATACGCAACAAACCAACAAAAGACGGACCACGGACAATTCCCATACCACCGAAAGTCAAGTAAAAACCGAAGGCGATACACGTGGGGCAATTACCGTACACCCAGGGACCGAGTTAAACCGGAGGCAATGCGGAGGAACAACTATGAACTTACGGGTGAGAGAATTTGGGTACGGAAAACAAGGGGGAACAACTATGAACTTACGGGTGAGAGAATCTGGGCACGGAAAGAGGGTGTAGCGCGTGTAGCAGGGGTCGTGACGGGCACGAGGAGGATAAGCGAACGAGGCAGTGTAGGACGGGGGAAACAGTATAAATACGAGGCATGTAGTAGAGCAAGATCACTTCACTTCTTAGCTAAAACCCCCGGGTCAACAAGTCCCCTCCTACAAGGACTTGTCCCCCACTGCTCATCACCACACTCTATTGGACATTAACTTGCCCTCTACAAGCCAGCTCATAGGCCAGAGTCCCGTATCATAAGAAAGACGGTCTCCTTGACTTACGTCTTGGATATCCCGTACGTTACACGGAAGCTTCGCCAAGTAACAGCACAACGTCCTCCCCGAGCCTTGACACGCCGTACCCAGCCACATTGGCAGGAGAACAACGACCCCATATAATTATCGACATAAAGAGAGAGAGAGAGGCAGAGAGAGAAGGATATTGAAGGAAACATCTATAATTCCCATACACCACACACACCACACACACACCTTTCACGCTTGCCTTAGCTGGGCAAAAGTCTCATAACCAGCCACACCAATATTCCCCCCGCTTGGCTGAACACTTTCTGGTCGTCCGATACATACACTCGGCGCACGTAGAAAACGCAGCAAACATCACAACTGGTACCTACCGCGAGGGGGAATTTAACCGCTGGAGACTCGTCACCAGCGCAGAGGAAGACAGGCTCCACCACTCGAACCAGTCCGGTTACCATCCCCTACTCGAAGAAGAAGGACGAGTAAACCAGATCGCTCCTTACAACAGGAAATTCATCTCATAGAACACGCTCCCGAAGCGAGTTCAAGTACTACCTCCATAGACCTTCAGGAGTCCGAACTTTCGGACCTTACCGAGATTTTATCAGACCAGGAAGAAACCGAGGACACATTTCCGTACTCCACCGATTCCCCTACGGAACCATCTTCCCTCACTCTTTCATCCGAACCATTGCAGGACCGCTTATCGACGGATCAAGAACCCCAGCCGCAGATTCCCCACATTCCCCGCATTATGGCACCTAAAACATTGCCGATGCGCGGCAGTAAATCTGCTCCGTCGTTCGATGGGAAACCAGGGCATCTGCTCAGGTACCTACGGGACGTACAGGAAACAGGAGAGGATACGGAAAGGACTACCGACGATGAATTAATTGACATCGCACTCCGGTATCTCAACATTGATGATGAAGAACTATGGAAGCGAAAGCGTACGGCAATCATGACGTTCGACCAGTTCAAAAAGGAAATTATGAAGCTTTATCCCGGATCCAACGGGGATAAACTATACGCTTGGTCGGACCTTAGAGAGGTCGTGAGGAAAGGGCAGGAAAAACCGCCGTCCAATGAAGACGACTTTGGGGAATATCAGCGAAACTTCACAAGAATCGCGGACTTCCTGAACGGACAAGATCTCGGAGACGGAAAGAGATGAACAGTTCATGAGGGGAATACATGCGGACTTTAGGTTCAGGGTCCTGCAGCGCCTACAAATCATGAAACCCGGCCAGGCAAGCGACACCCCGTACGGAATCGAGGACATTATCGAAGCCGCAGAATGGGCGATCGACGGGACACCCGGTCAATTCTACCAGGATACGGAGGAAGACACCACGGTGATAAAGAAGGAGATGGTGGAAATGACGGCTTCCATGCGGGAAATGCGAACGGCGTTAGCTGGGCTCACCAGACAAGTCGATTTCCCCCGACAGCGGCAACCCGAGCCCCGTGCGGCATATCAAAACCAGCAGCAGGACCGGGGTCCGTATCTCCGTAACCAGGAACAAGGGCGTTGGAATACGGAAAACCCGAGACCCCTGGCGCCGCAAGGACAGGCCTACCGAGAAGCACAAGTTCCTATGGACAACAACCAAACGCGCGGGCCAGGAGGGGCGTTTGAAGAAGGTAAATGCGGATTCTGCTCGAATGACGGGCACTACATGCGCGAGTGCCCGAAAATAGAGGAATATATACAGAAAGGTATGTGCAAGAGGAATCAAGCAAACAAGATCGTACTCCCGAACGGATATTTCTTCCCCGTGCGATTACGGGGCGTAACTTCATTGAACGAATCGACAAGTGGCACAAAATGCAGGGTCCGGAGACTCCCCTGGCTACGGTGAGACGGCCCGAGAACAACTAGGCCCAACATCAAGCTATTTTGCGATTTCTTCGGTATAAGTCATGCCTAGGAGGTCCAAGGTGCTTACCTAGGCCAGTTTTAGACATGCCTAGGGACCCAGTTCGGTGATACAAAGGAGAGCCAGAGTGAGCTCCGGCTGCTGGCTGTAGTATTTCACGCTTGTACATACAAGTTCAAGCGGAATACACTATCAAGGAGATATACCCAAAAGCCCAGACCTTCAATACGGATATATGACTACCAGGAGAACCAACGACTGCACAGATAACATCCTAGGGCATTTGACGAATGCTAGGCGCCAGAATTGTCGGCCCAGAGTTGTCTCTAGTAATGTCGTTATAACACCTAGGGATGATTCATTAATGGGAAAGCTGCTACTCTGAAGGCTAGGGGCCTTCAGGGACTGTTTGGAACAAGTTAGAACACTTGAATTCGAGTTTGGCATGGTTCTAGAGAGCTAGATCAAGAATGTTGATGTGCCTAGGCACGGAGTTCCAATTTACTAGTGAAGGATCAGAACGGATCATAGGCAATCATCCCGGCAGCATGGCTTGATGATTGCCTCGGCATTCGTTCAGATGTTGAGTTGGCTTGCCAGAATCATGAGGAATCATTCGGCATGAGTACATGTGATTTTACAATGACTCAGTGGCCGGAGTGCCCGAGCCTTGTGATTCTGAGGATGAGAAAGCACCTCGGGATTGCCCGAGTTGGACAGAGAGATGATAAAGCACCTAGGTCTTTTCATAAATGACCTCGGGATTGATGCATATCAGAAGAATGAACCTCGGGGTTGCCTTAATTGGCCAGAATGACGAAGAATTGCCTCGCTCCTTTAGAAATGACTCCCACTTATCCCCGTTTTCCTGTTTACATAATGTCCCTGCCTGTACAGTATAAATACCCAGTAGAAACTCGAAGTAGGCGAGTTCATTTCGCCCCCAGTTGCTCTCCTTCATTGGTGGAGTGCTGGTTGGTGTGGGGTGTTCTCAGGTCAGCTTCGCAAGGATAGTTCTGTCTTTGTTTGTAGTCTGCTCTTTAAAGTAGACGTTGATTGTTGCTCTGGAAAAGATTGAGTCGGAATTAAGCTCTAGCATTGTCTGTCCTGTTCAAAGGCATTCATGCACCATTGAGGTCGCTGTAGCACTGGTCTAAGCTCCAAGAGAGTTGCCGTTGGGTTCTGAATACTAGACGTATTGCCTTGCCCCCGGATCTTTTCTGTTGTCTTTTTCATTGGTTGCAGGGCTCCACCCCAAAAAGCGCTGTATAGAATCGTCTTCAGTGCTAGTCCCTTAAAAAGAGCTGTGTTAAACGTTGGCTGTAGACTCGAGATTGGGAGTGTCATGGTCCTCGCGTCTATTCTGACTAGGCGGATACAACCCGTGAACTCATCCAGCTGCTCTGGCAGGACGGACGAATAGGAACCTTTTAGTTGGACACTTGTTGCTGGCAACCTCGAATTGAGCAGTCTTTGCGGAGCCCCAGATCAGGTAGTTGGCTATCAGGAAGTGTTCAAAGCATGGATAGAATAAAACCTACAAAAACATATGGTTCATTGAGGTGTTGAAGTCATGTTCAGTTAGCTTTGCCTACTGATGTCTATAGAGAATGAATATTCGTCGTCGCTGTTGAAATGATGTACAACCTTTGAGATTCTTGCTTTGCTGTCCGCATACTACGGATCGGACCCCGAACTGCAACTTTGATGACTGCGCTATAGTAATAAGGGTGTGTGTGTGTTTGTGGTGTGTTTGTGGTTTGGTTGTGGTTGGGTTTCGGTGGTTCATTCACTAGCCATTCACATTCGCTCGCATATCCTATGGTCAAGCGCAATGTTACAACGGCAAACATGTATGAACGGGAACGACCGCCTCATATGCTTTACATGGCCTCCACCGTATCCGACACGGATGAAATCGAGGAAACAACCAGTACGGAAACATACGCCTACCAGGAACCTGGGGACCTGTCACTACGGGAACTCTCGAACGACGAAATCGAGATCTACCTGGAGACACGGAAAAAGGCTGAAGGAAGGGGAAAGGCAAAGGAGGTTTTCGACAGCGTCCAGATGCCGCCGCGTCCACCACCCACTGGAGACGTAAAGTGGGATTTGCGCAACCAGAAGTAGAAGGGACGGCGGGCAGACTACCTAAAGCGTCGACCACCCCACCCGCTACTACCCAAAAACCAGTATCCACCCCGCCTACGGGCGCCCCAACTCCGTTCAACGGCCCCAAAATATTCGTACCAAAGTACCGTGCTGCGATAGAGGATTCGGTGATCACACCGAGATGGTCGACCGGGCCCTGGATAATAAATTCATGATATCCACACGGGAATTCTTCGCCGTCTGCGCCGATGGGCGAAAATACATGAAGGACCTTCTGATATCAAAGAAGTTGCCAAACGTGGAAGTCGCGTATACGGACGCCGGATTCGGGCAGCCCTCCGAGCCCCAATACATCCTGCGATACGAGGAAAATAACGGGGTCACGCACGAGGAGAAACTCACGTCCTCGGAAATAGACGCGTTACGCGTCGTGGACCCGATTGTCCACGATACCCTCCGGATAGAAGGCATTTTGGACCAAGGATCCGAAATAGTGGCCATGAACAGGGACGTCTGGCTTGAACTGGGAGTAGGATTGGACCCGGAGAAAATCCTGAACATGCAATCTGCGAACTCGCAGTCGAGTTCAACAGTTGGAGTAATCGAGGATCTGAAGTTCAATTTCAACGGGATCGAGGTGCCACTCCAGGTACACGTGGTACAAGGAGCGCCATTCGACCTGCTCATTGGACGACCCTTCTTCCGGTTTACAAGCTGTAAAACTACGGATAACACGGACGGGAGCCAGGAAATTACCATAACGTGCCCTAATACGGGACGCAGGGTCACAATTCCTACCCGCAAGAAGACCAACAAGAGCCGTAACCCGTTCCGGGACGAGGGAAAATCAGCGTCGGGTTTTCACAGAGCGGGGCCGCGCCTTTAGGCAGGCGCTCCGCCGGAAATAAAACCACGTTCACGAATCCCAGCATACGGACATCTTATCGGCCCTTACCAAATACCTCGACTTCGGAATGGCCTAATTCGCTCTTCCATCACTCCATACCCTCGATGAATCACAAATGGCTAGCGCCACCTCTTATATTATACTCAGCGCCAAACGGAACTAATACGGAACACTGCCGGGCCATTCAGATTACAGATACCGAACAAATCTGGGAGGTTTCCATGCAGTACTTGCAATTCTGCTTACTTCAGGCATATCACTACAATAAAGAAACGCGGGCGTTTACGGTTAACGTGGACGCGAAAAATCTAGAAGAAAAGAAGGATGAAGACACGGAGGTTGATACTGAGGCTAAGACAAAGCCTGCGAAAAAGAAGAAAAAGAAGTACAAACCAGCAGCACAGAAGGTGC